>MU159055.1:390029-402808 GCA_015888305.1 Antheraea pernyi | reverse complement strand
ATGTAATGTGTTGTGTGGTTGGGTATGCCGTTTTATTTAAACAATAGGCTGAATAAGTTGCTCTGAAATAGGAGTATTTATTTGGTTAGACACAATGTAAGACAACAATAAAAATTACAATATTATACAAAATACAGTACTCTTCTTAACCTAACTTACTAATTATATAAAAATGTTAAATACCTGAAATAGGAGAAACAACATTCAAAGCTATTACGAACTATCACTATCACTTTATTACGAACGTTACAAAATGGCATCTGATTGTCATTATTCCATAGTTAATCCCGCAAGTCTCTACCATAGATAATATAGAGTAAAAAAAACATAAATATTTCAATAAATAAAAATTCAAATAAAGATTTAAATGATCTTCATTTACATAGATTAGACCAAAATGCTTTTCAATTATGTGCATTTGTACAAACTATGTACGATTTTCCATATTTAATCAATCGGCTAATGTAACATGGAGAATTTTTCGTCTTTGTTCTGTACAATTTATGAGCACATTTACTTAGCATCCATTTATTTTTATAGTTTAAAGCAGTTTAATCTATCTCATTTATCATTGTTTATTAATTGCTACAAATATTTTGTTATAAAATTTGTTTAAATTAAATACAGGTAGCATTTTGATATTGTCAGGCCAATCTAAACTATGTTCATCAATAAATAATAATAAAAAACCAATATCTGTAATCGCATATGTTAGTGTGTACTTAGTTGTTTTAGACTATGCAACTGATTCATAATATAAATAAGTAACTCTATCATATCTTTCTTTTTATGTCAAAAGGCGGCAAACGAACAGGTGGGTCTCCTGATGTTAAGTTCTCACCACCGTCCATAGACACTAGCAACACCAGGGGAGTCGCAAGTGCGTTGCCAGCCTGTGTATGGGGGAGGGGTAGAGAAAGGAGAAAGGGGAAGGGAAAGGGGGAAAGGAGGTGGGCCTCCGGTGCTCTCACTGACCGAACGAAACGCAACAATGCAAGCATAGTTACTTCACGTCGGTTTTCTGTGAGAGGGTGGGAGTCCCCCGGGCGAGCCGACCCATTCATGCTGAAACTAGTAATAGCTACAACGTGGCTTTACCACCTTTACAATACAATATAAACAAATAACTCTATCATATCTTCGAATGATAACCCGCTATACTATAATATTAATATATTATTTGTTATACAATTAATTACTTTAGTTACGAGACTAAAACTCCGCTTTACATTATATAATTTCAACGAATATTTTAGAAGATAAGAAAAATTTAAAATTTCGCGCAGCAATAAAAATTGTTTATGTAAAGAGATTTTCCAAATCATATTTGACTTTGATAAACTGTTAACAGCAAAGTACTAATAAGTGTAACAGATAATATGGACCAAAATTACTTGGAAACTTTTGACGGCAAATCATTATGTTGCACATGTTCGAAGACGGAATTGATCGCTAGTAAAGCGTAAAGTATCTAGAAATGTATAATATCACAAAAACAGTAATATATTGAAAATAATACCAACAAAACAATTTGTGATTACAGTTCAAAGAAGTTATATCGTTTCTTTTTTCAACAAATATTAATATAAACTATTATTATTATGAGAAAACTGATGTAGCTTAAAATAATAACATTTCCACGCAAAATTAAATAATAATTTTATATAGGTAATAAAGTAATAAACAATTTAGTTCCCGTCCGCCCGTCGCACGCCGCCCCCGCCCTACCGGCATCCGTCCGCGAGGCCCGCCTAATTGCCAGGAAAATAATCTTCCGCCCGGTTATTGGACTAAATGACCATTTGTACTTGGCCCGAATTAATTTTCATGGTGCCCTACGTGTAAGATGTCTGTGCTGATTAAATTAAACCCTTAAACTATTAAAGTGCCTCAGTACCTGTGCCCTAATTAAGTTTGTATTGCACAAGTTTACATAATCAAGTTTGAAGGCTGTAGTGTTTCTAACTTTCGTCTACATTGGAAAATCGCATTTGTGTTCCCGTGGTGGTGAAGATACAACACCTTTATCTCCGTTTTTTTAAATTGTCTACAACTAAAAATGCCCGCGGCACCGTTCGCGTTTACTTTAAAAGTTATAGACAAGGTATTTTTTTATTTATGAAGTGAAAGCTTCTTTAGCGCGAGCAGTATTCTTTTGGCAGGAAATAAAATTACGATTTCGTGTCATGACATGCTAGTAAACGTGACCGACCATATTACGCTTGCGCGGCTTAGGTCAGACTAGCGACGCGTGGTATAGCGGCCTGGGTATATCTAATATTCATATTTTGTATAGAGATTTTGCGGCCCGTTATATGTTTTATTGATTGAACTTTATAAAAATGTATATAATTATTGATCTAGGTTCTAATAGATGTGAAGACCAGACTAATGTTAATAATTACAATATACAAATTATGAAATTTAAATATTGTAATTTACACTATAATTCATTTAGAAATTCAAAAGAGAACACAGTTATTTCATTGTTTTGATTTTTCACTTCTGACGGCAGTCCTTACGACTGCTTAACCTTTTTTTATATTCTTTAGTACGTTTGACCACAATCTCGCATACACAAAATTACATGAAAAATATATGGCAATCTATAATTAAAGAAACCTACTGATTAATAAAACAGAAATATCTTTGAAATGGATTCATTTATATAAAAACTTTAAAACAATTAAAGAAGTCTTTGTGGAAAGTTCATCGGGAGATCTACAATTAGCCCCAGTAGAAGTACCTCACCGAGTGACGCGACTGAAACTAATCTAACTGGAGTGAAACTTAAACGAGATGCAGATTCTGTTTCATATTACTTGTAAAGTTGAAAGATTAATTATTTTACGATGAACCTACGAAAAGTCATAATATCATCAGTAACCAACTATTTAAGATATTATATATGTGAATTTTCAGTATGCCTATTACAATATTTTTAGATTGTTCAAAAACGAATTGTAACGCTCGTCTGTCCATCAATTTTGTTGTTTATTTTATATATAGTGTGACATTTAGTCTTTATATATTTGATTACGTTTAATAGCACAATCGTAATTTATACTAAAAAAGAAACTCAAAAGACTATTTATTTAAATGCGTTAATTTCTGAAAGTAATAGTGATAAAAAAGTATTTATATATGTCATAGTTTATTTATTTAGGAAGGATATACGCTCTCTAATATCACGCTATCACTAGTAGGAGCGGAATAATTGCTATACAAAATGTAGGAAAAAAATACACTAACCGAGAAAGAAGTGCGGAAAGGTGCTGCAGAAGGATCAAACTGTAAATACCTATGTTAGCGAAGTGCCCTATCATATGTGTAGTCGAAACAGTCTGTATGCTTTTTCAAAGTTTAAAGTATAAAGTTTATTCTTTCGATGTAACTCATGTGATTTAGACAACGTTAGCAATAAATCACCCAAAAAACATTTGTGTAAGCAGATTAATTATTATTGACTTTTATTAACTTTTCTCTGTTGTCTGTAAATATAATACACATATACACATAAACCATCTGGAAGAAATTCTCAAAATGTTAATGAAAATTGTACCATAATCTGTTGCATAGTTTAGAAGAATTATGGGAACATAGTCAGGTGCCGAAAGCGACGTTGTTTTATACTAATCGATACTGATTCATGATATTTTATACTAATTTACGGTGACATCAATGTAACCCTTAATAGGGACGATTAAAAATCGATATAAAAGTACACAATAAAAGTGGCTGTTCAAAATAAAGGGTAAAAAATGACGCGTCAGATGATTGACGCGTGGCGGGGGCCGCGCCACGCCGGAGCAAAATGTAGCACTCGGGCGAGACTCGTTTGATTAATTCGTTTAATTAAAACTCGGCTCGTGTGCTCTCGTATTTAGAATAAAAATTATACGTCCCTCGATCTCGCGTCGAATATGTCGATGTACGTGTAATTAATGGTTTCGAATATGTTCGAACGAATATACGAGACGCTGTGTAAAATGTTGCGTTGAAATTTTTATACGAAAATATTTCAGGTTTCAGTTTATTGTACTCAGGTTATTGAAGCTTTTCCAGTGGATATAAGCTTATTCCTCTATATATTTAATTAATAATATAAACTATTGCTACGAATGCACTAATATTGCTTCTTAAAAAAGAATTTTATGAACCTTCAGGACTACGATTCATTGTGATTGGTTATTAATACCTGTAGTCTGCGGTGATAACTTAACATCAGAATATTTAATTAATAATATAAACTATTCATACGAATGCACTAACATTGCTTCTTAAAAAAGGAGCAAAATAATTTTATGAACCTTCAGGACTACGATTCATTGTGATTGGTTATAAATACCTGTAGTCTGCGGTGATAACTTAACATCAGATGGGCTGGAAATTGAATCTACTGTCCGCTTATATCTTTTGAAACGATGCTAGTATGCTCAGACAACCCATAATAAACCCGAATTTTTGTGGAGAAAGAAAACATAGTAACCAAACCATAACATCATGATTTTCTTGATATTAAAATTCTCGAATGGTCCACGAGGTTCACAGTAATAATTATTTATGAAGTAACGTTATAGAATGTACATATTAGAATTCCAGCAAGTTAAAACCTAAAATAATAATTACAATAGACTTTCTTTTTGAACTTTCGCTAAGTTTGATAGAATAAATCGTTGTAAAAAACCTCACTGTTGTTAAAACTGTCTTTGTATATTTGCTTTCCATTGATATAAAGATTTTTATGCTTTATAAGAATTATATGTTTTATAAAATCATCTCACATTAAGTGATTATGTTGCCTGACATGATAACATGCTAAAATTAGAGGATGACTGACTGTAAAGAGCAGCTGGTGAACCACACCTAGGTGTTTTGACGTGATAACGTCTTATAAATCGTTTAACGCCAGCCACACGCACGAAAAAGCATGACCCATTGTCACGTACCGCCTGAGCCGAGCGTGCAAGCGAGAGCGCGGAACAGGCGATAGAGAGGCGCGACCGGCCTAAGCGTTCGGCTTGTATAACATCTATCTCTCTTCTACTTTATCGGCCGATGTGTCCGAGTAGAAGAGAGACAGCGGCAGCACACAACCTACAAGTGAACGGTTTTGTCAATTTTCGATCAATTTTGTGATAATAATTCAATTCAGTCCGTAAAAGTATGCAATTTTTCATCAATGTTTTTCTATGACGTTATCACGCCAAAATTATCGTCCGTAAACCGACTTTACAGACAAGCGATTTTTTTACTGAAGGGAGATAACTGAAGCTCTACCGTCATGTTATAGTTTCATCATATTGTACTCATTTACCGAAAGCTCAAGCTTACTGCAGGGATTCGAAGCTACGTGGATTATTTATCACTAAATTATTATCATTTCATCGCTCACAGCCTCACGACAAGTTGAACCACTACCGTCCTTCATTGAAGCTAACATTACCACTAGTGGGTGGTAGTGAGTATAAATATACTACCGTCAATAAATATCATATTTGCGGTGGTTGCAATATAAAATTTTCTTCGATGTCTTAATCATGGTTTTAAAAGTAAAACTTTTTTCCATCCCCTCAATTCTTTTCATCAATCTATCGCATGTCGTATTACAGCCCGCGCGTGGCTGTGGAGTTGGGGTAAAGTCAAAGCTGCTCAGTAGAGCAGCCAATGCCAAAATGATTTAAATAAAAATTGTACTTAGTTTTTAATATGCATCTATCATTGAAATAATTGTATTTATTATGAATTCCGTACTCTATTACGCAAACTGAAATTTAAATTTTGATTTCCCATTAGCATTCTTATTTTCCAATTATTAAAACGCAATTTTAATACCCTATATGGAATAATTTTCCGATTTTTTTCAGTTAAATGCCTGCGATCTGAATACTGGTTTCACTTGCATCGTGGTTTTCAAAAACCACACATTTTTATTAGAGTTAGAACTCCAGTAAATCTACACTCATCAAAAAAGTCTAAGCAACATGTACTAATTTAAATTTTAGGATGGTTCTTCACATTATAACGTTGTATTTTATTTTTAAAATAATATCTTTAGGGTTCTAAGATGAAAAAATAACAGCTGTTGTCTTTATAAGTTGACCCATTTTTATTGACCCAACATTGGCTCGAAGCATTAAAGTTGAATAAATAGGAAGGTTGATGTCAAATAATATATCCGTCTGAATATAGCATAGTATCGAGAGCACAGCGGGTGATTTCCGAGAGGAAATCATTTTTTCGGGGCGGCGACGTCACTGGCAGCTCCGTGACACCCAGACACCCGGGATATGCGCTGAAAGATACGTTTCGAGTTCAATTTCCGGCATAAAATAGATGCTTAGATATCACGACTCAAATGTACCGCATATTATCAACTAACTTGCTTCGAAATAACAACAGATAGCGATTTTAATGTCTACGAGAGATTTGTCTACGGGTTTAATATGGGTATTAAAAAATGGCCACTATAATATCAAATAGGGTTACTGTGTTGTGCTGTGGAGACTTTACTTAGTTTAAACTTTTACTTCTTGATATCAATGCATTGGAGGCGTATATATACTGTCTGCCACGAACGTCTATTAAAAGTAATCCGAAGTGGCGATGGAAGAAATTACAGTTTTAGAGCATTTCCGTTTTTACCATTTCCTATAGGTACTAAATTAACTATTTTGGTCCTTTTTTTTATTTCCCTTATTAGTTTTGTTTAAGATCACCCTTACTTACTTAAATTACATAATTTGTAAATGTAAATGAAAATGATTAACATCTTGGATTTCTTTAATCTAATTTAAAAGTTCGTAACATTAACAGTTTCGCAGAATTTGTTTAACCATCGCGTATTATTTACTTTTCAGGGGATCAAAAGAAATTTTAGAGATAATAATCGTCTGGTGAAGATTTCTGTTAAGCTTGCAATTTTACCCTATTTTATATGTCTATAATATAACTAGCATCTGCCGCGTCATCAAACTTGTTTTTTAACTATTTTTTTTTAAAGATGTACGCAAATGTTTTTTTCAGAAACTATTATATATTTTCCATGATTTTGGGCAATTGGATTATTTAACCTAAACTTATTTAATTAAGATACTGGTACACGTTGACAATTGGCAACAAAGGTCCTTGTACTTAGCTTTACGTTATACAAAGACGTGTTTCATTCACGACCTTCCTTCACGTGATTCAATGTCTGTAAATGAATTAATCTGGTTTCACTCCTCCACTTTATATTGTTTATCTCAATTTTGTTGCTTCGCACAAAAATATTCAGAATTATTTATAGAGAGCAATAGAGAGGGGTGGTCGCAATTTAATACGTGACACCTCTGTTTCCCTTGACGCGTTACATGAGTATTATAATAAGGTCACAAAGATTAGTATGCTTACCGCTTACTTTTTTCTTCCATGCCATGAGAAATTTGACTTCAAAAGTACAATCATTTTATCGCTGCCGCTTAAACAATGTGTCATATACCTAATCAATCATAGTCTAGCATGTAATAGATAATAACATAGGGGCATATCCTTGTTACTTTTAGGGCATATCCTTATCATTTTGGAATATACGCATTTACTATTATTCAAATATTTCGTAATTCAAAGTTACGTAAATACATATTCTATTCGATTTATCGTCTTGGGCAATAAACAGCTTTAGTAAATAACAGCGGGCAATATAGACAGTATATAAGAAATAAAATTTGTTAAAGAAATGAATACTAAAGGAAGTAAAATAATCTTCTTCTGTATCTATACAATAAGGATGTATATCTAACGTGTCTGTACGTTTTGCATGTATCAGGCAACAGCCCAAGCCGAGGTGTGCCGTGCATCCTTGAGTTAGTTGTCAAATGAAATCGGCTGAGTGCTTTAAGCGCTCGCCTTAGTAGTCCGGAGAAGCTGTTAAGACCTTGCTAGGTCAATAGCATAGTTAGTTCAAAAATCAAAAATTGTATGTACTTTTTAGATTTTTGTGAAAAAAATTGTAGCAGGTGTCTAGGAATAAGTATTTATTTATTTACTTATTTATTTATTTAAGGTTCACAAAACTGAGTTCAATGAACAAAAATGGACACGAACCCTTTTATATGTGAACACAGCATGCATAATATAAGAAGACAAAGTCATAGTATTAATACAAAGAAAAATGAAATTATATTAAACATTTAAATACATTTTTTTTCTAATTGAGGCCAAAGAAACACAAAAAAATATATCGAATTTGAAACGTAAACTATTACAAAATGAAAAAGGATAAAATTCTGCGGAGGGTTGAAATTTTCGTTCGCGTATTCGTCGAGTTCATTTAGCGGGAACGGATGCGGTTTCGCGGTAATCCTGGTCAATTGTTTTATATTGTATAAGCGGTTCACCAGTTTTAAACATAGTATTAACCACATGGTTATTTTATGAAATTCTACTTGATAGGTATTTATGGTAAACGCTGATGTACGTCTGAACTTTAGCATTAAGAAGACTAAGTTTCAGGAATTCGGTATTTTGACATCTTCTGCCCAATACATTCTTGATAATTTAATGTATGTCCGCAAAAACTTTGAAAAGCTGTTTTTTTTAACATTATACGAGGCAAACGAACAGACGGGTCACCTGATGGTAAGTTATCACCGCCGTCCATAGACCCTAGCAACACTAGGAGAGTCGCAAGTGCATTGCCAGTCGGTGTTTGGGGGGAGGGAGGAGTGGGGAAAGGGGGAGGGAGAAGAGGAGATGTGTCTCTGGCGCTCTCACTGACCGAACGAAACGCAACAATGCAATCACTGTTACTTCAAGTCAGTTTTCTGTGAGACTGCGGCACTACTCCGGGCGAGCCGATCTATTCATGCTGAAACAAGTAGTAGCTTCAGTGTAGCTCTACAAATTTAAAAGACCGGTATGATCGGCAGATAAATACTAGAAACTGTAAAAAACTGGTTATCCCATATTTCAGACTCAGTACAGTTTTTTTGGGTAATAATGTTAAGTTTGACAACAAAGTCCCAAAGCATATTACAGATATGCCTGACTATAAGTTTAAGCCCCATGTCAAGCGGGTTTTGGTGTTAAAAGGCTATTATAAAGCGGTTCAAAACGACGATGATGTTTGGAATAGAATCTTCTCTGTGCATCTACTAAAAACGTGTGACGTATAATGTGTTTTAGATATATACATATGACTCAGTAAAACCAGTTTTTTTGGGTAATAGTGTTAAGTTTGACAACAAAGTCCCAAAACATATTACAGATGTGCCTGACTATAAGTTTAAGCCCCATGTCAAGCGGGTTTTGGTGTTAAAAGGTATAATAGCCTTTTATTTTATTTTATTTTATAGCCTTTATAGCGGTTCAATATGTGAACAACGATGATGTTTGGAATAGATTCTTCTCTGTGCATCCAGTAAAAAGTGTGTAACGTATAATGTGTTTTAGATATATACATAAATGTTCAAAAGATAAACTAGAACCATGATTATTTTTCTCGCTCCGATTATTTTCAACATCGTTTGTATGAATTATAAGTCGATGTCATTCGTTGCCGCTTCGATAATTTTGATAAAAGCTCGGCGGCTGTCAAACAGTTGTTCACGTGGAGTGATTGTGTAGCGAGCGCCGTGCGTGTCATTTGTCACGCGTCGCGTGTCACGTCACGTCACGTATGAACCGAGATGTTTTGGGGTACGCCGAGCCAACATTCCCAGGATCAGTGTATGATAATGTCTAACATATTTATCATGTGTACGTTATATTGTTAGTACAAGTATGAATGGTGTTCATATTACGTTATTCAGTATAATATAATGAAGATAGATAAGATAACGTACAAACTGTCAAACTGGAAAGTGTATATATTTTCTAGTACTAGTCTAGCATCTGTCAGTGTATTGTTCTTCACTTGAGAGCCATGTCATGTCAATGCTGTAGGGATAGGGTGTTCCGTACTTTTGTTATCTGTAGTAATTTATATGTTAGCACAAATCTTTTATTTTCATATTTACTTTATCGTTTAAAAGGAATGTATCTGTCCACTACTTTTCGTGAACGCACCTTTAAAAACGTTCGCAAGTGCTGCCCTCTAAGGCAAAACAGTTTACCTTTGAATCTAGCAACATACAAAACCGCTCTGAGTGATCTGCGCTAATAAACATTGCAAAACCGGTACAGATATCTAACAATCCGTTAAAAGAAATCAAGTGCCAGTGTAACCTTTGTGTCCTACTATTAACAAACCAGCGATCTAAGCCACGAACCAAGCCGGGGTACCCCGAAGAAGAGGATCTCCTAGTGCGGGTGAGTGGTGGATACAGTCCTCCTAAATTCATTTCCTATACATAGGGCTTAATTTGATAATGGAAAAAATAACGACAGCTTGCAAAGGTTATAATCATCGCGCTAGCCCACTACGTGTTGGCGATTTCAAACACTCAAAAGTATACATTTCTACATTTTTTCCTCATACATTGAAACTACACAATATTTCTGAGGTACAGATTTCCTCACGATTTATCATGTGACACATGGTATTACCAAGTCTAATTAGTCTCTATGCATCCTTTCTAAAAATTCGTAAGTATACCTTATGGTTCGAACTGCGCACATCTGAAACCATATTCCACTGGTCATACTACTTCAACCACAACGACAATGACTCTAATATGCTAATGATAAAAATGATTGCGAATAACATTTATTTAAATAAGATTAATGTTTATTAAGTGCAGGTAACATATAAAATACTAGCTTCTACCCGCGCCTTCGTCTGCGTTGAATATTCATTTGGGCTAACGCTAACACGCAACGGAAGCTTCCTAATAGAAAAAAAAAAGATTTTAAAACATGTTTCAATGGCTATATGCTCCTATAAGTCTTAACGAAATGCTATATATCCTATTCCTCGATAAATGAGCTATCTAACACTGGAAGAATTTTTCAAATCGGACTTATAGTTCCTGAGATTAGCGCGTTCAAGCAAACAAACTCTTCATCTTTATAATATTACTAGCAGTTACCCGCAGCTCCGCATGTGCTTTTTTAAAATGTATTAAAGAAATGTAAAATTATGAGTAGGTGTGTACATTACAGAAAAGCTTTTTCAAAAACATTTGTAAGTACGACACGCACGCCATTTTCTGTAACATGTAACGTGTACATTAGATATGTGAATAATAACAGTGTATCGAATGGGATGGGATTTGGATTTTGGAACTTTAACCTACAAATATATCACCCTCAGTGCTCACTTAGACTAAATGAGAAAGTAATAAAATACTTTAGACTTACATTATCGAACAATATGTGTCAAATATTTTATTATATAGATATACTATACCCATATTGTCGATATAATTAAGTTATTCTTATACGTTGCTATAATCACCGAGTTATGTAGACGTAAGCGCTGTAAATAAAACAAAACGGCCACCAAATTGACCAACTAGATAATATAATTTAAATCACATACAAACATATGAACTTCAATTATGTATATTGAAGACTTGAAGTCCAGTAAAGCGCATGTCTCACGCGCTTCTTTACAATAAACAACATGTTTTTGATAAATTTCACACGGATGAATGGACGGGTAACAGTTCAAAAAATAAAATACAATATATCACGGGCTATAATTTCGGATATCTGCAAGCGGTCCAGCCGTTTCGGACATAACCCGGAACAAACAAACAAAATATAATAAAATAAAATACCAACAATATAAAAAAAATGTTATTTGTAGCCATATCTATTCACCAAAAAGTTGTTATTTTAATTTGACGTACACACACTTTATTTTTATAATACGTAATAGATTATAAATAAAAAATTGGACACAAAACAAGCGTAAAATAAACTTTTTGAATAAAAACACAAAATAAACTTTGAAAATGTTTGCGATAGAAACTACGTAACGCATACAATACTAACGCTATCACGCAGAAAAAGCTCTTAAAAGGAAAAAAAATCCGTATTTGAAACATTCATAATTGGCTCTCCGCTCCTAATTCAAAACCTATTTGTAAATGTTTTTTAATTGTTTTTAGAAGCGATATATTATGTATGCATTATAGCATTAGTCGAAAATGAAATTTGCGCTTTATGAGTTATATAACTATGGTATCATATAAGCCGATGCTCGCCAAGATGGTTTGTTTATTATCATCGTGTGATGAGGAAGGTGTCCTAAATCCAGTAACTGGTAAGGTAACGTATAAGAATAACTGTTGTTAGCATAATGATATATAGCCTAAAGCCTTCCTCGATAAATGAGCTATCTAACACCGAAAGAGTTTTTCAAATCGGACCCAGTTCCTGAGATTAGCGCGTTAAACCATACAAACAAACAAACTCTTCAGCTTCATATATTAAGTATAGATTGGAACTTTCTTGGCTATTAAAAATATTAGGTCTTTACCTATGAAATTGCCGTTTTGTATGAAAAAAATTAAATTAATTTATTTCATGTATTTTTTATTTGTATTAATCGAAGTAATCACCAATGCAATTAATGCATCTTTGCCAACGCAGTGGCAGTTTATTGATGCCCTTAAAGAAATCGGCTGGACGGGAGGCAACAAATTCTTCAAAGGCATATTGTACTGCCTCTCAGGTATTGAATTTTTTCCCCGCCAACTTCCAACCCCAGTTCTTGCAACTTGGAGACCATCGGCTGTACAGTATGAGGTCGCGCGTTGTCGTGCAGGAGCAGCGGAGACGAGCGATTGACCAATGCTGGTTGGAGATGTGCCAGCTTCTCCATCATTGTGTTCAGTTCTTCACACTACACA
>MU159055.1:298386-389643 GCA_015888305.1 Antheraea pernyi | reverse complement strand
ATAACAGGCGGTGCGTTGGTTTGTAGTGTTAGCTCCGTAAATGTCGTTGATGTTGCGTGCCGCTTGTGTCGCGTTGCTGCCACGACGGTACTCATATTCCATAATTACTCGAATTTATAACGTATCCATGATGGCAATAAAAATTGAAATGCGATGAAAATGTAACACTAATCAATAAACAAATGACTACTTTTGGAAAAAAGAATTCCATGTTTTTGAAATAAAATTAATTCTAAATTAGAATTCTTAGCCAAACAAAAAATATTTTGATTTGAAATGGCCAGTACTGCAGAACGGCAATTTCATAGGTAAAGACCTATTATTAAGAAAAATATGCATAAGAAAGACAGAATACATTTTACATGAACCGTGGATTAATATCATCCGGGAATATGTAACATGGCCGTTTATCTTGTTTTATTTTGAAATTCACTTCGTTAAGGCAATTCATTAGTCAGTTTCAAGTCGACGTCGCTTTTACTCGCGCTCGAGTTACGTGTATTTTATAAATCTTCCATTATCCTTACGGTTCTGGATTAGCACATTGTAAGTAAATAGCTGGATTACTTATTATATACATATATTTTCTTCTCAAAGTAAAGTAACTGAAATTGAATTCAGCGCAATTTTTTTGAAATTTTGTATTATCGTCAACGCAGTTAGTTAACTTTAATTTTTTTCCATGTAAAGCACAACTGTTCTGTAGAGAGTTGACTACGCGACTGGGATTGTATCGCTGCATTGTATTTCCCTATCATAGGCATTTACCATTCAGCCACCTCGATAATGCGAGCTTTACATTTCTCCTCGCATGATCAACTCGCCCTCGAGCCCCGATACCCCGCGACGTGTCACACGGGTCGGCTGCAACGTCATTCTGTTTTAACTTATACGTATTTTCTCACCTACGTTTTGTACGTTAATTGCTCCGCTACTAAGGGCCGTAGTGTGATGTTCCATAACTTATACTCCTAACCTTCCTTAGTAAATATGCTATAAAATGAAAAAAAGATATTTATTCAAGTCCGATTGTCAGTCCAGAGATTAACGCATACAAATAAATGAAAAGACGAACGATCTCTTGAGCTTTATATCTAATAATATCGTCATATTTTAGGCGTGTCGCGGCAGCTGATGCGAGGGGTTTTCAGTTGTCCTGGATTAAGCGATCAGATGCGATTGTTTTTCTTAAGAAGTTTCAAGTCTTTTCGATTGTTGCAAGAATTAAAAACTATTTCATCTCTGGTCCTAAAACAAATTAACCATATGTTTTATAACTAATATTCTTCGTTTTTCTATACTATATTAAGTGGATTGTGATTGATAATACTTAGAAGAAAGCTCAAAGTCACTAAAAGGCAATGAAATTTCTTTGCGTAATCAATTCTGAAAGGGGCGGTAGGGTTTTACAGCCCGACTGGGTCGCAACCACCATGTATATGGTGAAAAAGCCCGTCATAGTGATTCGCTTCTGCGGGTCGCGTTTCGAAATCTTCCTGTGCATATCCAGCATTTCGCAGGCCGGCATGACAGCGGTGACCGGCGATGGATAGTGTGCTACTCGGTGGTCGCCATTGTTTTTGGTTTATACTGTGACTACCATCAGGCATAGTGCAGTCATATTACCGTGTGACAATAAAAAAAAAGTTCTACAGGAAAACCAAGGAAAAAATACAGTTAAATGTAATTAGTCGAGATACATATATATATAAAATGGGGCCGAAGTTTATTTTTTGTCTCGAACTGTCTATGCTATTGACCTAACAACGTTTTTACAGCTTCACCGGACTACAGGAGCCGAAGAGTTTACAAGTGGCGACCAATCTACAGAAGATAAAGCGTTGACTGATCTACCACAAAATAGATCGGCTAACTAGTAAAGGTTCCGACAACTGCGAGCAGTGCAAGTCCTCTCGTTTTTTAGCTATCTTTAGGGGAGGCCCATATTTGTTTGTGTTGTATTTTGGTAGTATATATATACGACTAAAATACACAACTAGATCTACAAATAAAGGTGACGACTTAAAATATTAATGCGCGTTCATGTATCAGCGTTCTCTATCGCTCTTGTTTTATACTGTATTTTCTCTTTCATGAGGTTATTTTTCCCGACCAACATCAAAGAACACGTTCTTTATTCAACGTCTCACCATTATATTTCATAGCAAAACTTACAACCTATTTATTTAGAATATGTTTTGCAGCGAAATTTTGCGAGTCGGAAAAATTAAGACGAGTCACGTATACGACATCTCATTTATCAAGAAGCTCTCGTGTGTTTTATCTGTTGTCTTATATATGGAAAGTAAGGAACCGCTTCGTTAAACATTACTTCAGTTTATTCTCTTTCATCTCAGTAATTTCCCACTTTGTTCGAATAGCAATATTTTGTTATGAAATATTTAATTTTTGATTTTTTTATAATAGTACAATATATTGACAGCACTGTTTTTAATGTTAATCGTAGTACAATCTAAGATTCAGGACGACCACATTGATCGTGACAGAAATCCATGAGCGCTTGTTACTGTCATGCAAGCTTCCAAGTCTTTGGACAGCTGGAGAGAGTGACTCTAATAGGTTTACCACAATACACGTGGTGCTGGTGACACAGTCATCCCATCTCTACCACCTCGTTTGATCACTGGATGTAGATAAACGAATCCAGGAACCAAGCCTATAATAAATATTAGGATAAATATTAGGGTGCATTTTCTCGGTCCTGAAGCAAATTTTTGTCGGACATATTAACTCTAAGTACTCTCCCAGAGCGTAAGAAAATGTCACATATAAAATACACTTAAACTTTGACATATTTCTTTAATTTTTATCACTCTATGCTATAATAAACCTCCTTTTAAACCTACTAACATTTATCTCTGCATCACCTAATGGTTGACTGGTAGAGAATGCCTTCGGCATTAAGTCCGCCATTGCGTATTTAAGGCATAATGTATAAATAAATAAATAATTCACGATATCATATAGTTCAAACTCAGGAATTACTCAGGATTGTCTACAATAGCGCCTGCTGCGATTTAACTGTAACTCACACCGGTGAGGCAGTACAAGGTCATTAAAGTAATTTTTGTAGATTTTTGTCCATTTTAATCTATTTAAAATAACTATTATTGGTAATTTAATTACTTCTGTCATCATTAAGGCTACTGCTACCAATGTGATATAAAGTAGAAAAGCTGTGACACTATTTGAAACAGCCACAACGACTAAGTATTATTACTTCGATCAACAATAACTAGATAAAGGGTCACGTACAAAATTGAAGCTAAAATCTGTCCTCGTAAATATATACTTATGTGTAGCTATTTGTTTACTAAGAAAGGGAAAAGAAAAGTTTTAAAACAGTTTTAAGTTCAACCTAATTACAACCATAACACCTAGTAATAAAGTCACAAATGTTCAAAATATTATCTAATACTTACGATAAAACGAGCAAAGTAATAAATTACTCCCCTCATAAATGAAAAGACAATATAAACAACATTTAATGTGAATTCAACCTTAACACTTAATGAATAAAGTACGTTTTTCCGTTATTGTGCGTGACGAGGCCAAACATTTGTAACACATGTTTAAAATCGGTAATTTTGTTCAAAATTTGATATTGATTGTAAGTTTAATGTTTAAAATATAACTTATCCAACATGTATTTAGCGAAAGTAAGATACTCCAGCCGTTAAATTGCTTTTTCGGCTATTATTTTTGCTTCTTTTGAATACATGTGGCACACATCTTGTGGCATGTGAAACGGGCTTACATTGGCTGTTTCAAACAAACTAAACAAAATAAGGGCACACATTTCAAGTGAGCTCTTATTTACCGAGGCATATTTTTCGCGCCGAACCTTTATTTAGTTATTGTTGATCGTAGTATTATCACAATAAAAATAATAGAATTATTTCTGAACGGTATTAATTATATTGACTTTAAAATACTTCTTCAAAGATTTAACAGATAGCGGTGTTACAAGTTTATAAATTTTTTTAAAAATGTGACTGTTTTTTTTTGAAATGAGTTATAAATACCAAATCCATATTACTATAACTTATTTCAGGTCTAGAGATAGTAGTTGTTAATAAAACGATGAAAAAGTTGTAAATAAGTGTAACTTATATAAAAGGCCGCTTTCAATTGAAATTGTACTAATATCATGTTAATTCGTATATGCAGATATATTATTCACGATAGCGGAATAACCGATATGACACAAACGAAATCAAATTGCGAACTATTCCTGTGGAAATGGAATGAGGGAAATGTTCGCGTGTTTCACTATTATTACACGCTGCGATATCCGTTTTGAATAATTCCACTTTGTCGAGGGGCCACCTCACCGCGCCGTCGCTTTACCGGCGTAGACCGTTTGTGATTAGACATAAACTATTTTTAGCGGGAACATAATTAGTCTTACATCGTTTTTATTATTTAGTTAGTTATTTATTATTTACTGATTATTTTAGTTTCTGATCAAACGTTAAAAACTATAAAAATATTCAAGACCAGACTTACATAAATTTGTAATTATTAAGATAATGAATCAATACCCACAACTGTACTATGAAGTTCTTCTATATTAGTATAACATTATCAGTAATATTGTAAGTATATATGTATTTTTTATACTTAGTCTGGCCATATATATATATTTATATATTATAGGAGGCAACGGACAAGTGGGTCACCTGATGTCAAATGATCACCACCGTCCATAGACACTTGCAACACCAGGGCAGTCGCAAGTGCGTTGCCCACCTGTCTTGGGGGAGAGGGAGAGTAAGGGAAGGGGGAAGGGGAGGGGAGGTGGGCCTCCGGTGGTCTCACTGAGCGAACGAAACGCAACAATGCAAGCACTGTTACTTCACGTCGGTTTTCTGTGAGAGGGTGGTACTACCCCGGTCGAGCCGAACCATTCATGCTGCTTTTTTTTTCGAACTGACTACGCTATTGACCAAGCAAGGTCTTAACAGCTTCACCGGACTACTAAGGCGAGCGCTTAAGGCACTCAGCCGATTTTATTTTGACAACTAGCTCAAGGGTGCGCGGCACACCTCGGCTATGGCTGAGTCCTTTATTGACAGATGTCAAAATGTCTTTTTTATTTACATGTGTGTATATGTTGTGTAAAATTGAAGCAGTAGTGTGAGTATTGCATATTTTAATTAATTTAATGTACTTCTTATGCATTTCATATAAAATAAATAGCTTTGTGCACTTCTTCTACATAGAAACTTTAACTATGCCAAATTTCACGTTCATCCGTTCGCCCAATTACGTTAAAAAGGGATACAAAGTTTAGGCTTCACGTATTAATATATAGATATGTATAATATTTATATTACTTTGCATGTCATAATCGTTTTTAGTGGATGCACAGAGAGGAGTCAATTCCAGACGTCACCATCGTTCATATATTAATCCACTCTATAATAGTCTTTTGACACCAAAACCCGCTTGAAAGGGCGCATAAACTCACCATCCGGCAAAGCGGTTATATGCTTTGGGACTTTGTTGTAAAACCTAACACTAATACCTAAAAAAACTGTTAAAAAACTCTTGGCATATGATAAAAGAGGTATACACACCTGACCAATTGGCTCGAGTAGCCTGTACTGGTTGAGCTGGACATACCCGCAGGCCTGTGCGAGAGAGACGCGGCGCGACTCGCGTGGAGCACGACGCGCTCGCGGTGACCCCTGCGCGCTGCACTCTGCTGATTTTGCAGCGTGCGATTTGAACAAATTCGCTCGGTCGCCGCTAGCGGTGTATGTAGATAGCCTGAACAAAATCGTTATTTGAACGCTTATTTTTCTTTCTCAGAACATTAAATGATTATTACTTTACCAGATTTCAACCCTTGTCGTAATTTATGGACACGTAATAAGAACCGAGTAAGGGTTAAGACGATAGTTAGAAAGATAGTTAAGTCGATTATGTGTTTTCGATTTGCCTAGTTCCCTAAATTACTTTTAAAAACACTACAGTCAAAACAACTACTGTTGTAACTTACAAAAAAAGAAATCATCAATACCTTAACTTTTTATTAACTTTTTATTTTGAATTAACGTTAATGTTGAAATTAATTAGAGAAACATTAAATAAAATAACTAATCATATGTAAACTTATTATTATATCATTACTTATTCTGTTTTTTCATTTCTTAGTCTGTGGTATAAAATAAATTTCTTCTTCGTCATCGTGCCAAACATAAAAAGGCTGTTTTATTTGTTCAGTCATCAATTATAATAGGTTATGGGCCCAGTATGTCCTATATATTTCTAGATCAGTTTTAGTATCTACAGTTTATTTGTGAAAGTTAGATATTTAGCTAGAGTAGGCGTAGGCTGTGGTGATAAAAAGAAAAGTTTTGTGAGTTTCATGGCAGACGCTAAAATCAACAGAAATGGCTACAAATTCTTTACTTGCTTCTGTTTCAAAGCTAAAAGGCCGTGAAAACTACAACGAGTGGGCTTTTGCGATAGAAAACATGTTGGTTTTGGAAGGATTATCAAAATGTATTTTAGTAGTGGATGAAGGATGATGCAAAAGCGAAAGCCATTAGTTTTAACAATAGATCCATCATTGTACGTGCATATTAAAGAAGCTACCAGTGCCGTGAACTTACAGAGAAAACTAAATTCTATGTTTGATGACTCCGGATTCTCTAGAAGAATTACCCTGCTGCGGTATTTAATTTTAATACGTCTCGAAAACTGCAATTCGATGACGAGTTATGTTACGCAAATCATAGAGACTGCACAAAGATTATCCGGAACGGTTTTAAAGTCGACGATGAGTGGATTGGAAGTTTGCTATTGGCGGGACTACCTGAAAAATATTTTCCGATGATTATGGCCATCGAACATTCGGGAATCGCCATTACTGCAGATGTCATGAAAGCAAAATTACTTGATGTTGTTGGTAACGAAAGTAATGACGCCGGTGGCGCTTTTTTAAGTAGAGAGCAGCAAAGTCGTCAAAGAAAAAAATATACGTATACAGTGACACAACGTCAGCCTAAAAATTATTCCGTAAATTCTCTAAAACTGTAGTAATCGATGTGAACTGAAATTAGGTGTAACGGGCAATTACAAGATTGTTTGACATTTTATCTGATTAAATTTGAAACTACTACAGTTTAGTCCAATATTATTACTTGACCTTTCTTTGCGAGTTCTGTATTTTATTTACGTTCAAACTAAGCTCTTTACGTAAACTAAGTACTGATGTTTAAATTATAATATACACTTTTATTAAACACTGTTACATTTATTCCTTATATTATTGTTAAATTATTTTGTGTTTACTCTAACAAATACGGTGAAATCATAAATTGTAATGATTAGGATTGATATATTTACGTTTGCTTACTTTTATTCACTTAATATAAGTAACTAAGCTAATATGAATTATACTAAAATCACTACATATTGTAAAACAAAGTCTTCTGCCAGGTCCGTCTGTTTTTTTTTACTTCACATGGTGCAAGCGAATAGGCGGGTCACCTGATGTTAAGTGATCACTATCGTCCATAGACACTTGCAACACCAGATGAGTCGCAAGTGCGTCGCCAGCCTGTGTTTGGGGGAACTGGAAAGTGGGCATCTGGTGCTCTCCCTGACCGAACGAAACGCAACAATGCTAGCACTGTTACTTCACGTCGGTTTTCTGTGAGAGGGTGGTACTACACCGTTGAACCAACCCATTCATGCTGAAACCAGTAATAGCTTCAGCTTGGCGCTACCACCTACAAAAAACCTGTCTGTTCGCGATAAACTCAAAAACTACTGACCGGTAGTTGACCGGAAATTTATGAGGTATTCACCAGTAGATAAAGTGATTCATGTGGAAGGTATAGGTATATAATTTGTCAAGGTTTTTTTTATTATCAGGAGGGGACAACGTCTACTGGGACCGCTAGAATATTATAAAATATGAGTTTTTTGATGATCAATTATCTGAATTATCATTAAATACATAGTGACTATCAATCAAACAATTCGCAGCTTTGCGTAAAAAACGTTTTTACGTCTCACATATTTTTCTTTTCTTTTCGAATACATGTAACCCAAAAGATACATAATAACTGTTACTGTTTGTATTTTCTGTACATCAAGAATAAATCCCATTGTCACAAAAGGTAGGGTGTCGAATATAGAAGTGTAAATAACGGTATCGTCAGCATAGCAACCTACTTCGACCCGTTTAGACCGAGGTAGGTCACTGATGAACAGATTGAAGAGTGAGGGAGCGAGTATGGAGCCCTATGGCACACCTGAGCGTATCGGGTGGGGCATTCATGCTGCAATCATTATTAGCTTCAGCGTAGCTTTACCACCTACAATACTGTTACAATTAAAAATATACAAAATATTACATTTGAATTTGAAAACTGACATTTTTATATGATTATTCATTGAGTTTTCTCATTTTGGCGCCAATACATTGTACAATATTTTGCGATATTAAAATGGAGTGGGGTGATAAAGAGAACCGAATCGCTGTGATTGCATTACACAAAGTACGTATGGAGCCAAATGCAATATTTAAAACTCTCCATACGCTTCGTTTCACAATAATAGTGTCGTTACATTTCAAAATAAGTTAAATCTTATTTTAGTCGTTCCTAATATTTTGCATTATTTATCTTCAAATTGTGTATGAGGATCACAAAAAAAACTAAAACCCTCATAAGCGGCATAATTTGAAATTTGTTTTCGGTGTATATGAAGTGGAAATCTTAAAAAAAATAAACGTGGTATATGAACGATTAAAATTAGATTTAGCTCATTTATAAATGTAACGACTCAATTTCTGTTATTCATGTCTAGTAATGAGTGATCTATGTTTACAGACCACCGTTACGAGTAAGTATAGCAAAGGAACGTTTTAATTCCGGCTGAAGGTAAGACATTTGGTAGGTAAAGATAATACCTGCGCATAAAATTGTCAACAGCAAGGATCTGGCTGTCACAGTCAATCAGAGAACAAAGATCTCTTATAAATTGGAACTAGTCATTAAGGTGAGTTAAATGTAACGACTCAATTTCTGTTATTCATGTCTAGTAATGAGTGATCTATGTTTACAGACCACCGTTACGAGTAAGTATAGCAAAGGAACGTTTTAATTCCGGCTGAAGGTAAGACATTTGGTAGGTAAAGATAATACCTGCGCATAAAATTGTCAACAGCAAGGATCTGGCTGTCACAGTCATCAGAGAATAAAGATCTCTTATAAATGGAACTAGTCATTAAGGTGAGTTAGTTTCCTCAGAAATCTATTTTGAAATAATATTTGAAATTTATTTTTTGAATATTCTTTCAAAATTTTGAAAGAAAATTGAAATGAAAGTCATCAACCTGTAAGTGACCTACTGCCATAGGCCTCTTCCCGAAGGCAGGTATGCCTATAATCACCACGTCAGCCCACGACGTATTGGCTATTTCAAACTCTCAGAATTCCAGAGTTATTTATTTTCCCACATACAGTTGTACTACGAGATCATTTCTCAGGTTCAGGTTTTGCTCTAGATATTTTCTTTCTTCAGCCGATTGTGTTACCAATTTCTCAGAATTCCAGAGTTATTTATTTTCCCACATACAGTTGTACTACGAGAACATTTCTCAGGTTCAGGTTTTGCTCAAGATGTTTTCTTTCACCGTCAGCGGTTTACCAATTTAATTGGTAAGTGTAAGTGAATTCCAAAAAAATGTTGGTACATGACGGGATTCAAACCTGCGGACATCGGAATGATATTCCACCGGTCAAATCACTATTGCACCATGGCTTTTTTCTAACCCTAAGTTCATTGCATAGGTCCATTTTATTTTATGAGAAATAGGAGTCAAGAGAAGGGTATAATAGCTCTAGTCATGTCGCCGTATAAACGTACTACGACGACTGAATCCATTCGATAGTATAAGCTTTTCATAATATACTAGCGGTCCCGGCGGACGTTGTCCTGCCTTAATAATAAAAATAAAGAATCTAAAATTCAACCGCAGCGCCACCTACCGGTCCCAATTGTCCAATCTAAACCATTCTCGGATCCTCTCGAACACGCACACAAAGTTTCATCAAAATCGGTCCAGCCGTTTAGGAGGAGTTCAGTGACATACACACGAACAGAAGAAATTTATATATAAAGATGTAGAAGACGCAGTCAGTTTAGAACAGATACATAACTGTCCCGCCCTCGACGTGTATGTGAATCTGGTTCGTATGTCTAAGTAATTTATTGGCTACTTGTTCTACCACTACGATAAAGTGTGATCGCAACCATTTTCTTTCTGACATGATAAAGTGAGTCAGTCTACTGCTTCTAATATTATATCGATAGCTGTGACTGTCATGCCGGCCTGCATGGACCCTAAACCGCGATAGGTGAGTCACAACGACTGGGTTATCTAGGTGCGTGTGGTTGTTGCGATCTGCTCAGGTATAGGATACCTTTTTTTATTAACGTGGGTAAATCCATTATGGATACTCCACCCTCCAGGGGGAGAGAGTGGTTTTTGTCCGACTCCCATGGACTAAAACCCCACGGCGCGGTGTACCAAGAGACCATATTGTGGGGGCGGCAAATGATCGTCCTACGCTAATCACTTTAGATAGCCGCCCCAACGGTCCGCCCGGCGGAAGGTGACCACCGGGCTCCTACATTATAGGAAGACAGACTAGGTACACACCAACTGCCTCCCCTCGTCAGCTGGACCTGTGCAATGAGGAGATGGGCCCCCGGCCTATCCCCTCTGGTCCGGCTACGGTGGCGGGAGGAGTTGAGCAATATAGGTACATAGGTTTTATATCTTCTCATAAACTATATCAATTATCTAATCAATGGAACTAAACTGAATGAGATAAAGATAAATGTAAATTGTGTGACAAACAAACATAAATGTAACCTAACTAAGTATAAGTATACTAGCGAGCCCGGCGAACGTTGTCCCGCCCTGATAATAAAAAACCTTGACAAATTAAATACCTCAACCTTCCTCATGAATCACTTTATCTACTGGTGAAAACCGCATGAAAATCCGGTCAGTAGTTTTTGAGTTTATCGCGAACAGACAGACAGACAGAGGTGGCAGAGGACTTTGTTTTATACTATGTAATGACTAAAAATGACACATAATGGAACTTTATGAATTAACAATATAATTTTAAAACAAAAATAATTCAATATCATGGGAAAGCCCGATTACAAAGAATAAAAGAAACGTAGGATGATAATAATATGGAAATGAAAAATTATTTACAAAGAACGGATCTCTGATCATATTTTCGACGGAGTAATTGCAGGAAATACGGTCGGGCTATTTTTTTTTCTTTCATACGATTTCTGCGCGACATACTTTCCGTTTGGGGGAAAATGAATAATTTATTCCGTTTTATATAATAGGTAGATTTATGCTGTTGGTATTACGTAAACAAACAAGACCGTAGTACTGAGGTTTCTTGATAGTAATTTTGCGATGAAACCATGGTCGTAAGGCATATTTTTCTGCTTGTCTAGCTAGCTAGCCAGACCATGCATCAATCAAAATCAAACATACTTTATTCAATTTAGGCCCTGAGAAGGCACTTATGAACGCCATATCTACTACCGTTTCGGACCAGCAACCCAGTCATCGAGAAGAACCGGCATGATTCTCAATCCGGTTTATCTTTTCATCATATATAACATAACACATAACAAATTTTTACGAACCTACATAGTTATAGACGTAGTTACAATCGTTGTTTGGGGATACTTAAGTTAGAAATCTGTCCTCAAACACATCGGCGTTGTTCAATTGCTGTATATGAAGTCCGTCGTAATACTATTTTCGACCATGTCATGGAATACCAGGTCATATTTTAGTACAACTACAGTCTCAATGTGTATAGTCAAGCACTCTTTAGGACGACACAATAGCACGAACACTATTGCATTCCAGTAGATAGGTAAGTGCAACGTCTGTAATTCAATATATGAAGCTCACGCAGATTATAGAACTCATAAATGTATCCTTCAAAATACTATAGCCATATTTGGGAGAGATTCATCTTTTATTAGTGATTCTATTTAGTATACTGATTAAATGAATAAATTAATTCATTTATTAGATAAATGTATCAAACCAGATAAAAAAGGTAAACTCGAATTAAGTTTGCTCGGAGAATTTTTGGTGGAATCTTGGAATGTCATATAGTGAATTTTATATTGTACTAGCTGACCAGTGCAACTCCGTCTTGATAAAGATAGCAATAATTGTGGAAGCGCCGGTTATAGGCACATGTATTCAAGATGGCGTCAGATCCAAGTCTACGTCTACGTTTATTGTTGTTATTCATTGTTTACGGTAAAATCTCATTATCATAATCTATACTAATATATAAAGTTGAAGAGTGTGTTTGTTTGGTTGAACGCTATGATCTCAGGAACTACCAGTCCGATTTGAGATAATCTTTTGGTTTTAGACAGCTCATTTATCGAGGAATCTTATAAAATAAACCTAGAACCCGCTCGTAGCATCATCTACCGTGTTCAATTAAGATAAAAACTAACTTACGTATATTAGTGGTAATGTAAATAAAAAGCTTGAGGGGTCTACAGATTCCCGGTTGAAAAGAAGTTCCTTTACCTTTTTGGTAGAAGTTTACTATATAGTCAGTATAGTTTACATTATAAAATATCAAGGTGATAAAGTTAAATTGTATTAAACGATGAAAACTCGGCACATGCACAATAGGTAAAAATAAATTAAATAATCATCTCTACCACTTACTTTATCATAACTATCTTCTATTCATATTAAATCTTTTTCACACTCCATTGTATTGAAGAAAAATATAAATATGAAAAAGATATGACGCGTCGACGCGTCAACTGTCACTTGCCTGTAACTATTTGTCTAAGAGCTAGCAACGGTTTCGAGAGCGAATTTTAATAAGCCAGTTTTTTAAATATCTCTATGTTCTTCCGAACAACGTGAGGGCAACCTGGATGCTGGTAAACGTTGCGCTTACTAGTGCATATCGCACCTTTACAGGCAAAAATATTGTTAATGGTAAAATGGTTTGAAATGAATTATTTTATTTATAATGAATATCATCGCACACATTATTGTTAATAACAAAATTATCTGACAGTGATAAATTCATGTTTTCTTTTCATTTTTCATAAAAAATGTCAATATAGCATGCAAACCATAACCTGGAAGAACTTCGTTTTTAACCGGAACGAAAAATTTTAAGGTTAAAAGAGCCCATCAGACTTCGTAACTATATAATAATAATCATACATACAGTGGTACAACAAAATAATCCCAAGGAGGGTTGATGTCAGGCAGGCGGCCGATCGTAAAAATTAAGCCAAATCATATACCACAACATGAGAAACATGTTGTACCGTCCCTACTTATGTGGGATAAGGGTAAGAAGAAGAAGAAATGATAAATTCATGTTTTAATAACGTTTAAAAGTTATTGAAAAAAAAATGTTCCTAAAATTATTTATAACTCAAAATTTTGACCTGTAAAGGTGTTATGCGCATTAAAGAACACAACGTTAACCGGCTACTAGGTATCCTGAATCCTGTTTGGAAGAGCATAATATATCTTCACAGCTATTCCAAAATTCTCGTTCTTCCAACGTGGCTCTTGGACTAAGGTGTCGCAAAAAAGTCTAGTTACACAACATTGTGTTTATTTGGTCATATCGCACCTTTACATACAAAAATATTGATTTTTAAATAATTTTGGGATGTTATTTTATTAACTTTGAAACTCTCTTAAACATGGAATTATTATTGCCAGACATTTATGTTATTGACAAAAATGTGCAAGATGTTATTTTTTGGAAATAAAAATAAAAGTTCGAGCAGCCGTTATTTTATTATTGTTTTATTTAGACATAAATATGTAAAAATTTAAACTTCCAGACATTAATTCAGTTATTTACTCAATAGTCAACTTTATATAGGCGGTAAACCCACACTGAAGCTATTACTGGTTACGGCATGAATGGGTCGGCTCGGCCGGTGTAGTATCACCCTCTCACATAAAACCGACGTGAAGTAACAGTGCTTGCATTATTGCGTTTCGTTCGGTCAGTGAGAATTTTCATTAAATAAAATGAATTTTTTTATTTGTATTTATTAACTGACTTCGAAAAAAGAAGAAGTTAATACTTTTCGGTTGTATGTTTTTTTAAATTTATGTATGTTATACGATATCTCCGTCAATTATGAACCGATTTTAATGATTCCTTTTTTACTTGAATTGGTTATATACAGAGGCGGCCCCATATAAATCTGAAGAAATTATTCAACACCTAAAGGGTTGACATATGTTTTATTTGATTTTCACCCACTTCGTCTCAACGTATTTTCGTGAAATTTGAACAGATTCATTATACCCATTAGAAACTAGATATATTTATAGACACTAAAAATGGAGAAATATTTTTTTTTTAGAAATAAAAATAAACCGCCTTCGATGTGGAAAACTAACAAGGCACTAAAAAGCGAAAAATAACTGAATTATTAAATTAAATAAAAAATATTGTTATTCGCGCTACCTAATGTATCTATACTAATATATAAAGCTGAACAGTTTGTTTATTTGTTTGGTTGAACGCGATGATCTCAGGAAATACCAGTTCGATATGAGAAAATCGTTCGGTTTTAAATAGCTTGTTTATCGAGGAAGGCTGTAGGCTATATATCATCACGCTGAGATCAATAGAAGCAGAGCACCAATGAAGAATGTTTCAAAATCGGGCACATTTTTCCTTCTGAGAGATTTCGTTAGCGTTAGTATTTTATATACGTTGCCATGGCAACGTGGTAATTTTCTATTGCAAACATTTTCATAGTTTATTTTGTTTTCCTATTCAAAAAGTTTATACTACTTTTATTTCCAATTTTTTATTTGTTATCTATTACGTCTTATAAAAATAAAGTTTGTGTATGTACAATTAAAATAACAACTTTTTGATGAATGTATATGGCTATAAATGACTAAAATAAATGTTTTTATACTTTGTCTATATTTTTATATTTTGTCTGTTTGTTCCGGGTAATCTCCAAAACGGCTGGACCTATTTTAATGGGAACTTTACTGGCAGATAGCCGAAATTATAGCGGTTGACATATTCTATTTTATTTGTCCGCGGCTTCGTCCGCATTGCTATTTCCAAAATGATTGAACCGATTTTCACGGGGTGTACACTGGTAGATAACAGACCTCATGAAAAGTAATTTAGGTTTTTTATTCGCCTTTGGCCGCAGTGGAATATCCGTAATGCTTGAACTGATTTTCACGGGACTTTCACTGGCATATACCTCACCTTATAAGAAGTAACTTAGACTATTTTATTTTGTTACTCAAGACTTCATCCGCAATATCCTACTATCTCCTAATCGGTTGGACCGACTTTCACGGGACTTTTACGGGCAGATAACTAGCGGGCTCGGGAGACGTTGTCCCGTCCAGATAATAAAAAGAAAGTAGTTCCAGTTAAGCTATCACGCACCAAAACAGATGAACTCACCGGCTAGTTTTTCTGTCTCATCATTTTGTTAGGTTAGTACCCATGAACAGAAGACATTTCTTTGTGTAAGATTTTTGATTCTGGTTTGTCTCGTAGGTACAAGATTTTCAAGACTGTGATCCGTTTTAGCCAATCCAACAATTGTCCACCCGTGCGAAGCCGGGACGGGCCGCTAGTTGTATATATAAAAAAATGTCTAGCTGCGACATCATATTTTTAATAGCGTTTAAAAGTTATCCTGAATTCTATTTGGAACGGCAAAATATATCTTCATATTAAAGAACCAGCTTTTCTAAAATTCTCGTTCTTCCAACGTTGCTAGCTCTTGTACTAAGGTGTCGCAAAAAAGTCACGTTACACTTACTACAAATTTTTGTCTTTCGTTATCCTGGAGAACCCCTTGCGTTTTATGGGATAAAAAAATTGTAACCTTGTAATATTAGTAATCACTGTGTTAAGTTTCGTCAAAATCGGTTCATTACTTTCAGAGTGATGCGTGTTCGAAAAATAACTGAATTATTAAATTAACTAAATTAAATAATAAATATTGATATTCGCGCTACCTAATAATATATTTGAAGTCAATGTAAACCTACATTTCAAATTTGTTGCAGGTAATAAAATATGTATACTATACAGATATACATCATGGGATACGAGAGTGGACCAAAACTTTGTATGTAGATGATATTAATTTAGGTTGGCATCGACTTCAAATATATTAATTACTAGCTGTAATCCGCGGCTCTGGACGCGCTTTTTAAAAATGTATTAAAAAAATGTAAAATTGTGAGTGGTACCCTTGATAACAATAATAGATTCATAATCTTGTGTAATTTCACTCTACGTTTTGTTATATTGGTGGTGTTTTTCGTAATATAGTTTGGTTGTTATCCACTTCGGATAGGAAATAATACCACGGATCATAGTCATCATTGTCACAAAAACTCCCTGGAAAGTTTTATTAAGTGGGCCACCAACTTGTTAGTTTATTGAAACGATCGCAAGAAACTTGTAATATCATTAATATCACATAATATCACATCTACTCGACAACGGCAGTAATAATGTAATAAAAGACTGGGTCCCAAAAAAAATGCTCGTAGTTACATAGAACGTAGATATGTCAATGCAGAAGAAAGCTATAAAAAGCCGTGAGTAAAAAGTATAAAAGTTCCAGTAAAATCCGGACATCCATCATCCCGGTTTCCATTTAATTTACACTGTAGCATTTTTCAGCTTCTCACTCTCGCGTCGTTCATCACATCTGGCGGCACGTCTCGGCTCTATTGTCTTGTGAATCTTTGTGACCCACTTCCGCGGCCGTCGTAGACGTTGAAGGTTTTTGTGGTTGAATTTCTGCGACACGGATTCCACGTTTATGAGAAATTTGAAACAATCGAGCATGCACACAATAAGATGCAAGTGCTTTCACAGCTAGATCTTCAAAGTGCAACTGTGTACCTAGACAAACCGTATGTATTATTTATTTAGCGACCACTCTCAAGATAAAATATTTTCGACAACTCATATCAATTCCTCAGTGTATTTAAACTGTCGAACTTGAAAAGGATATGATTCTAATTAAGCGGTAACAAATGAAAAAAATGAAGCGTCATCAATTAACATTTAGTCTGATTTGAGACTCGTAACACTTAAGTTTTTAATTGGTGCCAATTATTTGTTTCACGAAGTTAAGTGTTTTATTAAAAAAACAACCTGGAAGTTTGTGATCGATACAATTGTTTGCTAGTTGTTATATGGATTAATAAATAAAAATAACCCATAATCGTTCTGCAAATTGACGTCAAATTACTGGCTCAAATAGATTTAATGAAATTGGAAATCAATTGTCACAAACAAATTACGATAAAACTGAAGGCTGCTATTTTGCATTCAGCCTTATCGTAAATGAAGAAATGTATACTTTTAAGGACATTTTTTTCAAGACTTTTACTATTTTCTGCTAATATACTATTTAACAACATTATATGCGAAAATAATACATTTGATATCGGTTTGGCGACCATTTGCGATACCAGATTGCTGTTAATTTGCTTCGTAATTGAGGTCAGATGGTGAAAAATATTTGGACAGCAAATTCGGGTAGTTAAAGTAACTCTATAGATAATTATAAATACATACGCCATCGTCGGAATAGAGCGCAGCAAATCGATTTACCACCATCAAGGCACAATACAACCAGTACAATAATAACATTGATAAAACGAATCTGCATATCACACATTCCATTTCCCCTTTCGCCCTGTCAAGGAGACTAAACCGTTGTTGCAAACATAAATAATGTACAAGACCTACAGCAAGGACGTCGTGTCTCAAATGCTTTAAGGTCGAAATTCAAGGAACTTCGTACTTTTTGATAGCACATTTATGTTTGTCGAGTTTTGAAACTAAAATATAACGTTTAGACCCAAGATATCGGTTGTATGTCACGTGAATAAGGTTTCGAATTGGGCGTATTTAGTTTCAAGCGACGATAATGTAAATTTAGATTGTATTCAATGTAAGACACGACAGCGAAAAGGGTTACGTAATTTGATAGTTCAGAATGCTGTCATTTTGTTGATGTAAGGATTCCTCTATGTGATTTTTATTAAGAATTGTAGGTTATATTGTAAAGAATTCTTACGAAGATAATTAAAATACTGTAATAAACGAAATTATTTGTGTAATAATATTATATTTGACGGTAGAATTATAAGGGACATTGTCCAAAAACATGTAATAGTACTAGAACTGATATGATACTGTCTTTGTTAACAACAAGTGATACTAGACTATAATTTAGATTTTCTGCGTATATTTCATTTAAGTCATTGATAATTCAGTTAGTATAGAAGGATTCAACAATATGCATCTCAGTAACCAGTAATTAGTATACCAATATGTAATTAGGAACTGCTTAATATTATACATTTATAGGTTTTATCGTTTCACCGCAACCTCATGAGATGTTAAACGACGACGTGGTCTAGGATGGTAAGCACGCTGAACCTAGAGGCTCCTGGCTCCTGGCTCGCAAGTGTAGATGCCGGAACACACGAATAGGTGATTGGCGACAGATTTTCAAGTTGAAGGTAGTAGATAGCCAGGCGGACATAGAGAGCTCCGGCTCAGTGACAAGGATTCGAACCTACGTCCATGAACGCGGTGTCCGAATACGCCATCAACGAAGCTTGTTTTTTCGTACTTTCGTCATTAATTCAAAGCATTTTTAACCTTGTTTACAATATTACCTATTATTTGTTTGCAACAAATGCGCGTAGGTGGTAGAGCCACGTTGAAGCTATTACTGGTTTCAGCATGAATGGGTCCGCTCTCCCGGGGTACTATAACCCGACCCAGAGAAACACTCACGTGAAGTAACAGTGCCTGTATTGTTGCGTTTCGTTCGGTCAGTGAGAGCGCCAAAGGGCCCACCTCCCCTCCTCTCTCCCTCTCCTCCTTCTCATAAACAGAGGCTTGCAACGCACTTGTGACTCCCCTGGTATTGCAAGACGTGTCTATGAACGGTGGTGATCACTTAACATCAGGTGCCCACCTGTTCGTTTGCCTCCTATGATATAAAAAAAAAACAACAAGTGATTAACATGGTTAGAAAATCATGATCAAAAACCATAACTTCGTCATTTCGTTTCAACAGGCTCGAATATCTGAGACTCTACTAAATACCTCCTACACTTCACCATACACGCTGCCACTTAATTACTGCTTTCATTTGTAGTTCCCATGCTTTCTTCTCCATTCCTATTTACTTTTTAATCATCTCAACATTCTCAGTAATTTAACACAACACCCATTACACAGAGGTGACACATAAGACAAAAACCCTTTACTGTAACCGCGACGTAGTAACGAGCTCGCGACATCCCTGCCACACTTATTATGTCATTACGGTGTTACGCCGTCTAACAAGCTGGGACATGATATTACCTGAGGTGTGAATCTTTTGTAACATATTTAAAGTTAAGTACTTAATTTAACTCGAATTGTGCTCCCACTATCTACAGTTCCTTTGAAAAGCTAGATTTCGTAAAAGACCGGTATGATCTAAAATACTAGAAATTGTGACAAACTGTTCCTCCCCTGTTTCAAATTCAGTAAAACTAGTAGCAGTTTTTTAGGTAATAGTGTAAGGTTTTACAACAAAGTCCCTAAGCATATTACGGGTTTTGGTGTCAAAAAGCTGTTATAAAGTGGATTAATATGTGAACGATGGTGATATCTGAAACTTCTCTCTGTGCATCCATTAAAAATGATTATAACATATATGTATTTTCAATATATATAGAATATACATGTTAAAAAGAAAAACCCAATCGAGCTTCTTGCCGTTTCGTCCCGATGGCTGGATTATTTTCCGAACCGGATGTAATTTTGACCTCCATAAGAGCCTTACTAGAGCGAAATTGAATAAAGTATTTGGATTTGTATTTGGATATATTTGGATTGAGAAACATTTAAAATTACTTTCTAAGTATTATTTTAGCATGTAACTTACCGAAATGAAAGTGTTGTCAGTGGCCGGTACGACTTGTGACTGCTGGCATCCGACATAGGAGTCCCCCAAAAGTCATTTTTAAAAACTCCCCAAACACTGGTACCACCGTTCACATCACCGTTAGACACTATCGCTGGTATGTCGTCATGCACGAATTCACCGTTCAAACTATTTGAATAAGTCAATGCACCAACTGAAGCGACAAGAGTATAAACCATCCAGTCATTTTCGCATAAACTTCTCCAAGATTTTGGGTGAGTTTCTTCACGCACCGGCTGCAGAGGTCGACGGCGCATGATAATGTTTCACTGTTTTGTGTTTTTAAATTTTTTATATTGCGCTTTATTTCACGAACTCACCACACATCTGTTCCTTACATATTTTATAGTCTAATGTTTAGTATTTTTCATACAAAACACTTTTATAATTTTAAATAAAGTCAAGTTATATTTGACTTATTTTTTTTACTCACAATGTGTATTTACACCTAATTCTGTTTAAGTTATCAAAAAAACCTTAGAAAATTGACAATGTAATGCAGCATATTCCTATAAAACTACTAAAATGAACCTAAGATTAAAAAGAACTAGCCTTTTATAGATTTTTTTACACATCGACTCGAAAGTCGACATCAAGTAAAAGCGAAGTCGAAATATAGTAAATATGTTGTCATAGTGCCTCGCTTTGGTGATTCGCTTTATATGCCATTTATGTTGGCGAATTAAACAAATAATTGTTTCACCATAATCCCTGACTATGTGACCCAAGATGGAAAAATGTCAGCCTAAAAGGAATTTCTCGCAAGTGTAGCCGTTGGAACACACCTTTAGACGCTTGGTAACTTTCAAATTGAGGGTGGTAACTAACGAAGCTGATATTAGAAAATGGACTAACACCATACAATGTTATTGTAAGCCGCCTCGATGACGAAAATAGCCGAAGGACGTGTTTTACTTAAACAGGCGCAGGTGTTTGTATATTGTGTTAAAATTACTATGAAGTAAAATATATTTATTTCGTTTTTCTACATATAAAAGTACACAGGATTTGGATGATTGAGTATAATAATTATGTACGACTGAATAACGACCCACATACGCCAGAGTTTTTTAATACTTTATAGGTTTTTACGTTTAAACACAATCTGATGTGATGTTAAATGAGGTTGTCATCTAAAATGGTAAACACGCCAAACCTAAAAGGGACTAGTTCTCAAGTGCAGCTGGCGGAACACAAGGCTGGCGATAGATTTTCAATTTGAGGGTGGTAGCTAGAAAAAGCCCTACCAGCATGCTATCCTTTCATCACGATGTTTTCCTTCGCGGGAAGCTTCGACTCAGCAGAAAGGATTCGAACATACAATTATCGATGTTATCTAGTCAACTAAGCCATCATCATCAACACAAGCTATAGTGGAACGCTTATTTGTGTGATGTTCTAGAAACATCCGGTGTAGATCTGTATCTGAATGGGTTGCAATCACCTTACACATAATCACAATTACTATTTTTACGTTTATTTTTAACACCAATACTTGCGTCGCCTATTTACGAACTTTGATAATGTCATTTTATTTCGTGCAATAAATCTGCCAACGATCAAACTTTTCCCAAATACTGTCTACTACAAAACCTACAGAGGAAAAAGGAACAGAAAAAACTAACTCCGTGCAATATCAGCCACAAGTTGATTTCCAACAATACCGATGCAATAAATAACACTGGAGTAAGAAACGTTCGTGGCAAAGCAAATCTCACTACCTCATCGATTTAATAAATCGCCAGTCGAATCTTCATGCATACTCAATTCGAAAACACACCGCTTGAACACAAAAGGCCGCGTCTCGCTTGCGTTCTGGACAAAAGTGAGCCCTGTCTACAGTTATCCGGGTTACCCGGGTATGGCCGGGTGGAGCCGGGTAGCCGCGTGATGGATCGCCATGGCGGCATAAATCAACAACGCGGGTCAGCGCGGACCGCTGATGTCATATTCATGACTGCCCGGCACCCGGTACCCGGTTAAGCGATAGTCCGGGTAAAAATATACGAAGACCTTTTCCTTGTTTCGTTTTTTAATCCTCTTCTCGTTTTGACGTAAATAGGTTTTTGTTTAAAACGCCTCGTTGATTCGCTTTGGCTTCAATCTGTAACAAAAGAAATATATGTTAAGACACATTTTCTTTCTTCAAATTTTTTTTATTGTATTACTGATTGGTTGACTATAGTTTCATAAATGTAAACTAATGACATGATCGAATACCTATCACGCTAACTATAGCGACCCGCCAACTGATTACATACTTCCCAAAAACAAAGCCATACTTCACAAGGCAGATGTGTCGTTGCATTACTTAATCATGGCTAATACATAATTTTACGTAATTAGAGTGCCGATCTTGAAAATTTGTCAATAAAAGTCATAAATTATTTATAGACATAACTATTACAATATCATTGTTATAACATAATTATGTTATGCAAAAATGAAAATTTCATTTGGAAAATAAAAATACATGCTGTACAAAAATCTGAGATTCGTAGAAATAACATCATAATTACATTTTCTTTTCAATAATACAGCGCGATAGTGAGCCACTCAATCAATTTTAGCGGAATAACTTTGAATCGAGAGTAAGAAAGTTCTGTAATGTTTGCAAGGAGACACAGTAAAACCTACACAATAGTACTAATTTACGCGTGCCACATCAAAATTAGTAAATAACTCTTATTAAAAGATATTTTTATACATTTCATATCTATGGTTTGCAATAACCTAGCTTTCATCCGTATTTTGTTACTATAAAATGAAATTAATAAAACAGAGTTTTACACTGTTGAACGATGAATATATGTGAATCTTTATTTCGAATTACCTAATACATATACTTATGAAGGATCTATCCAATGACATGTGGAAAGTAAAAACGCATAGTATTTGGTTATGAAGTATTAGATTTACATCGACAATTCAATATTTGTGTATGTTTTCTTTAAGATACTAGACAAAACAGCGAAGGAAATGGAAGCAAATGTTTAGTACATAATTCAATCTCTAACCCGTGATTTTATCATATAACTAGCGGACCCGGCGGACGTTGTTCTTCCTTGATAATAACGAACAATACTAAAAGTCAACGCAGCGCGACCAAACGGGTCCAATTGTGAATCTAAACCATTATTGAATCCACCTGAACACCACAAAAAATTTAATCAAAATCTGTCCAGTCGTTTAAGAGTAGTTCAGTCACACACAATTATAGAAGAATTATATATATAACTAGCTGAACCGTGCAACTTTGTCTGCACCAAATCGGTTACTAACGGTTACAGTTTTATTTTTAAACGCAAAAAATCTTAAAAAACCTAAAATCCGATTGCAGCGACACCTACCGTTTCCAATTATGAATCCAAACTATCCAGGGATTCGCTCAAACATATACCCAGTAGGTATGTGTGAAATCTTTTAATATAAGCCTAGAACCCGTTTGCAGCATCAACTTCCGGGTCCAATTAAGATAAAAACTAACCTACATATATTGGGGATAAATGTCTTCCCAGTACCCCTTGGGTTGCTCCTGAACCACGCACCTGCCCTCCCGTTGACTATACGTGTAGAGCCAGCGGCAGCGACAACGTAATAATTTGCCTGCTTATAGTTTATATTTCGCATTATCTTCTGACTAATTTCATCAACTAACATACTGTATAAACTAAATTTATTCTACAATAAATTTCCGTTGTGATTTAGTTGAATTTGTAATTTGTTTGTGTTAGTAAGAATTTGTAAAGTATACGTAAAACTGCATCCAAACTTAATCTTGTCAAATTTATTTTGCTTTTGACATATAAACCATTTTTTGGCTGAGATATTAAACTTAGGTATATGGTATCGCGGACATTTTTGTAAAAGTAATGAATATTATTGCTATAGATTTTATTCTATTACTAGCTGACCCGTGCAACTTCGTCTGCACCAAATCGGTTATCACCGGTTTCAATTGTATATTTAAACGAGAAAAGTTTTAATAAACCTAAAACTCGATTGTAGCCATACCTACGGTTTCCAGTTGTGTATCCAAACTATCAAGGGACTCACTCAAACATATACACAGATGGTATGGTATGGTATGTGTTTTAAAATAACCCTAAAACCTGTTCGTAGTATCATCTACCGGGTTCAATTAAAATAAAAACTAACCTACATGTATTGGCGGTAATGTAAAAAAACCTTTAGAGGTCTATGGACCCCCAGTTTCTAACGAAGTTCCTTTCCCTTTTTTGTAGCGTTTACTATACAGTCATTATAATTTAAATTGTAAAATGTAAAGCTGATAGAGTTAAATTGTAAATGAAAGGATAAAATATATTCATAAAATAAATAATGATAAATGAAACACTGAATGATATCATAATTATTTTCAACTTGTATTAAAATTTTTCACACTCCATTGTATTAACGAAAAATATTAATATTAAAAAGATATGAACACGATGCGTCAACTGTCACTTGCCTGTAACTATTCGTCTAAGAGCTAGCGACGGTTTCGACAACAAATTTTAATAAGCCAGTTTTTATATATCTTTATGTTCTTCCGAACAGCGTGAGGGCAACCTGGCTGCTGGTAAACGTTGCATTTATTAGTGCATATCGCACCTTTAAAGGCAAAAATATTGATTTTTATATAATTCTTTAATTGTTTTGTTTTTCACTAACTTTGAAACGATACTAAAACATGAAATTATCATTGCCAGACATTTTTGTTATTAATAATAATGTGCCCGATGTTATTTTTTGTAAATAAAATAAGTATGTTCAAACCATGTTAAGAGGCTGTAATTTTAAAATTATATTATTTCGACATAAAAAAGGGTAAATTAAAAATAATACGTATAGAATAACTTAGCTATAATTTGCGCAACACTGGCTATATGATAAAGATAGCAATAGTTATGGAAGTGTCTATTATAGGTGCATGTATTCAAGATGGCGTCAGTCCCAAGTCATGTCATGTCTACGTTTATCGTTGTTTTTCATTGTTTACGGTGAAATCTCAATGTAATAATGTTTAATAAAATATGTTCTTTGCAATGGAAAAAATAAAATGGTTTGAAATGAATTATTTTATTTATAATGAATATCATCGCGCACATAATTGTCAATAACAAAATTATTTGACAGTGATAAATTTATGTTAATGTATGTAATAACGTTTAAAAGTTATTGAAAAAAAATGTTCCTTAAATTATTTATAAATCAAAATTTTGACCTGTAAATGTGTGATGCGTATTAAAAACACAACGTTAACCGGCTACCAGGTATCCTGAATCCTGAAACCTGAAGAGCATAATATATCTTCACAGCAATTCTAAAATTCTCATTCTTCCAACATTGCTGGCTCTTGGACTAAGGTGTCGCAAAAAAGTCTAGTTACATTTACTACAAATTTTTGTCTTTCGTTATCCTGGAGAACGCCTTGCGTTTTATGGGACAAAAAGTATCCTAGATGTAACCTTGTAATATGAGTTATCAATGTATCAAGTTTCGTCAAAATTGGTTCAGTAATTTCAGAGTGATACGTGTTCACAGGGATAGACAGACAAAAATCGTAAAAGGATTATTTTTGGCTTCTATAGTCTACCCCATCAAAATTTTCAAAAAATATTTAATTTACAGATTTGGCTTTGTTACAGTTTTATTATAGTATATATAGAAGATAGCTACGCATAATCTCGTGATAACTTAAAAAAAATGGATTTATATCAATGCAGTTAAGTCAGCGAAAATACGACTGTTGCGTAGGAAGCCGACCGCGCGATTGATCCGCACGATATAGTATCTCGCCGATATATAATTTACAGTTCTACCCTTTTCAGTAATATTTGGTTTCGTCTTCGGGACAAATGATCCGCCCGTGTCGCGTAGTATTACCTCGTTCTCGTTTAAGATACTTTCTGATTTACACGTTGTTTAGAAAATCTGCATTTTTAAATATCATAGCCCCTGATGTTTCGTAACCTACAATCTTCCTCAATAAGATGTCTATAAATATACATTTCAAATCCAGCTGGTATTCGCAGAGATTAGTGACTTTAAAAAAAAACAACATATTCAGCTTAAAATAATTAGTACATATTATAGACTGTAGATTAGGGTGGCCCAAAAATACGAATATTTGATTTTCGAGTCTCTTACGAAAATATGTTAGTTTATTATGTTTAAAGAGCCACATTTAAAGCGCAGGTAAAAAAAATTTTTGGAGGTCGATTTAAATATTTAATCATTTCCAAAATCGTCAAAAAATAATAATATGTATTCAAAATCAAAAAATCAAAAATACTTTATTCAGTTTAGGCCCTAATAAGGCACTTATGAACGTCAAAGACTACTACCGGTTCGGAAAACAACCCAGTCATCGAGAAGAACCGGCAAGAAACTCGATCGGGTACATTTTTTAAACATATATTTCCAATACATTATACAATGCTTTTAGTGGATGCACAGAGAGGGGTCAATTCCAGACATCACTATCATTCACATACTGATCCACTCTATAATATCCTTTTGAAACTAAAACCCGTTTGACATGGCGCTTAAATTTAAAGTCCAGCAAATCGGTAGCATGCTTTGGGACTTTATTGTAGAACCTAACACTATTACCTAAAAAACTATTACTGGTTTTGCTAAGTCTGAAACATGGGACCACCAGTTTATTACAGTTTCTAGTATTTAGATTATGCCGGTCTTTTACTAAATTCAGTTTTTCAAAGTTTTTCCGGACATACATTAAATTATCAAGAATGTATTGGGAGGGCTGAGTTAAGATACCGAATTCCTGGAATTTCGTTTTTAATGATTCGCGAGGTCCCATATTATATATTGCCCGAACTGCCCGTTTTTGTAATAAAAATATCGTGTCTACCTCAGCAGCCGTACCCCATAGCAGAATGCCATAAGACATTAAGCAAGTAGACTAACCTAGCAGTGGCAATATCTGTAAGCTGGCGAATCTTACGTATTGCGAATGCAGCGGAACTTAATCTGCTCGCCAGGTTTTTAATGTGAGGGCCCCATTGTAATTTAGAATCTAGTGTAATTCCCAAGAATACAGTATTGTCAACTAACCCTACTAAATTCCCTTCGATCTTGATTCTACTATCAACCTGTCTAACATTTGGTAAGGTAAATCTTATACATTTCGTTTTATCTGCATTTAGCAATAGGTTATTTAACGCAAACCAATGACAAATTTCACGTTATTCAGATGCCCAACCTCTGAATCTATCCTTTTCACTTTAAATATTAAAGAAGTATCGTCTGCAAAGCAGAGTTATTAACCATTGATTTTCATAATAATAGTTCTTCTAAATAATTTCGTTTCACTTACAATAACTAACAAATTACATACACATTATTGTCTAGAATATATTCATAAGGATATAAAGTAGCTGTACCACTGTTTGTCTTCAACTATGTGTCTGCCCTCGCGCTATCCCATCTGAAATGCTAATGCCGTTTCCTTAATTCACTACCGCACACCGTATACTCAAGTTGAAAGCTTTACAGCTTAATCTCATTAACTGTTAGTTTTGTTCGTACTTACACAAGTTCCTATTATATTATAATCATGTAAATGTCATTCAACTAAGCCATGACCTCATACAAATTGAAAAATCTATACGTATAATAGAAAGGTAACGGGACGAAATCTGAACATTAAATATTTTAAAGAAAAAATATGTTATTATTAGAATTATAGACAGAACACATTTCCATGTTTTTTTTGTCTGTCTGTCTGCCATTTGTATGGGTTTCATGTAAAAACTACTATATACACATATGTTTGAAAATGGATCCTTGGATAGTGGAAATTCTTTTTGAGTTTTATGATAAATTTATTGATGAAGGTTATGGACATTTTAACTCAACGCTATGACTCTTAGGAGCGGAGTAATTACCATATACATTGTAGGTCCGAAAGTAAACTAAGTAGGAATGAAATTATAACGCGGGATGTGAGAGAACGAGGTCGCTTTAGTTGTCCAATAAGATTAAAGCATTACTGTGAAGGGCTGAACTGTGAATGCCTATGTCAACAACGTACCTAGCTGAGGGGCTCAGACACCTTGTAAGCTCCCTGCGCAGCTTAATAATAACTCAAAGTTATAAATATTAAATGAATCAGCAAACCAACATAATCTAGTATATCTTCACAAATTACTACATAATTATATCTCATCTGTCTCCTTGCTAGAGTCTCTAAATTTTAAAACTAATTTTGAATTTCGATTTCTTAAAAAAATTATCATGATTTACAAGAGATTTACCACAATCCAATTGTACGTATAACTCGTTTGTGCAATGAGCACCCAAGCATATCTCGTTAGATATATTTGACCATTGAGCTTTTTAATTCAAAAGGACAATTAAACACATTTTATATCCATATCTATTTTAACAACATTCAGTCGTTTATATTTCAATATTCTCGATTATATTAACCATCTTGTTTTCTTTCCGTAAGTTCATTTTAGTTTTTATAGATAAATTCATTTTCAGTTTTTTATTTATTCTTGTTCTATTATTTATTATTTTTCAAACGTATATCAATATTTAATGTTACATCATTTATTTTTTCATAAAAAACGTTGTAAGTTTTCAGTGTAGTCCTTCTATTATTTTTATCATATTATTCATTAGACTGTTGATTTTGCATTATGCATTATGCACATATTATCAAAATAAATAAATAAATTAATAAAACTATATAGCCATCAACAATTTACAGCACATAATCCCGAAACAAGGAAAACATTTGTACAAACAAATGTCCGAGTAATCATCTCTCTATTACGAACGAGGCTAGTGGACACCCGACAAATATTGGATTACGTATGATTGATTGGATCTAAGTTTTGTCGACGTCTAATACCGTCCCACACAATCAACTGAACGACCGGATTAATAAGGTGATATATTATACCTACCGCTCAGTCTAGGAATAATCTGTATAACACTTGTGCTTTGAGTTTGTCGTTGACTATTACGTCACATTCAGAAGGACGGTTTTCCAACACGATATATATCCAATATATAATTTTTTTGTCCGTGTCTGTGTCTGAACTCCTCCTAAACGACTGGACAGATTTTGATGAATTTTTATTATATAAGTGGAGTTATGGTTAAATTTAATGGTTTAGATTCACAATTGGACCCGGTAGGTGGCGCTGCGGTTGACTTTTTATTATCAAAGTAGGGCAACGTCTGCCGGGCCAGCTGGTATTGCATAATTGCATGGTGTATTCACAATAATTTAATTTATAATTTATGTTCATGAGAAAATTTTTGAAGTAAAAATTCTTCTGGTACAGTGGGTATTTTTTTTTGTTTGTTTAACGCGAAACGTAAGGCAGTTATACTTAGTCTGGCCATAAATTCTGTTACAATTAAAAATAAACAAAATATTACATTTGAATTTGGAATCTGTCATTTTTATATGATTATTAATTGAGTTTTCTCATTTTGGCGCCAATACATTGTACAATATTTTACGATATTAAAATGGAGTGGTGTGATAAAGAGAACCGAATCGCTGTGGTTGCATTACACAAAGTAGCCAAATGCAATATTTAAAACTCTCCATACGCTTACTAATAAGTAAAATGTTTATGTACCAGGCTATTAATAGGTACAATGAAACCTCCTCTGTTTGTGACAGAAAAAGATCTGGCCGTCCACGTAGTGTTCGTACGAAAAAAGTGGTCAAAGCGGTAAGGAAAGCATTCGAAGAAATCCTGTCCGAAAGCAAAATATTTTATCTCGGGAGATGAAGTTAGCACCTAGAACCATGTCACGTATTTTAAAAGATGATTTAGGACTTGCAGCCTATAAGAGACGTACTGGTCATTTCTTAACTGATAATTTCAAAAAAGAATAGGGTGCTATCAAAACAACCACTGAAGCGGTACGCAAAGGGATGTCACAGATAAATTTTGTTTACGGATTAGAATTTTTTTACAATTGAGCAACATTTTAACAAACAAAATGACCATATTTATGCACAAAGCTCTAAGGAAACATCCCAATTAGTCGATAGAGTGCAACGTGGACACTATCCGACTTTAGTGATGGTTTGGTGGGGTATTAGCTATGAAGGAGTGACTGAGCCATACTTTTGTGAGGAAGGTATCAAAACATCGGCATAAGTGTATCAAGATACCATTCTTGAGAAGGTAGTGAAGCCCCTTAGCAACACCATGTTCAATAACCAAGAATGATCCTTCCAGCAAGACTCGGCGCCAGATATTAAAGCTCGATCTACGCAGTGTTGGTTGGAAACGAACGGTTCGGACTTCATCAGAGCTGAAGACTATAAATTATTAAATCAATAATAATTTATCATTAATAAATAATATTAACAGACATTTAATTCATCAGTAGTGACACTGTAATGAATATTATGATTTATATATTATTTTTATAACAAGTATAGTGTCATGGCGCCGCTGGATAGAGAGTGTCTTATGTAAACTTTTACTTATTAAAGTTTAAAGTAAGTCTTGTTAGGGCCAGTTATGAATAAATTATATTATCAAAGCTTACAAATAAGTTAAAAGAAGTATTTCTTCAAACACGCGTAAAGGTTGTATGTACATTTACTTTTTAGTTTATTTTAATGAGCTCTCTTATCCTAAGTAATATTATAAATGTGAATGTGAGTTTGTTTGGTACGCTTTCAAGTTTTAACTATTCAACTGATTCATATGAAGTTTTGATGCACATTTTCAGGGATACGGAAGGGACCAAGTGCATCATTCATCTACGGGTACACACCGGCTGCCCCCCTCGTCCGCCGGACCTGTGCAATGAGGAGATGGGCCCCCCGGCCCATCTCCTCAGGTCCGGCTACAACTCTCTTATCCTAAGTAATATTATAAATGTGAATGTGAGTTTGTTTGGTACGCTTTCAAGTTTTAACTATTCAACTGATTCATATGAAGTTTTGATGCACATTTTCAGGGATACGGAAGGGACCAAGTGCATCATTCATCTAGAAAATAAAGTGCCCTTTCTTAGCCAGTGTTATATACTTTAATTCCAATTGAAATAATTACCAGAAACGTGTACATAATTAAGTAGTCCGGTGAAGCTGTTAAGACCTTGCTTGGTCAATAGCGTAGTCAGTTCGAAAAAAAAAAGAAAAAGTGTACATAATTAGTATTAAATAGAAGAACTTACGCTATAGTTAAATTGTAACTTTGATAATCCTTAATTTTAACATATGATAAATTTCCAAGTTTGGTCTAATTCCATCTATTTCACGTAAATTGTTTTTTACATTATCGCTCACGATATAAGGTTCGAAGTTTCGTAGAAACTTTATATACGGGTCGATAAAGTTTTGTCCCTGAGGACGCGGACTTACATTGATCCTTGAAAGATATATATTAATATATCTCTATCAAGTTTATACCTAATTCTCATTACATAACAAAAAAACAAAAATAACATAATTTGTGGTAAGAATTGACTGGTGCAAATCGTTACGTTAAGAAAAGCGTTATATTCTCATGTCCTTCTTTCTACAGCTTTGTCTTTTTTTATTGTGTGCGAGTGTGTGTAGCTGCGAGTATTAAACTCTAAACGAAAAAAGTTGTATGCTACTGGTTGTAAAACGTGTAGAAAATGCATTAAAATTCATTCATTAATTGTCTTATTTTATTTTTTTATTAAAGCGCATATAGGGGCGATGCTCTATGTCTATCACATTGTCTTGCAAGCCTCACTCTCAAATGCAATAAATCAAAACTGAGTCCCTGTGATGACTTTATTACCATACGCAGGATAGTCGTAAATCAATTACCTCAAATCGACTACTACATTTGATTACTGAATGTACACCAGCTGACTCCAGAACGCGCCACGCCTAAGGCTTTATCTAGTGTTATAACTGTTGTGTGGCGGTGATAATCTAGTGGGCCACAATTGCCAAATCTACTGGGTGGTAATCCAAAGACTTTGTTGATATCATAGCTAGCTATTGTAGTTATCAGGTATTTATTCCCAAGTACATAACCTACCGCCAGGCATCTACTGCTATTTTTGAACACGAGCACTTCATGCCTAGTATTTGTTTATGAATCAGTTAGAAAATTGTCTAACACATCCAGTCGTTCAGACTTATTCCATAAAGTTTTTAGGGGTCGGTGTGATGTCACACACGGTTCTGTTTCACGTAACACTAAGTAAGAAGTAAAGCGAGGAAAAGCCGAAAACAGAACAAAGCAAACACAATTAAGAGTGCGGCCGGAGTTGGGAAGTTTAATCGAATTACAGCCCCGTGCGGCGGAACATTAACTCGCTTCTTGCGGCTTTATACAACACCGTGTAGTTGTTTTAGTATTTGTTTAAAAACAGTTAGACAATCCTACCCTGCTGGACCCAAATTCTTACTAGCTTGTTTCTTGTTACTACATACCGGCGTAATATTGACGACTTTTGATTGACATTAGGCTTTTATCGGCGGACGCTGTACTACTATGGCTTTTTAGTTACAATACAGTCTAATTATAATTTACCATGATCCTTGATTAATCATTAGTTTGATGAACTAAACAAATGAGCTACTTAGAATATTAGCGTGACCATTACAAAGCTTAAGTACTCCTTTCCACATATTCTTACCCCCTAGCTTGTAAGACTACATACATGTCCCAGAGATGTCATTCATTATAAAGCATTTTAAACTTGAGACTTATTGCAATGCTGATTAATACCAAGTTTCTAGAATTTCGAATTATTAAACCAGTGCCATGATTTTACAGTGATAATCTTTTACCTTACAATATCTTATAATTTACAAGTTTCATATTTAAAGTCGTCAGTAATCGCTTCTTATCATAAATCAGAATTTGGCTTTAACATGAACGTCTATTAGAAGCGATTAAAGTTCGTCTGATAATGTTAAAATAATGTTATTACTAACCAAATTTCCTTGTACTAATTAAAGTATTTCAACTAACGCTGGTAAATAAAACCGTAAAACAAACACAAAATCGGAGGAAATTACGGCCGCAATCCAACGCGACAAGAATTTCACTCGTAAGTACCATAGCTCGACAGCACTCACTTACGTATACTGTTCCTTCATAAATACATTTAGAAACGTCACAATAAATGGATATATTTAATAAATAATTTAAATTCTTATAGACTTTAAATAAATAGATGTATGCTCAATGAGACTTTCCATTAGTAACGTCTCAGAGACTTCCCTCTATGCAAGGTGTTAATAAAGAGCCCTTACTTAGTTGCTCATCTAGGTTATAGAAAGAACGCCAACGCAAAATTGACGCTTTATGGCCTACTAGTTTAAACTGCATTTCATTTACTAGGAAATGGTGTACCACTAGTTTTTTAATAATGTAAGTAAAGAAAAAATGTTTCTGGCAATAAAAAACCCCAAGTTTTAGGTGTTGAGTCATTGCCTCACTGAGCGTGTTCTACCGTCTTTATTTGTAGGTATTTTGAAGAGCTGTTCAACCTAATTATATTCTCTATCTTCCGTGAGAGAGCTAAAGATGCTATGTATTTAGCTTCAGAGCAGCAGTACCTATTATGATAACCTCTATGTGGATGTGAATTAAAAAGTTTGTTATCTTTTATCACAATCTGTCGGTAGTTACCATTGTCTTTAAACCTTACTGGCAGACTCAGTGAGTCATTTCACATTGCTTCTATAAAAAAACCTGAGACTTCAGAGTAGCAATTATCGTGATTAACCATTGCTATTATAATTACGTACATACGTACGTAATAAAAGCCACAAAGAATAAAACTGTATATATAATTTTTGTTACGTTTTACAGTTTGGAATTCATAAATATATATTGATTATAATTTTAACTATAGCCATAAAGCAAAGAAAAACATAACAACAGCATTATTTTATTGTTTCAACATCAATGTTATATTTTACTTGATAAATTTCATTATTATGTAACATAATATAGACGCAAATCTTACCCTCGTACTAAACCTACTGCTGAAATTAGATTACATATAGAATCTCAAGAGAGAGCGACTGAAGAGATAACGCCCTAGGGACGTTGTGATGGATAGCCTCTCACTAGAATATTCACAAAAAAACAAGGCACTGGGAGGTAGTAGGAACCTGGCTTATTAATAATACATATATAGAGCGAACAAAAATCTATACTTACATGTGAGAATTTATACATAAACAAGAAAAGTTTAGTTGGAAAATATAAAAATAAACAAGAGTGGAAAACACGAGAAATTCTGGTCAGTAAATCGTCGGTGTTTTACATAGAGGTAGCACAAATATTCACATTTTGTGTCCACTGTATCAGAAACTCACACGTCGTTGAGTTCAAGTTACAAAATTTAGCGGACGTGGGTATTCGATTAAGAATTTTATATTATGTTAACAAATTATTAAAATAATGCAGTTCTACATATCTACATGTATCATTACATAGTATAAAACAAAGTCCCATACCGCGTCTGTTTGTCTGACTGTTCGCGATAAACTCAAAAACTACTCAACGGATTTTCAAGCGGTTTCACCAGTGGATAAAGTGATTAATGAGGAACGTTTTGGTATATAATTTGTCAAGGATTTTTTTTATAATCAGAGCGGGACAAAGACTGCCGGGCCCGCTAGTATATACTATAATAAAACTTTAACAAAGCCAAATCTGTACATTAAATATTTTTTGAAAATTTTGATTGGGGTACACTTTGTTATCGATATAGAAGCAAAAAATAATCCTTTTACAACTTTTGTCTGTCTGCCTATTCCTGTGAACACGTATCACTCTGAAAGTACTGAATCAATTTTGACGATACTTGACACAGTGATAGCTCATATTATAAAGTTAGTTAGTTATTTATTGTCCCATAAAACGAAAGAGATTCTCCAGGATAACGGACGAAAGTAAAAAATTTGTAATTAATGAAACTCTTGACGGATTTTGGTAAATTTTCTTTGTGCTATATAAACAGACAGATAAGCTAAACATTAAAACTATATTTCATCTCTTTATGCTACTTTAAAAAAAACAAATAGCAAAAAAAAATCGTTGGGTTCCGAACCGACGCATTCGTCGGGTCGGTCCGTATAATGTCTAGTACATTGTAACTGAGCTACGGTTATATGATGTTTAAATGCGTAATTATCAACCACATATGAAAAATATGTGTAAAGAAAACTGTCACATATATGTTGCTATATTTATTAACTAAACAAAGGTCGCAAGATTTTTTCTTAAAACATAAACCTAGATTACAGTTACATTGTATCGTAGAAGATGAATCTCAATTAGAGTTATGTCAGTACGTGTGTTGCTTCGATATTTGATAACATTAGTTTTCTAAATATTGTTGAGTCTTGAAGTAGCTGGGTTCAGGTTTGTGAATCTACGATTAAGATAAGTAGATTTGTGTTTGCAGTTACCATACTATGTTATAATTATAATAATATTAATAACTTTTTTCACTGTTAGAAAGGTATATTATCCCAAGTTTAATATCTCAGTCAAAAAGATGGTTTATTTCAAAAGTAAAACAAATTTGACAAGATTAAATTTGGATGCAGATTTCACGTATATTTTACAAATTCTTATAAAACAACTTACTAAATCAAAATGGAAATTTAATATAGATAAAGCTTTTACAGTAAGTTAAGTGATGAAGTTACAAGGGGTACTGGGAAGACATTTATCGACAATATATGTAGGTTACTTTATATCTTAATTGGACGCGGTAGGTAATGCTGCGAACGGGTTCCAGGCTTATTTTAAAAGATTTCTCACATACCAACTGGGTACATTTTTGAGTGAGTCCCTGGATAGTTTGGACTCACAAGTGGGAGTGCTAGATATCGCTGCAATTGTGTTTTCGGTTTTCTAAGAATATTCGCGTTTAAAAATACAGTTGAAACCGGTAATAACCGATTTGGGGCAGACAAAGTTGCATGGGTCAGCTAGTCATTTAATAGAATTCTTGCTATATTTTATCAATTACTAGAACGATCTCTCAAACGGTACACCAATTAAAGTTTTAACGTTCTTATTTAAAATGGAATAGACCTTGTTTGCATTGGAATCTTAAATTATAATAAAAGTATAAAACAAACAAGGAGTATATATTTAAATCAATTTTATCGCTGGAAACCTGTCGTTTATACCACAGCAACAGTCAGTCGCGGAATCGTTCGTCCATAAACCGATATGAGGTGAAGTTGGAATTACAAAACTACACCAAAACCCGGCACCCGACACTCCAACGAACAATATATTTTTAAACTACATGAATATTTGCATATCAGTTTTATTGATCAGTAACATGTCAAAAATGATTAAATTTATGTCTGTTAACTATTTTAAGTGCTTATCTGGACGAATATAATAACAATAAAGTCCATTCAACATATTAGGAAGTTATGGAATTATTGAATCCGGATAACGAGAAAGTTATTTACAATGCGTCTGTCATTTGAATGATTGTATTTAGTATGTATTCCCTACTCTAATACGCAGACTAAAATAAAAATTTATAGTTGTATATCTTGTCTACGATTGATTTTATCTTATCATTCCCGTTTTACCAATTATTAAGGTAAGGTTAAAGTTCAATTTTAATACCCTAAATTGGATAATTTTTGGTGCCTAAATGCCTACGACCCAAAAAAAAGTTTCATTGGGATCGTGGTTTAATAAAAAGACACAATGTTTTTCTTTCTGCTTTTATTATTATAATAATCACTTATTACCCATTATATTTTGTATTATAATGTGATAAATTCGTAGGTGTGTCACGATTTATGTTCAATATATGAGCCGCTGTCCCGCATCGCCGTATCTCGCACTGTATATCATAGCAAAGCGAAGTCACGTACCAAATTACTACATATTGAATTGCTACGTCTCGCACTGATTTACTGTTTATTATTCTATAATGAAATAGGATTATTGTTTTCACTATATAATAATTGGAATAATATTAAGGACAAATACGTTCTTTTACCAATAAAATAAACACGCCTAACCTGTATTTTTGGTAATCAAATATCATATATCTATACTAATATTATAAAAAGGTAAAGTTTGTGAGTTTGTGACGTTGTAAGGGGTAATCTCAAGAACTACTGATCCGATTTGGAAAATTCTTTCAGTGTTATATAGCTCATTTATCAGGGAAGGTTATATGCTATATATCATTACGCTAAGACCCACAAGAGCAGAGCAGCAATGAAGATTGTTGCAAAATCGGGGTATTTTTTCCTTTTCAGAGCTGCCGCTGCGTTTTAGCGCAAAATAACCATTCCACGAGCACGAAGTCACGGGCAGAAGCTATTAACTAATTATATTATCTATACTAATATCAAAAAGAGGTAAAGTTTGTGAGGTTGTACGGGGTAATGTCTGGGGAGTCGGAGAAAAAATAGTAAAACGTTTCTTACGAACGCTGCCTTAACGATGAGATAATTATATATGATTGAGTTCTAGAAAAAAGTCGTGGCCTGATAATGCCTATTATACCCAACGAAGTGGGCACGCGTCGGCTAGTATGTCAAAAGCGATGATGGCTTCGTTGATAGCGTGTTCGGACACAGCGTTGATGGACGTCGGTTCGAATCCTAGGAACTGAGTCGGAGCGCGCGGTGAAGGAAAACAACGCGATGAAACCATACCACGGGAGTAGAGTTTTTTGTAGGTCTGCCACCCGCTAGCTACTATTCTCAAGCTGAAAATCTCTCGCCAAGCGTCTGTTGGTGTGTTCCGGCAGCTGCAATTGATAGCCAGCCCCCCCCCCTCCACTAGATTTAACGTGTTTACCATCCTAGACTACATCATCGTTTAACATCAGACACGATTGTGGTGATAGTTTATAATAAAAAACCGATCAACTTCAGCACCATTTCATAAATCGTCATGAAACTTGTCACAGCTGAGTAGCTTTTAGGGAAGGATTTTATGTTATTCATTTTATTATAACTCGTTACTAGGTAACGGTTCAACACATGAATGACTATACAGATCTATTGATTCGCCATGCCATTTATACATACCTGAAAATGTATAATTTTTACACTATATTGAATGTAATTCTACTATTTATCCAAACAAATAATAATAAAAACTCGTGGAGCCAATATCTAAGAATGCATTAAACAAATTTCTTTTAATATAAGAATTTCTCCTTCAAAATTCTATGACTTGGAACAATCTTAAGAGACTATTACGTACAGAGCAAATTGAATTATGAACGTAATTAATAGAGTCCATTATCGTAGAATGCGTTCAGCTTTGTGACTGAGTTATATATGTCTAGCTATATCACAAAGCGTAATATGATTATGTTAAAAATAATTTGTTAAGACCTGATTAATTATCGCAAGTAATAATTCAGTACACATATGTCACAAGTTTAATCCAAATAAAACCAAAGAATAATCGTTCATCTAGTTTTCTAGTTATTCTGACAATCGCAAACGAGTCAATACAGCATTTCTATATGTTCACATAAATAAGCAAACACTTACTCTCTTAATTTAACAAATCATTTATTGTCGCGTGTTTTATTTGTCTTCCTCTTCTTTTATTCTATACTGTAAACCAAATACTTCATGTCCGCTGTCAAGTAGATTTTAAAATATCTGTTTATTTTCTTCATCAAAATCAACACAGAACTTCTATTACATTGTTTTAATACTTTATAGGTTTTTTTAACATTAAACACATCTCATCTGATGTTGTATGATGCGATGTGGTCTAATATTATAAACACGCTTGGCGACAGATTTTCAACTTGATTTAGGTGCTAAATGTACTTAGAAATAGTCCTACCAATAAATGAATACATTAAAGATTTAAGAATAAAAACATCAAAAAGTTTTGACATAAATGAGGTATTATATTCAAGCATAACAAATTAGAGACTGTTTAAATATTTACTCCTCAATATTACATTTATCCTTAATATTATTTATTTAGTTCAATCCTCAACCTAATTAATATTATAAATGTGAATGTGAGTTTGTTTGTTACTCAATTACTGATCTCATCGTCATGACATTTTGTATAAACGTTGTAAGGGCTACAGAAAATAACATAGGGTACCTCCAGACAAAATTACTATGCCCGAAAGATAGGTCAAAAAGCTTGTCTTACATAAAATTCGATATATTTGTATATTAACATATACAATACGTAGTATATCTATCTCGCTTATCCTTAAAAGGATTCATATAACGTAAGTAGTGGTGGTGATAAGACGAAATTATGACGTCAACGACCCTCGTCACCCGCAATATAGATAACTATTCAAATTAGTCACGCAGATAAATATATATATAGAAGAAACTACTGGTAACTAAATAACGCTGTATTAAATACACTTTATTCATATATACTAGTTATACCCGTGGCTTTGCAGGCATTTTATCACGCAGTAGTTATTTTCGTTTCGTAATTTTATTTGACTCATATATTACGATTTAGGAGTTTGCCATTGATAATACATTTAACTTATCAATTTTAGAATAACATATAGTTAGCGTGCACAAAATTACATTGAAATAGGTCCAAATACAGACAGACAAAAAGAAACATATCCGTCATAAACGACCTTTATATTAAATACCTACCACAATATTTGAAAAAAGGTGATGTCTAGACAAAATTACAACTTTATTAACAAAAGTTGTTAATATATTCTATCCTGAACCCAATTTGGTACTTAATGCTGTACCCCTATATTTACAATCCTCTAGTTATAATAACTGGCGTTTATCTAATGACGAGTATAGGTGAAAAACTGCTGTAAAATCTATGGCGATGCAATCTAACAATGCTTACTGCTGACCATTCCACAATACCTAGTACTATACTAATAAACAGATGTATTGAGGTCTATCAGACATTGGTAAAACATAGAGAAAAGGAATTCATACTTGATACTATACTAGGAATACTTGATAGCGGTAGGTCAAAGGCATCAATCGCGACTAAATACTCGTAATCTTGGAATTACCACAATGTCTCTTAACGTAGTATGCTTAAGCATGCTATTATGACAGGTGTCGTTACATTCGGTGTTCCAATATCATCATCATCATCAGCCTGTAAGAGGCCCACTGTAGGACCAGAGGCCACATCCCGAAGGAAGCTATGGGCATAATCACCACGCTAGCCCACGATGTATTGGCGATTTCAAGCTCCGAGAAATCCATAGAATCTATGTTTTCCCGCGTACGGCGGTATTGTAAGAACATTTCTTAGATTCAGGTTCCCTCGCGATATTTTCCTTCATCGTCAGCTGATAGTGTTACCAAAATTAAATGAGTAAATTAAAAAAGTACGCGAATTCTGAAAAATTAGTTGGTACACTCCGGGGTTCGAACTACGACCATCAGATTGATAATGCACTTGTGAAAACCGCTCGACTACCACACTTCGGTATTTGGTGACCGCGATCCATTCATGTTCCATCAACAGACGATCTCTTACTATCATGACCTTATAGCCTTTGACATTTCTCAATCGGTTACAATTATTACAGCTATATGATCTCCTACATCGTAGGGTATTCTACCTTTTGGGGCGACACAATGAAGTCTATAGAGATCTCGTGCCGCCCCAACTATAGCGGCAGACATACACCGTGGGGTTTTAGTGCGAGCGAGTCGGACATAACCCATTCTCTCCCCCGAGAGATTTCCCCACGTAAAAAAAAAGGGTATTCTACCAGGCAATGTACCAGTAAACTTGTCCCGATAACCTGAAACCTAAGTATAGTCTCAGACCTAATCCCTAATAATTGTGAAATGAAGCGGCAAAAGCAAAGAAGGCTGAGGGAAGAGAAATGAGACGAGTCTAGGGAGGCAATAAAATCTAACTTACACGCTTTCTCGGTGAGCGGCTAAGTGCTCACATATAGATTGGGATATCGGTCTAATTTACTACGTTTGTATATAGTAGATACAATAAAATATATTATGTTTTTGTAAGCTTTACATTATTGTTAATATTGATTTTAAATATATAAATAACTTGGCAGGCTGCCATGTATTTAATAGACACGTGAATTATCCGATTCATTTTTGACACTTTAATATCTTCAGTTCATCAAAGTAAAGCAATCTTCATAAGTCTACTCACACAAACAACTCTTTTTTCAGTATGAATAATTTTAAATCTGTGATCTTTTAAAATACTAATTGAAATAATATACTGTAAATGGAAGTATTACATCTATTAGTATTACTACATAAAATACCCAAACTAATTAACGTACTAAATTCAGAAATGACCAATATAATACTGGTTAAAACAGTTTCGCAATAAGTCCATGTGTGTACCAGATAAAATTACTTTACAGGTACATCTCGGACAATTAAAGTCAAACGTTTTTTGGCATAGTGAGACGTGGTAGCTATAATATTTAATGATGGATTTCCACAAAGTAATACCTTCTTCAATCAAACAAGAATGATATGATGATATATATTTCTTTAAGATGTACAACTTTATACTTTATCTTGATGTATAAGGCTTAGCTAAAGTTAGTAATGTAAGCATGCGAAACATATTTTTTCGGTTTAACATAACGTATCGAGTTTTCTCTACTTGCTGTTATTACTGTGGTATTTTTGACGTTCATAAGTGCCTTCTTAGGGCCCAAATTGAATAAAAGTATTTTGATTTGATAATATGCTATTATTATACGTAAAAACGTATAGAAAAATATAATATAATGTATATACGTAATATCAAAATAATAAAAAAACTGCCCGGGTATGAAAGTATACACGCTAAAGATAGCAAATTGCAATTTTTTTTAAATTTGTCGGTCTGTCTCTCTTTTTGGTCCGGGTGATCTCAGAAATGGCTGGACCGATTTTGACAGGAATTTCACTGGCAGATAGCTGAAATTACAGCGGGTTACTTAGGCTACTTTAAATTAGACTAGCTATTAACCGCGGCTACGTCCATTTTCACAGAATTTTCACATTCAGATAAAAGACATCATAACAAGTAACATAGTATTTTTTAATTTAGACTACCTGTTAACCATGGCTTCGCCCGCAGTGCTATCTCCAAAACGATTAGACCAATTTTTACGGGACTTTCGCCGGTAGATAGCAAACGTTATAAAAGGTAATTTAGTCTATTTTAATTTAGACTACAGTTAACCGTAGCTGTGCCCGCAGTTCTATTTCCAAAACGGTTTGACCGATTTTCACGGCCAATCGCGACTAAATACTCGTAATCTTGGAATTACCACAATGTCTCTTAACGTAGTATGCTTAAGCATGCTATTATGACAGGTGTCGTTACATTCGGTGTTCCAATATCATCATCATCATCAGCCTGTAAGAGGCCCACTGTAGGACCAGAGGCCACATCCCGAAGGAAGCTATGGGCATAATCACCACGCTAGCCCACGATGTATTGGCGATTTCAAGCTCCGAGAAATCCATAGAATCTATGTTTTCCCGCGTACGGCGGTATTGTAAGAACATTTCTTAGATTCAGGTTCCCTCGCGATATTTTCCTTCATCGTCAGCTGATAGTGTTACCAAAATTAAATGAGTAAATTAAAAAAGTACGCGAATTCTGAAAAATTAGTTGGTACACTCCGGGGTTCGAACTACGACCATCAGATTGATAATGCACTTGTGAAAACCGCTCGACTACCACACTTCGGTATTTGGTGACCGCGATCCATTCATGTTCCATCAACAGACGATCTCTTACTATCATGACCTTATAGCCTTTGACATTTCTCAATCGGTTACAATTATTACAGCTATATGATCTCCTACATCGTAGGGTATTCTACCTTTTGGGGCGACACAATGAAGTCTATAGAGATCTCGTGCCGCCCCAACTATAGCGGCAGACATACACCGTGGGGTTTTAGTGCGAGCGAGTCGGACATAACCCATCCTCTCCCCCGAGAGATTTCCCCACGTAAAAAAAAAGGGTATTCTACCTGGCAATGTACCAGTAAACTTGTCCCGATAACCTGAAACCTAAGTATAGTCTCAGACCTAATCCCTAATAATTGTGAAATGAAGCGGCAAAAGCAAAGAAGGCTGAGGGAAGAGAAATGAGACGAGTCTAGGGAGGCAATAAAATCTAACTTACACGCTTTCTCGGTGAGCGGCTAAGTGCTCACATATAGATTGGGATATCGGTCTAATTTACTACGTTTGTATATAGTAGATACAATAAAATATATTATGTTTTTGTAAGCTTTACATTATTGTTAATATTGATTTTAAATATATAAATAACTTGGCAGGCTGCCATGTATTTAATAGACACGTGAATTATCCGATTCATTTTTGACACTTTAATATCTTCAGTTCATCAAAGTAAAGCAATCTTCATAAGTCTACTCACACAAACAACTCTTTTTTCAGTATGAATAATTTTAAATCTGTGATCTTTTAAAATACTAATTGAAATAATATACTGTAAATGGAAGTATTACATCTATTAGTATTACTACATTAAATACCCAAACTAATTAACGTACTAAATTCAGAAATGACCAATATAATACTGGTTAAAACAGTTTCGCAATAAGTCCATGTGTGTACCAGATAAAATTACTTTACAGGTACATCTCGGACAATTAAAGTCAAACGTTTTTTGGCATAGTGAGACGTGGTAGCTATAATATTTAATGATGGATTTCCACCAAGTAACACCTTCTTCAATCAAACAAGAATGATATGATGATATATATCTCTTTAAGATGTACAACTTTATACTTTATCTTGATGTATAAGGCTTAGCTAAAGTTAGTAATGTAAGCATGCGAAACATATTTTTTCGGTTTAACATAACGTATCGAGTTTTCTCTACTTGCTGTTATTACTGTGGTATTTTTGACGTTCATAAGTGCCTTCTTAGGGCCCAAATTGAATAAAAGTATTTTGATTTGATAATATGCTATTATTATACGTAAAAACGTATAGAAAAATATAATATAATGTATATACGTAATATCAAAATAATAAAAAAACTGCCCGGGTATGAAAGTATACACGCTAAAGATAGCAAATTGCAATTTTTTTTAAATTTGTCGGTCTGTCTCTCTTTTTGGTCCGGGTGATCTCAGAAATGGCTGGACCGATTTTGACAGGAATTTCATTGGCAGATAGCTGAAATTACAGCGGGTTACTTAGGCTACTTTAAATTAGACTAGCTATTAACCGCGGCTACGTCCATTTTCACAGAATTTTCACATTCAGATAGAAGACATCATAACAAGTAACATAGTATTTTTTAATTTAGACTACAGTTAACCGTAGCTGTGCCCGCAGTTCTATTTCCAAAACGGTTTGACCGATTTTCACGGGACTTTCATAGACAGATAACTATCCTTATAGGAAGTAATTTAGGTTATTCTATAGACAAGCTGCTACCCGCGACTTCGTCCGCATGAAATTTAGCAAAAATATGTTGTTCACTCTAAACATGTGCATTGTACTGGACTCTAAGAATAAATACAATTGAAATTCATATATCTGTATCTATGTATGTAATTTGGATTATATTGTCTTTTCGGTCATTTCGGCGGCCGTTTTTTAATTACTACAATTTTAAAAAACACGTGCGGAGCTGAGGTGCAACTAGTTATTAATAAAACCAATATCAAAATCCATTGCATAGTTTAACTAACACACAGACAGACACGGTGACGATATTCTTCTATATTATTTATTGGAATTGATACAGACATTGAAAAACAATTATGTTTACTACACAAAGGGCAATTTTACGTAGGTTCTTTCGAATAACTAAATTCGGGATAACCACTTGAAGCCCTGATTACCACACAAGTAAAATCCCAAGAGAGGAATGGGAATGTGTTTGCAACCATAACATATATAGGGCAAAACCCAATATAGTGATATGCTTCAATGCATCGCATATACACATTAGTTAGTGTCTCACTGTGCATTTCCATGGCACACCAAAACTGCAGAGACTTTATTCAGGACTTTATTAAATATAAAAAATTATGCAAAATCAAAAGCAATAATACTTTATTTAATTTAGGCCCTGAAATGGCGCTTATGAATGCCAAAGCTGCCACCGGTTCGGAAAAATAACCCAGTCATCGCAAAGGACCGGTAAGAAACTAGATCTGGTTTATGTTTTCATAATACAATACAAACACAGATTGTTACTTTCGTTTTTAATGGATGCACAGCTATTGCCGTCATTTTTAGACGTCACCTTCGTTCACATTCTATCAATCAGCCACATATCCTAAAGAAGTTATTACGATTAGTTAACTGACTGGTTAGCTAACAAGTATATGCTATAAAAAAACTAAGCGGCAAATGAACGGCGTCCAAACCTATCTACATTCCGATCTGTGTTTAATAATTGTACAAGATCCGAAACACGAAGTAGGTCGGATCAATTTGTCAAATTGCGCCCCCGATGTGGCAAATAAGGCGCGTTTGTAACAAGGTTTGGACACAACTCCCTATTCCGTGTTATTGGTTACGTTACGAGACGTTATTGGAAGTTTCCGCGGTGATATTGACACGATGTGACTACAGTCGAAATTTTATTGGTGGTGATTTTTGTAGCTTTAAACCTTTCTCACATATCAGCATTTAGATAATCTACTTCGCTTACTTCCTTAGCTTACTGTCTAATGGTATTTTGCTGCGGGGAACAGAAGCTGAGATAGATACAATATTTCCAGAACGGTTGTGGTTTTAAAGTACATAGACACATTATTAGGGCCTAAATTGGCCTAAATTATAAGGTGTTTTCGATTTTGAATAAATTGGATATTTTTTTGTTACTTGGTTTCTCTATCAACACCTATGAGGGGAGGCATAATTCTATGTACTATGTCAAATAATGTATGAAATCGCTTGGAAATAAGATTTCCTTACGATAAATATAATGTTAGTGTAAACGGAACGCAACCAATTTTATATCGGTTTTTTTTTCTAATTGCACTAGTGTGCTAGTGTCACTTTCCGTTTCCTTGTACCACTTATGTCGTAATAAGCTGGTGATCTGTTATGTTGCATTTATTATTACTAGTGGGCGCCCAGTGGTCGACATTCGACCATAGTTCATCGATTTTTTAAAAGTGTGATCTTTATTGGTTTTCTTTTGTCAATAATCTATAATCAATGGTTTTTATCACAGCTACTCAGTTATTTGCCACTTTTTTTTAAATTATATAAATATTAAAATAAACTATGTGTAAATTAAAATTGAAATTAATTATAAATTTTAAACAAAAAACAGGCTTTTACATAAGGCTTTCATATTCTAAGTAAATATAACTTTACGAAAATCAAGAATTTTATCGCAACTTACGACACAATTTGCAATTAATTTTACACGACACGATGGGTGGATGGGTGTTATTTCAGGATGATATGAATTAAATGTAGTCTGTACATTATGAGGAATAGTGATATGTCCAGTATCATCGTTTGGAAAAGTAATGGATATACGATAGAATCAAATTATGAATCCAAAACAAAGATGTATTAATATCTACCATTAACTTTTGAAAATGAATTATATTTGTTCAAAATTCAGCATCAACTGTACTGTACTAATAAAATTGCTACATCAGGTTGAACTGCATCATTGTAACCGCGGAGATCTAAGTCATAGATTACTTTCATGAGCAAACAAATTTTTTTATTTTCATTTCAAATAGTATTTTTTTGATTATTTTTTATTGAATAAAAAAATTGAATCACATTATGTGAAGTGAGTTCACCATAAAAAAAATATAAACATTAAAATATTGACATTGAAAGCAGTCCTGTCACCTAAAAATTTTGACATTCAATAAGACCAAACAGAAAAATAGTTATTTCAGAGGTTTCATAAATTTAATAAAGATAAATTATTCATCAATTAATTATTCATGTATATTATGAATTTACATATAAAATTAACCTACAGTTTGACCAATTCATTTCAAACGGCATGTAAGGCATGCAACGTCACTCATGTTAAAAATATTGAAAAGGTGATTGCAACGTAAAACTAAAATGACGGATGTCAAGAAGTCTTTCATTTACATGTGTGTATAAGTTGTGTAAAATTCAAGCAGTATTGTGAGTAATACATATTTAAATTAATTGAATGTATTTATAATTCATTTTATATTAAAAAATAGCTTTCTGCACTTTTCCTCCATATAAACTTTAACTATGCCAAATTTCACATTCATCCGTTCGCGCAACTCGCTTAAAAAGGAGTACAATGTTTTGGGTTCACGTATTAATATATAAGATACCACATTAGTGTAATTTCCTACGTATAACCGTAATATTTACTCTTAAAATAAAATATTTAATCTCAAACAAGACGGAACTACTATGCGCACTGGACTCACCTCCTTGATATTACAGGTTTTTTTCCTGCAGACTCTTGGTTCACACAATTCTTTGAAATCATTTTAAATCTAGTGAAGCCTAAATACAATATTGAAGTGGGCAAGAGAAGATATTGTTATTATGATTAACTAGTTAAAGATAACTACCAATGTATTTTTATTATTATTATTTTAATAGGTATTACATATATCTATGTTAGTAACTCGAGATATTACAGATTATAACCCTACCGTCCTATGATCTCTTTCACTCACACTCTTGGCTCGTTCGCAACTTCATATTTACCACATCATTCTTCACTCTCTATCAAAAACAAAACATATTTTTGTTCAAAACAAAACAGTCACATATTTTTGAATGTATGGTGGTGTCCACCCGCAGAATTCTGATACCTTTTGCGTATATTGCGAATCGTTTTTGGACTAAATATAAGACTACTAAGTGTAATAAATTTCTAGACTACATCTATTCCAAAAAACTTGTTTAGTTTTTCCTAAATTGAGTCTAAGGTTGTGGGGAAGAAAATTATCGTGATAAAATGATAATATATTATCACGGGTTGAAAATCTATCGCAAAATATCTCGGAATATATTCGAGCTGAGAGCCAGTCTCCCTTTTAAAATACTTATTTGCAGCATTTCTGATACCACAATATCAACACCAATATAAAGAAAATACAACAGAGTCCATTTAATTAACCCTGCCATAAAGCACCCGTACCAGAATAAGTCCGCGAGAATATATGTAACACTTGGCGTACCAATAAAGTGACCAATATTGCTACTTGGGAGTTGTGCGGTTTGCCGACCTTGCTTATTGATGGTCCCGGACTGGGGCCGGACGGTGTTATACCCCTCTAATAACTCTATATTAAGAACGGCTTTTAGTGTACGTGCTTCATAACGCTATATCTCCTGCGTAGTAAGCACGTGTTTTTTTAGCGCGTTGAAGTACGTCAGTAATAATTTTCATACCCTTATCCAAGCTAAATAGGGTTGGCAAGTACGTCTACCGCTTCCACTCTCTTCTATCAGCTGTTAACTCACTATTCCCACATTTTATTGACACATCGTTTTCACACGATCTTCTTCTTTAGTCTTACTCAACTTCTTCATACTTAACACTCTTCTAATTTTACGACGTTTTTCGCTTCTTACCTACTTTGTCGCTGGTGTTACTTCCACATTTCCTCAGATATACTATTTTCTTATCTAATTAGTAATATAATGGATGTGTGGACATCCATTCCCATCAGTGCTATATATAATTTAGTTTTATCCATCTGTTTCGTATCTCAGCACTCGAATCGCTATATTACAGGTATAATAATAGTTAATATGACTTGGGAAATAAAAGTACCTATTTCAAAAATGATTAAAAATTATACAATCTGTGTTTGAGCTTCAATATTACTCAGCTTCTTCGTTACTTTTTAAGTAACGCTCTTCTAATTTTACACGTCGTTCTTCCCTTCTTAACTTCTCTGTCACTTTGCTGCTTTCATACTTCCTCGGATATAGTCATTCCTTATCTTATGCATTTTAATAAGACCACACATCTATCTTCAAATTCAAATCAGTACTATATGTAATTTAATTTTATAATGAAGCCGCCATAAAGGCAATAATCTTAATAAAAAATCGAATGTATAATGGTTAATAGTTAAGTAAAATAATAACAATAGCTGTTCACATTTAAAACGATTTTTAACATAACTAATAAAAAAACGAAAACAGAAAAAAGGTTCGTAAACAGAAAAAAATGCGTTATGGTTGATGACTCGAAAAAGTATTTAATTTATGCATTATTTCTTCCCAAAAAAAGGCATAGAAAAAATGTTAAACTAAAATATTCTGTAAGAAATGTTACCCTACAATTTAAGTAAAATAATAACAATAGCTGTTCACATTTAAAACGATTTTTAACATAACTAATAAAAAAACGAAAACAAAAGGCGTTAGTATAAAGAATATCTATGGTTGATGACTCGAAAAAGTATTTATTTTATGTAAAAATTATTACCAAAAAAGTCATAGAAAAAATGTTAAACTAAAATATTCTGTAAGAAATGTTACCCTACAATGTAAGCCCATGAATGTGAACAAGTTTTAATGGAAACAAACGCGTCAACCCTGAGTTATGGGTGACTGAGCGAGGCCTGACAAGGCGTCGTGTCGCCTGATACTTGTATGATAATGTTATTACGGCCAAAAATGTTTCTAACAGGAACTAATGAGCTGTAATGTTCACGATTTTATTTTTACTGTGGACATTCTACGTCGAACACGTCATGTTTATTGGTTATTCTGTTTATTTTACAAATGAAAGTGAATCTTTAATACCGTGTTCCACATAAATTGAATCTCACAGCGACAAATAGAGCAATCAATCAAACGACGATAATAACAATGGAGCCATACGATTAAATTATTAAACCTTCTTCTTTTTACCCTTATCCTACCTAAGTACGGTCGCCACAACATGCTTTCTTTTTTCACTTTCCCTTGTCAGACGTCATCATAGTATTCACATCCTTTATACACATATCACTCATCACCCACTCCATTCATACTTTTTTTTTCGATCTTTCTTTATATCCGTTCACTTTCATAGTCAAAACTTTACTAGTTACGTGACTTTCATCTCTGCTTATAATAGGTAAATTGCGGTTCTGCAGTACTGGCCATTTCAAATCAAAATAATTTTTGTTTGGCTAAGAATTCTAATTTCAAATTAATTTTGTTTTAAAAACATGGAATTCTTTTTCCACAAGCTGTCTTTTATTTATTGATTAGTGTTACATTTTCATCGCATATCAATCTTTTTTGCTATTATGGATACGTTAAAAAATTCGAGTAATTATGGAATATGAGTACCGTCGTGGCAGCAACGCGGCACAAGCGGCACGCAATATCAACGACGTTTACGAAACTAACACTACAAACCAACGCACCACCTGTTATTGGTTTGCTCGCTTCCGTTCTGGGAATTTCGACCTGAAAAATGAACCTCGCGGTCGTCCGAAGACTTTGGTCGACAATGACGAATTAAAGGCGATTGTGGAAGCTGACGATACACAATCTACGGCTGAATTAGCAGCAGCTTTCGACGTTAGCGTCAAAACAATATTGGTCCATTTGCGTCAAATTGGCGAGGTAAAAATACTTGACAAATGGGTGCCCTACGAACTCAATGATCGTCAGCGCGAAGTACGCGTCAAGGCGTGCCTTGCACTGCTCAACTGACACACAAATGCATGAATTTTGAACCGCAGTGTTACCTGTGATAATAAATGGGTTCTGTTTGATAACCGCGAGCGCTCAGCAAGTTGGTTGGATCCTGGTTTAGCACCTAAACAATGCCCTAAACGAAAACTTACCCCTAGAAAAGTGATGGTAAACTGTTTGGTGGTCTAGCGCCGAAGTGATTCATCACAGCTTCTTACCAAACGGGGTGAGCATTACTGCAGATGTGTACTGTGAAGAACTGAACACAATGATGGAGAAGCTGGCACATCTCCAACCAGCATTGGTCAATCGCTCGTCTCCGCTGCTCCTGCACGACAACGCGCGACCTCATACTGCACAGCAGACGGTCTCCAAGTTGCAAGAACTGGGGTTGGAAGTTCTCCGTCATCCGCCCTACTCACCAGACCTTGCGCCTACAGACTACTACTTTTTCCAGAATTTGGATAACTCCTTGGCGGGAAAAAAATTCAATACCCGAGAGGCAGTACAAAATGCCTTTGAAGAATTTGTTGCCTCCCGTCCAGCTGATTTCTTTAAGAAGGGCATCAATAAACTGCCACTGCATTGGCAAAGATGCATTAATTGCATGGGTGATTACTTCGATTAATACAAATAAAAAATACATGAAAAAAATTCGTTTAAATTTTTTCATACAAAACGGCAATTTCATAGGTAAATACCTAATAATATGACCATGTACCATAATACCATGGTAACTTATTGCTTATCTGTTACTGGTGCTATTTTCAAACTTCATCCGATATACTCGTTCTTAATTTTTTATAAATAAATAATAAAATAAAATAATTAGATAAATGGTCTTTTAATTCCTACAAAAGCATTTGGAAACATAATCATGAATTTAAAACATATCTCACATAAACATACATAAGATATATGTAATACAATGAAACCATAATACAACGATGAATGACGGTCACAAGCCATAATAGAAGGCCACATAACGCTTTCAAGACGTGAAATATGTAAGTAATATTAAGCCGGACCTAAACACACAGAGTTCGTAATAAACGAGCGACAACAGAGCCCCAAGAGCTTGTGCCCACCGCGCCGAGTCGCGCCGCGCTACAGACGAATTAGTTGCTTAAATCACAGTAACCGATGTACGCTGTTCCGTTGGTTGTACCAAATATACTAAATCTTATACATATATATAAAGCTTTGGTTGTTTGTTCCGGGTAATATTCAAAACGGCTGGACCTATTTTAACGGGAATTTTACTGGCAGATAGCTGAAATTATAGCGGTTGACATATTCTATTTTATTTGTCCGCGGCTTCGTCCGCATTGCTATTTCCAAAATGGTTGGACCGATTTTCACGGGGTGTTCACTGGTAGATAGCAGACAGTAGACAAAAAAACTCGGGGCAGTCTTGCACCATATTAACGCGCGGTAGCTCTTGCCGTCTGAGCTTTAATTTAGAAGTGGGTGTAATTAATAAATGACGTATATATACACAAAGTGACATTTAGTTTTACATGTTCTTACAATATATACTACACTACAAAGGAAAAGCATAAAAAAATTGAAAGCAAAAGTATACTTTGCACACAAAGTTATCCCTTTGCTACATCGCTCCTGCGCATGCACATCAAACTGCTTGCCTTACTTCACACATTGCTAGACGCGTAGAGCTTGTAAAGATCCTTATATAAAGAAGATAAGACATACTCGATAGACAAAATACCCGGGTTTTTATTGAGACAAATATGCATGCATACTCTTCTATCGTATTTAACTCGGGCCGTCATTCGAATTACAATATATTTAATAGAGTGAACCTATTTTAATGAAACAAAGGCTAAATGTTACTCGAGGATGTGCTATACGATTTTCTTGATGAGGTTTTATCGTGAATTTACTTTAGCAGAAGCGTGTCCAAACAAACAGACATTTATAAAAAGATAGAAATGTATTTATTTTATTATTATTAGTATTATTTTATTACTTATTCCCAGACACTTGCAACGATTTTTTTCACTATGACTCTCGTTTCAATTTTACAATTTTAACATAATAGGCATTCAAAATTTGGCCCTTTTCAGTAATGCTCGGCTCTTGTTGGGTGGTCAACATGCCTTCAGGCCCCAACTTCCCGCGGTGCCCTACACGGCTCGCTTGTACAGTATTCTCACTTAGCGTACTGATTTACATTTTTATAGTAATTGCTTTACTCTTATGTATCGTAGCGTAATGTTAAATGTACAACGTTCCTCAATAAATAAGCTATAAACCGAACAAAGCTGACTGACAGTTTCAGAGTTTATTAGCGCGTCTAAATAAATAGAAAAATAAACAATGTCTTGACTGTTATAAAATTAGTATAACAAATTTTAATATACATTTCAAAGAGAACAACAAAGACTAAAGTACATATTTTTAGATAAATAAATTAATCTTTCATAACTTTTACTTGGCGCTAAACTTTTCATACTTGGATACTTATAATTTGTTAACTCTAAGTTTCTTATTGATAAATATATAAGAAGAGAAAATATCTCAGAATGAACAATTTTTTGTACAAGCTGTATAAAAATCATGTATTCCTGCAATAAATTATATCGTGAAGTATTTTTTATCACTAAATATTAATATTTTTATACGACAGATATCGCTATGATAGATATGAATTCATCAATAATACAAAGTACAAAGGCTTTACTCTCAACGGATACAAATTAATATCAGAATATATGGTCGGATTAAATTACTATTATTATATGTGAAAACGGACGACCGACAAAGGATGCGGTAACGTGTTCCAACGTGCTTCCACACAACAATGCGCTGGGAATTATCAATAACTAATTTTGCGTTGTTCTCAATACAATTATTACCCAATTCAAATACATTAAATGTTCAAATTACAAACGCAATGTTAATATTGTAATTATTGTAAAAAACCTGTGAAAGTCAGATTGGAAAGGTCGACCAATAAATATAAAAACTCCTTTTTTGTTATTATAATGCGAGAATATGTAGTTATTCATTAATGTATGTACTCTGAATATCTTACAGAATCTTGCTTTTTAACCTATTTTTTTTTATTTCTTCTAACATAAAGAAAGGTGCATGTCAAAATCAAGCATGCCAACTAATAGTTTTCTCAAATAACCGTTATATTTTTCTTTTAGAGTGAAATGACTCTGGACCAAAACTTCAGGACATCTCTAAGAATGAAATTTCACTGAAAAACTTGGTTTGCTATCACACTGGTGAAGACTATTGCAACCTTTGTATACTTATAAAATACTAGCGGACCCGGCAGACGTTATCTCGCCCTGATTATACAAAAATCCTGGACAAATTATATACCAAAACGTTCCTCGTGAATAACTTTATCCACTGGTGAAAACCGCATTAAGAACCGTTCACTAGTTTTTGAGTTTATCGCGAACAAACAGACGAGGTAGGGGACTTTGTTTTATACTATGTAATTATATCGAACCAGCCATTTAAAAGTTGAAGCCCAACAAAAAACCTAAATAATTTTATACGGCAATTAGTTGCCAAAATGACGATACCTTAGTTGATAGACGTATGTTCGAATCCTTGTAACTCATTATCGAAGTTTCTAGTGAAGGAAAACACCGTGGTGAAACCATAGCATGGTGGCAGGGCTTTCTAAGTCCGCCGCCCGCTAGCTACCACTCTCAAGTTGAAAATCTGTCACTAAGCACCTGTTGGGGTTTTACGGTAGCTTGCATTTAAGAGCCAGCCCCTTCTAAGTTTCAGGTGTTTAATACCATAGACTGCATCGTTATTTTAAATCAAATGAGATCGTAGTCAGATACTAAAACGTATAAAATATAAAAAAAGGTCTATATAAATTGGAAAGAAATACACATAATAATGAATATCATGATAATTGTTTTAAACTCTCTGGCTCCTATATCAAAGCTTCCACGCTTCCCGATCCCCTACTCTTAATACATATCCAAATAGAATTCGCTACTGAACAGATACGGCGTGGGCTTGAACTAATAAATTTTCGCTCGACTAAGTTTTGCAATCTCTGCTTGCTCCATTTCATCTAAGTAATTACTCGCTTCCAAAATGGAAACCCCCAGTGCTATTCGATTTCGCTTCATGTTACATTTGTATTCAAGTTGTTCAAGTGATTTTAAAGAGTCATTTACAGCGGATTGTTTTACTGCTCTATCGGAATGATGCGAGACCACAACTTAACTGTTGCCAACATTGCTAGCTAACTTTGGGGAATTTCTCAAATTTGAAGAATTTCAACTTCGAAGCTTTCAAATATCTATACTCCTTATAAGTCTAATTTTGTAGAACGTCTAGATCTGATAGTGTCGTAGGATTTCATTTACTAAATGCCTATATCAAAATTATTTATTCTATTGTAGTAGGTTAATAGGTTATTAGCGATTTCAAGCTTTGAGAAATTCAAAGTAGTTCTATTTCTTACATACAGTAAGTAGTACTACTTAAACATTTCTCACCACTTGCGACTTCCCTGGTGTTGCTAGTGACTATGGATGGTGGTGATCACTTCACATCAGGTGACCCAACTGTTCGTTTGCCTCCTTTTGACATAAAATAAAATCGTATATCTTTTATTTTTCTATACTTTGTTTTCTCTACTTCTATACTACACCGTGTCAATAAACGTAGGTTCGAGTCCTAAAATGAGACTAACTTTATAATGAAGGTAAACATCGTGAGTAAAATATAAAATGGTGATGGGGATATTTATAATGTCCTCCCACACTACCAATCCCATGGGACATAACCCACTGTCTCCCCCGGGAGGGTGGCGTATCCATACTGGATTTCCCCACGTTAATAAAAAAAACTAGGTTAACATATGGTCTATCTATGACTCACAATATCTATAATACATCTTATGATGAGTGTCTGTTAATTATACGATAAAATGGCCTTGCGTCTATTACCAGTATTTCACTTACTTCACAAATTCCACCTGTCAACAATTGTCCTTTTTTTTCGAACTGACTACGCTATTGCCCTAGCGAAGCCTTAACAGATTCACCGGACTACTTCAACAATGGTCCATTTCGCGACATCAGTACAAAAATGGATATACTGTGAAGATATATCTATAGGTGGTAGAGCCACGCTTGCGTTTCGTTCGATCAGTAAGAGTGCCGGAGTCCTACCTCCCATCTCCTCCCCTTTCCTCTCCCCCTCCCTCCCTTTCCCCCCGAACACAGGCTGGCAGCGCACTTGCGACTCCCCTGGTGCTGTTAGTATCTATAGATGGTAGTCATATCACTTAACCTCAGGTGACCTTTACCTCTCTCATTACATAAAAAAAAGATAACTTGAATAAGATGGATATTACTCTACAAAGCATTTTAATATTGAAATACATAATGTGTAGATATGTATTTTACCAAGAAAATATGAGTACATAACTATAATAATTATTTTAATTAAAATTATAAGAGTTATAGAAGGAAAGTTTAATAAGAGGAAGACCACCGTGAATAACACAGGCTGGCAGTGCACTTGCGACTCCCCTGGTGCTGTTAGTGTCTATGGACGGTAATCATCACTTAACATCAGGTGACCCACCTGTTCGTTTACCTCCCATTACTTAAAATAAACATATTTGATTACGATGGATATTGCTCTACAAAGTTTTAAATATTGAAATATATAATGTGTAGACTATATATAGACGATAGCTATGATAATTATTTTAATTAAACTACTACATAAAAGTTATAGAAGTAAAGTTTAATAAGAGGAAGACCATAGGGGCAGAAGCCCCGTGAACCGACCCCAGAAAGACATTGAAATGGTATTTAGGGAATATGGAGGTACTAATAATATAATAATAAGATCTTGAAAGTTAATCTCTAATTTAATTACATAGAAAAAAATTAAACATTGCGTGTATCTGTATGTACACGCGGAAGAAGTGAAACTTCTTTGGCTTATATATATTAGATTACACACAAATGAGAATGCTCATAAGCTATAGGTATATTATACGAAGTCCCATACTATCAATCTTAACTATACATTGTACATCAGGTTCCACGCTGACGAAGTCCCGGGCACATATAGTAATAATTATATTCTTATTAGAATTATGTCAAATTCTATATATAATTTACATTATGATTTACAAATAAAGTTATTCAGTTATCATAATAACAATAAATCAACGAATTTTCGGTTGATGTGACGTAAGGTAGGGACGGATATCCGCTAAAATAATAAATACAGTCAAGCTTAACTTACTGGAACCTTAGAAAAGGTACATTTATTGTCACCTTATATCATTATCCGGCACAATGACCCCGGCTTAATTTGCTAAGCTGTATTTATGAGTGCTACTCTGAGGGTCTAATAACTCCGGCCTCCAGGGAAGCCGACGGGATGACTGATGACCTTTGTTGTAGACCAGAAGCCTCCTTTGTCCTTTTGTAGATTCTGTTTTACTAATTCTATAATATTTATAACATTACTTCACGTTTAGGTGAAACTAATTTATTACCTTTATGGGGTAATTTATTATCAAGTCATTTTGGTATAGGGGTTGGCGTGTACCAACGATTTTTTTTTAATGCCCGTAATTTTACTAATTTAAATTGGTAACACTGTCGGCTGACGGTGAAGGAAAATATCGTGAGGAAACCTGAACCTGAGAAATGTTCTTGTAGTACTACTTGATATATATGGGAAAAATATCGAAATGTTAATTTATCAATGTTTGAAATCAACAATACACCGCGGATTGGCGCGGTGATTATGCCAATACCTTCCTTCGGGAAGAGGCCTATGGCTCTGCAGTGGGTCTTCTTTAGGATGATGATGATGGGATGATAATTAAAATCTGCGATAAACATAGGTTTGAACTCTTCTTATTTACATTTTAAGATACTTATTTGTATAATTTCTTGAACCGCTGTTCTTTAGCCTTTTGTGTTCTTTAACCGCTGTGTATGCATGACGCATAACGATGACTACCTTTGATATACAAACGTATTTTGTCTTTAATTATGTTTTTCCAATATTTATAAATAAATGTAATAATTAAACTGTATGTATGTAACTTTCATTTCAAAGTACTTTTAAATCATATTCACAATCATCAAGAATTATTTGAATGGTTCGGTTATTTTGTAGTACCTACAATATTTCTAAAACTTTTCTTTAGTGGCAGCATTATATTATATTTTGTTTGTGATTATGACCATTAACTAAGAAATTCTTGTTGCTTCCAAAGTTGTGAAATTTAAACGTAAAATTTTAAATGAGTATGATATTATTATATAAGCATCGGTAAAGTTTACGACATCGTCTCTTCGTTCCTCAATAAACAGTTAAAATAAATGGCTTTGTTAGCCTTTACAATGACAAGAGTTTGCGCAACAGTCCCAAAGTGTCAATGCTTCAATTTAAAAAACAAATACCCTGAACCAAGAAAGCACTTAACCCAATAAATTCTGCTTCTCTAATTAATTACTTACCGTAATGAATTCGTAACAAAAGAACCCATAAACCTGTACCCTATAATTCACGGAAGATCAATGCGTTATGAACCCCGTTATGGGAACCAACGGCCGGTGGCCATGAATTATGTTTAGAAATAAAGTAATTTATTCAGAACAAGGGTACTCAAGTACTCTCGGGTTTTTCCTCACATCTAATATTTAGTAAGGACGTAATCGAATACATCACAGAGTCCATAGCCGATTTTAGTGAATTTATCACACTTTTATTAACGCATAACCTGTCATATTATTCTTCAACCATAAATAAAAAGTTTTTAACTAAAAAAAAATAAAGATTTCAACTGCAACAATATAATTCAAACTATAAAAATATAACAACACACAACTCTTTTCAAACTTAGAATTGAGGCATATAGAATCAAAGACAGCTAAGTGCCACAAGTTCTAAAAATGAACTGAGTATGGAGCAATCTAGTCTTATTGGTTGCAAATCACCATTTAATTCCTACAAAAAATAAAATACAGCTAAAGCCTTTTAATTTTCGTTTTAAAATTGATTTTGGGATCAAATACATTTAATACAACCAAGTCATCAAATAAGAAGTAAAGCAAGAATAAAATACAGTTAAGGAATTATCGCATTTTTTTTTATTTCTTGAACTTCTCTTTTAGAGCTGATGGCCATAGGCAGGCAAAATCAATAGCCTATGCCACTCCCTAAAATTGAAACTTTGAATATAAGTAAAACTCCAACTCTGAGAATAGATAAACATTTTTTTCGTTTCCTGCAATTTTGGTCTCTATGCACTTAGCTGTTTTTGATTTTATATGCCTCAATTATAACTGCACGATATTAATCACTACATAGTGCACACACAACACATAATATATACATCAATCATCACTTAGCCCAAACATAACTCTCTAGAGAACTAACTCTGCAGAACTAAATTCATATAGCACATATACTGACTTGGGGCTCATTTGCTACACATATATACCAAATCCTAAATGTTTATTTGAATCTTCTGTGCTTATATTATATTATGTTTTTAATATTTACGCGTGTCATATTTATGTGTGTGTTGCAAGTTAATTTCTTTTTTTTTCTTTCTTATAATGTTTTATTTTTATTTTTAATTCCATTCAGCGGCGCGTGACGGATTTCAGTAAATGAACAAACAACTTTTGAAATATAAGCAACTCGGTTGTTTGACTTAGTCTAATTAGGACAAGAAATTTTCTCTCTCAACTTGTATAAAATATTCTTTGTGAACGAACTGTACATTTAAGCTGAGTTTAATTTTCTAAGTACATCATTAATAGAAGTTGTTGATTATTCATGAGTATTATAAAAAATGGCGCTAACAAATTACTATCTATTTACAATCAATCAAAATCCATAATCCGACGATTATACTTTCTAAACAAAACAAACGCGTTTCCCATTTTGAATTATAATAATCTGCTGTATCATCGCAATGATTACATGATTCCTACAGGGAAGCGATCACCACATACATGACGAAAAATTGACAGTATAATTCTCTATAGAGCCGTATTTTAAATCCTTTTTAGCTCCCGCACACATCGCGGTTCTCAGTATATCTCGAGTCTAGGTCATCCCCGCGCGGAGTCCTCGTGATATTATTATCGCGATACAGTGACTCACCTACATCACTTGAACACACATATGAGATCATCTCTCTCACACACGTGCACATATATACACATGGTGGGAGGGTTTGTTTTTTTTCCCTCATCGAACTGAATCGAATAGTTTAAGTTCGTTTCAATCCGTTTAGTTTGTTTCATTCCGATATACACGTATTCATTTGTGAATCATGCAATTTCGATTGTATGGTTCACAAATGTATATATGTATGAATAGCTTAGAATAGTTAGCTAGGTATAGACGCGTCTTTTCCAGGTAACAGCCCAAGCCGAGGTGTGCGTGCACCCTTGTGTATGTTACCTAAAACCCAAATCGGTTGTGTGCCTTAAGCGCCAACCTTAGTAGTCCGGTGAAGCTGTGAAGACCCTGCCGGGTCAATAGCGGAGACAGTTCGAGAAAAAAAAAAAAAAGCCGTATTTTAGGATCAATCAATGTATATCTGAATATAAATTATAGGTACGTATCTTCTTGATCGTCTTTATTTTCCGATTAAAATAATATACCAAAAGAAACAAAACAATACTTACATAGTTATGGTGATCAAAGTCTAAACTTATTCATTATTTAAATATTAACAGATGTTCGTGATGCGGTTTTCTTGAAAATTATTCATTCGTTTCAAGGAAACGAGGTTATCACTACATATTATAAAACAAAGTTATCTGCCATGTCTGTCTGTCTGTTTGTTTGTTCGTAATAAATTCAAAAACTACTGGACAGATTTACGAGCGGGTTTCAGCAGTAGATAAAGTGATTCATGAGGAAGGTTTAGGTATATAACTTGTCAAGGTTTTTTTATTATCAGGACAGGATAAGGTCCGCCGGGCCCGCTAGTATTTGAATAAATATTGAACCGAATGTCATTTTTTCAATTGTAAGTTTATAACTCCAACTTACCCCTACAACCGTTCTACCGATTTCAAGGTACCTGTGTCAAATTTTATCGTTACGGGAAAAACAATTATATGTAGCATAGGTATGTATAAACCGTATTAACTATGGAAAAACTAAATCTCTAGCCTAAGTAATATTCTGTAAATTTTATCAGTAAAATACTTATCAAAACAGATTCAGCTTTTTTGGATATTAACACACAACATATCCTTGAATTTTATTTATGTTTAAGCCAAACTAAGTTATTTATTTTACCCCTATATAAACCATAATAATGGTATAAGTGCATAAAGAAACATTTTCCAAATACATAGGTACAGTACACATTAATTAATATCCCAAATATTAATCGGATCCGCGTATATCCGACCCGCGTCGCTAATGTGCCATGATTGATTCAATTTGTAATCTGATCACTAATAATAAATATTTTAAACTAACTGCGCCGTGCGCTTCCACTCGCTGCTCGCTGAAAAATCAAACTCCACTCGTATTTTATTTTTCCACTGATGCCCTCCGCTACGACATACGGCTCACTTTCACTTTTACTGCGTTCTCGTTTAACGCACCTACATTTCGTATGCTAACTGCTCAGCTACTAAGGTCGTAGTGTAAAATTAGATAACATTCTTTAATAATTAAACATTCGAATGCTAAAATAATTTATCAAAATGAACTAATTGGGGGGGGGGGAAGGTAAGAAGGAAGGGGAAGGGGAGAGTAGGCGGGTCTCCGGCACTCTCACTGGCTTCTCTGAGAGGGTGGTACTACCCCGGTCGAGCCGACCCATTCATGCTGAAACCAGTAATAGCTTCAGCGTGGCTCTACCACCTAATGCATGTATACTTTAGTGAATAACATATGCATATGTTCCCTTCTACAACCTCTGTAACTAACGTATGTATATACACGTACGTGAGGTGCAGTGTGGTTTTGCAATTAACTAGCAAATCCAGTGTTACTGTATCACGCTAGCAGCATACTCGACACCTCACTCTGGGAAATTACACCTAGGCTTGAGACGCTGCTGAGACGGACCGCGGCGTGTGTACGGAAGCGAAATTAACCCGACCACGCCACCATGATTGTTGGTTATGACGAATAATCTCCACTACACGTTAATATATACTTTACCTCCAATTGTAATCAACCCTCGTGTACCAAAATATTAGCTAAACACCTACAATGTACATTCGTAATAGGTAACTTTTTATACTAAATAGGTTTAGTATTTAATCGTTATCTTAAGTAATCCTACGTGACCATGTAGCTGAAGGCTGGAACATGCTAAGTTTAGTGTACAGGCTCTCGAGTGTATGTAAGAGTAAGTTGGTATATTGAACGCCAGTTTAAAAAAATCTTGTTAATGGGACTATAAGATAAGATATAAATTATAATATAGTCAACAGTCGTGTTTTATGCGCTATTGAAATGCATTAACAGTAATGCAAGTTGTTGAAAATTAAATGAATCTAAAATCGCCATGTATGTCTAATTTAAATTTGTTGAACGTAAAATAAATAAGCTTTCGGATAATAATTTGTTTCATGTGCTTTTACATACACTTTATTCATATTAATTTGTCAACTTTGTGATGTATTTTTCTGAAATATAGAAGAATTTCTGTAATATTAAATTTGACTACCGAAAGAAAACTATTTTCCACATATTAATGCCATTTATATTTTGCCAAATATACTATTAATATGTTATGTTATCCTTTCTTGAAGATACAATCCGTATTTGAAATTATTATAACGTTCATTGAAATAAAAATAATTCCTAAGTAAGATGACATTTACTTTGTAAGTAGCGAACACCTCTGAGGATTGGCTGCTCTCTAAGAATACCCAAAGCTATATCATTTATTCAGCAACTAAAAATATTTGAGATAACTCAATGGAGGCTAGCACTCGACAGTACATCGTAGACGGTCGTTCCATTATACACACATATATGTTTATACTTATAAAAGATTTATGTGTTGGAAATTATTTACTTGAGAATGAATGATTTCTGAAGTGTTATTTATAAGTTAGACTGATAATATTAAACGTCAATACATAAATAAATAAGTAAAGTACTTGCTACTTTTACATATTTAGTGAGAAATTCAAATATAAGAATGTTTTTTTTTTTTAAGTAACAGCTTCTTTAGACGTGTTGAGCGGTATTTTTTTTTGTTAGGAAATAAACTTATGGTTTCGTGTCACCGAAAGAAGAAGCTTGACCTACCGTATTACACCTGCACGTCTTGTGTTAGATAAGCGGCGCGTGGTATAAGGGCCTGTGTACATCTAATATATTGTATTGAAACTGTACAGCCTATCATATGTTTGATTAATTAATAAACTGTATAAAAATGTATATAATTATTGTTCGGAGTGTCAATATATGTGAAACATAGTGATTATAATTTTAATATACAAATTATGAAATTTAAATAATTCACATTATAATAGATTTAAAAAAGAGCACAGTTGTGTCAACTTATACTAAATTACTTATTAAGTAAATAAGCTTTTTCTTCTGATTATCTCATTAGGGTATCAATTTAAAAAAAACGCCTTTCAGCGATTTTTTACGCTACAATAGGAGACTACTGTCCAAATCTAATGTTTTTAATATGCTCCGAGTCCCAATTTATGTGAAAATCAGAATAATGTTAATAATATCAATACACAGAATAATGAAATTTAAATAACTCACAGTATAATTAACTTAAAAACTCAAAAGAGAACACAGTTATTCCATTATTTTGAGTTTTCACATCTATCGGCAGTTCTTATGACTTTTTTATATAAAAATTTCAGAATTAAGGCAATTTTTTGTCCTCACCATCGACAAGTCGAAGCTTTAATTTATAAGACTGTTTGTCATAATTCACAATCCTTACATCTAATAATCTAAAATATTTGTACACTTTTTGTCAAAAGAATCTTATTAACATTTAAACTTACAAACAATTGCAGTCGAATTTCGAGTAATGGACGAACACTACTAGTAATTTAATGCAAAAAAGATATATTTAAAGTAAACGGTTTTTAATTCTGGATACAATATGTCAGAAAGCCTACGTTCATAGCGGTCAAGGTAATTCGGCGCTAAAACAATGAACAGTAAAAACAAAGATATAAAAATTATTTTAGCTACACAACTCATGATCAAGACAAAAATACTCTTCATAATGGCGACCTTTGTTAGTGATACCTGATTATTTAATTTTACAGCAGTTATCTACAATAGTTTATAACGGCTATACGGTGAATAACGTTATTGCGATATTTAACAACAATTATAGTTATAGACTGTTTTCAATTATCCTGCTGTTGGGTAATATATCGTATTACAATTTGTAAATATGATATGATTATGAAATTAATATCAGTTCTTCGTTATACAATACGTTTGAATAATGTGTAGTCTTCTCCCTTTTACACCTATTTGTTATTCCATAATCCTTTCTCTGTCGTTGCCAATAATAATAACGGACTATAGGTAATTGTTTACCGTAATATTACGTCTTCAGTTATTAGTTAATTGTTGCGTTTCGTTCGGTCAGTGAGAGCGCCGGAGGCCCACCTCCTCTCCCTCCTCTAACCTTTCCGCCCAAAGGGTGGCAGCACACTTGCGACACCTCTGGTGTTGTTAGTGTCCTTGGACGGTGGTGATCACGTAAAATCAGGTAACCTACCTGTGCGTTTGCCACTTATGACAAAACCAGCATATAAAGCTTGAAGGCTGACGGCCTATTGCTGAGGGAACGTACAGCAAAAAAATGTGTGTAAGTAGACACACGGTAAAAGCTAATACTGTAGCTATCGTTGCTGGTACTTTATTGCTGGATATAACAGACTATATATGCACTTTTTACTATTTAATTAGCACACTAGATGGCAAACGTTATAGAGTAAACAAATCGTAGTGATACTAGCTTAGTAAAAAAGGTCACGAAAAATAATTAATTTCGTCTGCGTGGAATAGTTACTTTAGGCTAACGTTAATACACAGCGGAATCTCTCAAAAGGAAAAAAAAACCTCGATTTGAAAACATTCCTCATTGGTGCTCCACTCTTATTGGTCTCAGTGTGATGATATATAGCCTACATACATATACTTTTATGTTAGACTAGTTAAGTTCGCGACTCCGTTCGCGTGAAACTTTAAAAAAATAGTGACTAATAAAATCATCGGAATATATTAAGTCCATTTACTTATCTACTTTCATCTCGTACTGAAGTCGCGTTGTCATTAAAATTACATAACTTTTGATAGAGTGAACCGGATAACAATGAAACTAAAACTAAATGTTGCTGAGGTTTTATCATGAACGCAGAACTCAATTACATTATGCATCCACATTTGTATCATGATCTTCTAACTTGTATATATTATACTAGCTACTACCCGCGATTTCGTGGCCAACGCTGACATGCAGCGGAAGCTCTCAAAAGAAAAAAATAGTGCGTGGAGTCCCTCAGCGCGGAAAAAGTGAAACTTCGTAATGTCGCAATGAAAATAGGAAGGGGTAGAAATTGATTTTTAGTGAAATTATTTCTTTAAGACAAACTTTATTAACATCGCTTACACTTCACAATTCAAAATCGCAACTTTTAATTATCATTTTCGAGAGGAGAAATATCCAAATCTATAACATTTACAATGGGATTATGATAACTAAAGTAAGATGAGAAATGCTTGATTATTTTTCTCGCTCTGTCTCTTTCTATTTCCCCTCCCCAGGATCGTTGAACGTTTAACGTAACAGTGCTTTCATAGCGTTCCATGGTGGCGTTAAACGATTAACGCAACCTTGTTGGAAGTCGCATTAGAAATTTCACTTCAAAAATAAAATTCTTCTTTGGAATATTCTTGAAATTCTTTTTGAAATATTCTTCTTTGATACTCTGCTTCTATTGGTTTTATCCTGACGTTTTAGCCTTCCTTGATAAATGAGCTATCTAACAATGAAAGAATTTTTCATATCGGATCAGCAGTTCCTGGGGTTTATTTTTGTTTTTTATATCATAGGAGGCTAACGAACATGCGGGTCACCTGATGTAAGTGGATCACCACCGTCTATAGACACTTGCAACACCAGGGCAGTCACAAATGCGTATAGGAAAAGTGGAAGGAGAGAGGAGGTGGGTCTCCGGCGCTCTCACTGACCGAACGAAACGCAACAATGCAAGCACTGTCCAAGCACTGTGCATGCACTTCAGCGTCGCTCTACCACCTACAATAGCGCGTTCAAGCAAACAAACTCTTCAACTTTATAATATTAGTATAGATATATGACAATATTATTTTTGTATATGTATGTACATATAACATGCGCCCTTTTTCTATCAAAAATACTTAATACGGTAGTGAACTTAATGAGACCTGGTTGAATGTTTCTGAGTATTCACAATTGATTATTTTGTACTACAATTTAGTAGTTTTAAAACAAGTTGAAGCAATAATCGAAACAAATTTACCAATACTGTATTTATTAACTCAATAGGTTACCTTCCTCTTACAGGTATAAATTTTCGTTTTTATTGTGCCTATCTGTGTCATATAAGGCTTAAAATTAAGTGCTTCTAGATCCTAACCCATCATTAGCTATAACTCAGGATTAGGAATACTATTAAATAGGGTATAAATAAAAAAGATAGCCGGTAAGGTAATTTAACTAATGAAATGAACGAGAGTCTAAATAAAATTGATTACCCGCTACCCGGTTACAGGGAGACTACGCGTTAGGCTAGAGCAATAAACTCAGCACTTTATTTGTGGCGTATAGCCCGCATACTTGCCCCTCCGAAAACCATCCACATATTCTTTAGGGAATTTCAATTCATACGTTACGTAGCGAAGTAATGGATGCGTGAAATACATATAGATATATAAAACATTTTTCACAAAACATTGAATGAAACACGGAATGATATATAATTATATACAGAGAATACAATCAGAAAGCCGTTCGTCAAAGCAACAAATACTTACATGTCACAAACACCACATATTATAATACTGTCTGTCTGTTCGCAATAAATTCAAAAACGACTGAACGGATTTCTATGTGGTTTTCACTAGTAGTAGTAGATATACTATAGTAGACATATTATATTAGTTATACTATAGTAGATACTACTAGTAGTAGATAAGGTGATTCGTGAGGAAGGTTTAAGTATATAATTTTTCAAAGTTTTTATTTTTATTATCAGGACGAGACAACGTCTGCCGGGTCTACTAGTTTACACATAAAACAATTGAAAAGAAGTATATATACATTTAACAGCGATAATATAAACTGAAAACACGATAGTAACATATTTGGATACAACGTGTTGGTATAAAGGGTAATTTCTGGAATATTCAGATTTCATTATGTTATTGATCCTCATTTTTAATCTATAAAGGTAATACTTTTAATTAAATTTCAATTCTAATATATACACAAAGAGATGCTGAGGCTTCAACCAATATTTAGATTTTTAATAACTTGGCATAACATGAGACAAGATCTAAATCTAAGAAAAGAACATTGGAGATGGTATATATTACGAAAACGCATCGTTAACTTAAAATAAGGAAATACAAACAAAAAGAATAAGTGTACCTACATAGCATCGAAATTAGATCAACACGAATGTAAATAGAAGATACAATAAAACAATTCCCGTTAATTTTAATGACGACAGTCTACCACGTTCATGTTCCCGGAAGGAATTGAATTTAATACAATAATTCCACATTCAGAATTAATGAACGAACCAATTAACACGAGTGAGTGAGGAGTGTAATGAACCACAATTAACTCATGATTTTAATTATTGTCATCTACTCGTAATATTAATTTTAGAGCGGCTGCGTTTCAAGGAAAACTACAAGGGTTCGAGCTAAAATGGTTTTATTGATTGCGACCAATCTATTTATAACCTTTATAGGCAAGTTTGGACTTTTGGCAGCCAATTATGTTCTTTTTTGTTTCTAAGAAACGTGACGTAAATACCCAATACTGACTGGGTCCAATTGTGGCAATTGTGGCAATCAAATAACCCCCGCCATAGTGGCAAGCGCAAGCACATCGCGAATGAGATCAGCTGATGTATGTCCAATTAAGCAGGTCGGTAAGGCTATGCATTCTATTAGCTATACCTAGTCGCGACATCATGCCTATTGTAATAAACTTGTCAGAGTAATTTTCTTTTGCTTCGTCAAGTTTCGGAATTAACCAGTGTCCAGTAGTCGAAAAGCGTACAATTCGACGCGTTAGCGACAATTGCGATTTTCTTTAAAATACACAGTGCCATTATTTTGTCGTGTAATATACCTTTTCAAAAGCTAACAATAAATACATATGAAAACAGCGTATATGAAACTATGACCCAGTTATTGGTATAGCATATGAATTACATCTAGAATAAAGTTTAAAAAGATACAGAAGGAAAAGTACTATAATCCTTTAAATATAACGTGCAAATTACATTGAAAGTAATAAGAAATGTAGACCATATAAACGATAATTTCTCATCTGTTAGCTCCCGTGAGAGTATATGTCATAATAATGGCGACGTAATATTCATGTTTTAAAGAGGGTCTCCGTTGCTTATTAATAACGAATTTTTATCTTGTATTCGATGTGGATATTTGGAAATTTAAGCCTTGGTTTATAATCTTTTCTACGAATTTTTATTAAAATATTTGTGTACGTATCTGTACACTTACTTTATTAACTTTTAAGTTCTTAAATGCACAAAATTCAGGATATACATTTTTGTGATTACAAATTTATTTCCAGTACTTAAAGTTGCATAAGAAAATGCAATGTATATTGGCCGGCCGGTGGTGTGATGGGGCGACAACAATATATAAGCTGTCGAAAAACTATTAATAAAAAATACAACTTAAGAGCCGGAAGAATTGAATCTAAAGAAGGAAAATCATATTGCCAATTAGTCAACTGACAATTAAAATTAATTGAAAAGCAAACAATAATAGAATATATCGTGGTATGAACAGTATTACAACATTGCATAAAACTGTTTTTTTATTATTTTTTTTATTGCAGCACGGCAATATGACTGCACTGTGCCTGATGGTAAGCACAGTACAATTCAAAAACAATGGCGACCAATGCGCTATAATGCCGGCCTGCAAAAAGCTGGATATGCACAGGCTGATCCCGAAACGCGACCCGCAGAAGCGAATCACTATGACGGGTTTTTCGCCATATACATGGTGATTGCGACCCAGTCAGGCTGTAAAACCCTAACACCCCGCTTTCGTCATTGCCTCGTTCGTTATTCAGCAGGGTGCACCACGTGCAGGTTGGCTTGGGTATCTCAAGTCTTATGATGTTATTCGACACCCCTTGCACCCCCTTGGTGCTTGTTCACAGTCACAAGCAAAATAAAAGAGATGACAAAGAAAACTTAGAAATGAAACGGGCCCTAAGATACATCTGTCGGGATGTATATCGGTGTATAATTTTTAGTCTTATTTATTATGAACATGACAAAAAAAAATAGTACTGAAATTGGAGATATCTTTAAAATCTATTAATAGCTACACAAGCGAGCTCTAGAAGTTTCCAAAAGTATCCAATTCTATATTCACCGGAGCCCTTGATACAGTAAACCCAGTCTCAAATCACCTTGATGGTACTTATAAAGTTCACACAAAAGGTTTTGTTGTTGGCATTTCCGTCGACTCGCGAAAATGGCCATTCATTAAAGAATATCGGGACAAACATTAAAAAGTTATTGTTTGGCTAATCGAAGGATCGTCTGTCGTTCACGTAATGAAATTTTTTGTTCCTTTGATATTTAGATTATAATTTAATAAAACGTTATTTTCTTTGAGTTCTACTTTTTATGAATTGCTAAAGACCACGGGGCTCGTTAAGATTTAATTATTTGTTGTAACTGTATTTTTGAACTAAACGAAATTAACTGATTGACGTTGATCAATTATTATTAGTGCGATTGTAACTACGATCCAAAAATTACTGACTTTTGATATTGATAAGTATCTTTATTTTATTTGTGGTAACCAACCTTCTAGATTATTACTGTCATTTTAGAGTAATTAATAATATTAAACTGTTTTGTTATAATTTCAATGTTATGACAAGATGGTGGCCACCTTGTTGAAGCTTTCCAGGGAGTTTTTGTGGGACCACAGAATCCATGTTCCGTGGTATTATTACCCATCCGCTTCACTTGTGTTTAATAACAGGACAATATTACGTAAAAACCACCAATATTACAAAATGTAGAGTCAAGTAACACAAGATTATGAATAAAATATAAAAACCACTATATGACAGAGTAACATCCCGACAAAGACTCTCAATAAGTAATTATCTATTCGTTGTTATATAATATATTGATAAGTAAATTCAGTACACAGAATGAACAAACAGATTGCAAATATTTCCTCTTTCTTATTCCATATTATTATAATCCATAGAGTATCTATTGAAACATTTTTCTGCATTATAATATTATTCTTATAATACCATTGCGAATTTATTAAAGTGACAGTTCTCTTAATTTTTTATAGTTGGGTCGTCAAAAGTTTTTTTGTATTAGGACTTGACAAGTTTTCTTGTATATTACCACTATTGTTCCATCGTCAGAGGTCAGTAAGTCACTTAGTATGGAAAATTACGAAAACAGCTAATTGACTATATAGGATATTATATATATAGCTTCTGCCCGCGACTTCGTCCGCTTGGAATAGATACCGTTTACGCAGCGCACGCAGCGGAAGCTCTCAAAGGGAATAAAAACGATTTTGAAACATTCTACATTTGTGCTTCGCTCCTATTGGTCTTATCATGTTTATATATATAAACCTTCCTTCCTCGATCCTCGATAAATGAGCTAACACTTTTTTAAATCGAATTTTTTACTTCTACTTTTTATTTTACACAGAATTTTTTAAATCGGTCCAGTAATATCTGAGATTAGCACATTCAAGTAAACAAACTCTTCAGCTTTATAATATTAGTATAGATTCGTTCTGTTCTAATTTTATTACATTCTTCCTGAAAATAATACCACGAAATATATATAAAACATAAAAGAGACTGATTTCCTCTCTGAATTCTCCTAGTATTGAGTTTATTTTCTCCAAAGTACTGTTTATTTTGCACATGTCAATAGTCCAAAGAAGATATCCCCAATGCAAATAGCTGTAATAAAACCTCCGTAAGTCTCACTTATACAACTTGTACGAGCAATAAGGTCCGCAAACACAGTAATCGGATTGTCGCCCTTAACGCGAGCGAGCCCCGATGCCTTCGCTCCGCATTTAATGTTAACTGTTTGTGAATTATTAACGGTCATGGTCGCTTCGCGTAATGTCCAATATTTCTGTTCGTCTGCTACTTTATTCGAAACGAATACCTTTGAGACTGTTTTGAAATTCTCTCAGGTTATTAATGAAATCAATTCTTAAGTGAGACCCAAAGGTACCTACTGCTAAATCGAAATAATATGATTTTCATGAGCTTTTGAATTAATAATTATCTGAAATGAGGTTTTATTACTATACTTAATTTATTGATTACTACTACTTCTTATTTCAATGTTCAGGTAATCCAATCTGCTGCTGTAAGGTAAAGGGGGCATGTAATAAAAACACAAATCAGAGGAAAGTTGAAGAGTCTGTAGTTTGAGGAAAGTATGTCTTTTTCGTTCTTTGAGTAAATATAATATGAGAACAGAAGCCTATGGGTGAACTAAAAGAAACTATTAAATGCCCTTATTTCCCTGATATATAAAACGTAATTATTCCAAAAAACGGCAGACGCGCTTCGTTTTCTTGAAAATACATTAATTGTTTAATAATATTGTTCTACCAATCTCATTTATATACTTATGTGTTTAAGCGTAAGAGTTGTAAGCATCTTCTTAAAGAGAAACGCAATGGCAATAATATTCATAGTATTTTGTTATTTATTTATGAATTATAGTGTTAGTATAATTAATATTATGCAACATTGGTACACTTTTTTAACTTGTTTATGTTAACACTTACTTATACTTTCTGTGCGGTGTTTGTAATTGTATATTTATATTTACTTTCTGTGCACGGAACGGAAAAGTGCTTTTTGTTTAACATAAAAATCATTGTTAATATATTTTAAATCATGAAATAACGTATTGTAAGAAAAAAGTCGAGGCAGTCATAAGGACTGCCGACAGAAGTGAAAACTCAAAACAATGAAAGTTAAGCTGTGTTCAGTTTTGAATATTTAAATTAAATATAGTGTTAATTATTTAAATTTTATAATTTGTTTATTGAAATTATTATTATCAGTCTCTCTTTCACATCTATTGCCACTCCGAATAATAACTATATACTTTTTTATACAGTTTATTAATTCATCACACATATGATGGGCTGCACAATCTCGATTCAAGATTAGATGTACACAGGCTCTTATTCTACGCGTCGCTAGTCTATCGCAAACCGGGCAAACGCAATAAGTTCGGTCATGCTTTCTAGCATATCATGACGCGAAATTATAATTTTATCTCCCGCCAAAAAATACCGCTCAACATGCCTAAAGAAATCTTCACTTCAATAAAATAATTATAATAGTAATAATAGCCTTTTATTCCAAAACATAGGGTTACAAGAGGTCCCTAAGTTCGGTGTGCCTTTTGGCATAGGCCTCCTCCAATTCCTTCCAATGGATCCTGTCACTTGCTACTCTCAACCAGAATGGTCCCGCTGTCTGCTTTAAGTCATCTTCCCATCTCCTGACTTGACGATCCCTGCCTCTTTTATCGTCTCTTGGTTGCCAGAGGGTGACTTGCTTGCTCCATTTGTTAATGGGGTGGCGTAGTAAATGCCCAGCCCATAATATTTTTCGACGTCTATCCGGGTAAAAATGACTGTAAGTTTCCTTCTTGTTCTCATGTCTTCGTCCGTGACTCTGTCTTTGATTTTTAACCCCAGCATGCTTCATTCCATGGCACATTGGTATTTTGGTAGACTTTCCCTGTGGTGAAGTGTTGTTGACCAAGTTTCACAGCCATAAGTACGAACTGGTAGAATACCGGTCTCGAATGTTTTCTTTTTTATGTGATTGCCTAGATCCTTACTTTTCACTATTTCCTTCAGTGACCAGCATTTTCTCCATCCTAGGGCGCCTGTTTATTTCCTTTGTCATTTCATGTGAAGGGGATATTATTTATCCTAGGTAAATATATTCTTTGACATATTCGATCTTGTTGCCATCTACTATAACGTCTATTTCCCTTGAGTTTGACATCAATTTTGTTTTACTGGCATTGATTTCCAGACCAACTTCTCTACTTATATTTGCTAAGCTCTGCATCATTTGTTCTATTGCTGCTGGATTCTCTTCAAGAAGCACCAGATCATCGGCAAACCTTAGGTGGTTTAGGCGAGCTCCATTGATGTTCACACCTAAGTGGTCCCATTTTAGCTGTCTAAAGGTGTACTCGAGTACGGCATTCAATAGCGCAAGGGAGAGAAGATCGCCTTACGCCGTACGCTCTTATTGATTAGAAATGATTCTCCTGTTAATTCTAGTCTAATACTATGTATAAAATAATTATCCGTATTTAAATATGTGAAGAAACGAAGAAAGCTAGTAAATGCATAATAACAGCTATGAGTTGAAAGTCTCGTATGAGATAATTCTCAGTCTCGTATCTAAATTAGCTTAGTAACAAGTACGGTCAAATAAGCTTAGTTTAAAAGCAAAGCTATATCATATTCAGCCTATCCTAGACAAGTTAAAACCCCTAGATTAGAATAAATGCGTGGAAAGCTCTGCTTAATTTTCTCTTTAAAATGGCATTTATTTAGGTCTCAACGTAATATTGTTGCTCACGCGTGTCCGTTCTAGCCCATTTGATGCCCTTTGTAGGTAGGTTTATTGTTTAAGTCTAGCTTTTAGTCTCTAGAATAAGCCTAGTAGTATTACAGTTGAGGGATTTCTTATGATAATATAAAATGAAGGTTCTCGTAACATTAACACTTGCTAAAGAGCCCTCGAACGACCAAATACATTTAGCTAACTCATATTTTGGCTTTTATTCGCCACGCACTAGGTGGCATATGCAAATGTGACTTACCTATAACGGATATTGTCTATATAACCTAACGTGCGACCGATTGAATTTACTATCAATCGCTATCAATTTTACCACAATTAATTAGTTACTGTAGTAATATTGAATTGGCATGTCGGGAAGAATAACTAGATAGTTGGCTAAATTCGGTTTCGCATAACGTTGTCTTTGTCACAAAGACAGACATAAAGAAACGCTTTACCGTATTACTATGAATAAAAAGACATCAAAGCTTAACAAAACAAAGATGAAGTTAATTCTGATTCAATTAAATCGAAAACATCAATTAAAACATTAGATCGCGTAACAAAATATATACATCATTATTGGAAATTTCCTTTCGTCTGTAACACGATCTAAATAAATGAAATCTTTCAAACACGCCGCGTATCTTTGATTTTGCCAGAATCAAAGAGAAACGAAAATAGATTTTTCAATACCTAAACTCTGGGTTGGAAGTAATCGTGTTGGAATTTTCCAACGCTCGGCTTATAAGATTGATTTGATATAATCTTTAACTAATACTGCATTGAACTTTGATTTGCCATTTGTCACTTTTACTTTCAATTAACTAATATAGTACGGACATCTCTCGCGAATGTCAGGTACGAGAAAGGTAAAACGCATCTTCTTTTCTGAACTACAGTATGGTAAACGGAAGAGTGGAGGACAATTCTTACGTTTCAAAGGTGTTCAAAAGAGACATATGAAAAGATGTAACATCGAACCTTCACACTGGGAGTCGTTCGCTGAAAAGCGTTATGAATGGAGGCAACTTTTTCAGGAGAGAATAAATACATTCGAGGATGAAAGATGGCGTGACTTAGAATATAAACACGAACATCTCAAAAATAAACCGTTTTCAAAAATAAAACATAACTATATTAACGGTACCTTAACATGTACTTTTTATGCTCGTAAATTTACAGCTAAAATTGGGTACTTAAGCCATCTACGAGCAAAACACCCCAGCCCCTGAGTTTGGTCGTGGTAGTCGAAATGGGCTAGGAAGATTATTATTACTATAGTACTGAAGAAAAACCATAAGCACCACACCGCTTGCCACGCCTCACCATGGCAAGAATAGACGCGTGGTGATTATAAAATTAGAATTGAAGTAATAATGCCTTCGGCGTGTTCGGGCACCACGCCAATGAACGTAGGTTCGAATCCTTGCCACTGAGTCGGATCTTCCGGTGATGGAAAACACCGTGATGAAACCATAGCATGGTGGTAGGATGTTTCTAAGTCCGCGCCCGCTAGCTACCACTCTCAAGTTGAAACTCTGTCGAAGCACTTGTTGGTGTGTTCCGGCAGCTTCACTTGAGAGCCAGTCGCCTCTATGTTTGACGTGTTTACCATCTTAGACCATCTTTAACATCAAATGAGACTGTAATCATAACGCTAATACAAGTATACATAAAAACAAGTTTCTTAAAATTGCAATTAATTTATATTAATTAAATAAAAATACTTTTATTTAAATGAGAACCAGGTGACTGTTTTTTGAGTGATGCGCACAAAATGGTAGATCGCTATACCATTTTGTTTATATAGATAATACCTTACGTTACTAATTTATATACTAGTCACCGCCCACGAGTTTGTCTGCATTTATATCTCATGCATAATATCATGATACTAAAACTTAGTAAGAAATTTTTGATACAACTATTAGCATGTCGGTTCTTTACCGAGTTGGTTTTTTGACTTGAGTATTGTTCAAATCGTTAGTATAGCCTAAAACATTTAAGAAAGAGAAAATTAATAATATATGATAAGTTATTCAATAAAATAAGTATGATAAAAATTAATTTCTAAAAAGTGAGTAAATCCCATGTTTAATGAACGGAAAAAGTCATTTAGGCACGGTTAAAGGGCATCGCATTTTTTTTTCTTAAATGTTGTTAAGCTATAAAATAACGATGTGAACGATACTCAAGTAAAAAAAATCAACTTGGTAAATAACACCTTAATAAAGATACCTTTATCGCTTCGTTATAAATATTAGATCTATCCTTGGACGCCTCGTACAGAAGCGAAATGTAAACAGCAAAGTCCTCATCAAACAACAGTAAGCATAAAGTTACAGCCCCATTTTCCCCAAAGTCGTGTAAGAAAACGCCGCGTCAGTCGCCAATACGCTGAGTTGTCGCGTTACAGTAAAGGTCCCAAATTAACACGCCATTAACCCTCACCCTTTTCACTAACTACCCGTCCGGGGTCGTCTTGGCCCCACCATTATTATTTGATTCTTTTTTTTCAATACAAACTTAATTATGATGATCACAATAAAAAGTCGAAGCAGTCATAAGAACTGCCGATAGTAGTGAAAAGTCAAAACAATGGAATAACACTTTTGAATTTTTAAATTAATTGTAGTCAGAGTTATTTAAGTTTTATAATTTGTAAATTAAATGAATTTTTATACAGTTTATTAATTAATCACACCTACGATGAGTGGCAAAACATCAATACTATATGTACAGAGGCCGCTGTACTACGCGTCGCTAGTTTGACGTAAGCCGCGTAAGCGCATACGATTGGTCACGCTTACTAGCATATCGCTGACGTCAAACCATCAGTTTATCTCTTGTCGAAAAAATAGTGCAGGTTAAAGAAGTTTTCACTTCAAGACAAGAGAACAAGTGCCGACGCGCAGAGTGATTTGATTGGCGAGCTATTATTTCACTGTTAGTTCAAAGCCCAAAGGAAGCCAACATTGTTTTCAGAGATCGCTTAAATTTATTCCAAATGGTTATATTATCTGCTGACGGTGAAGAACTGTGGATTCCTTGGGATTTGAAATGACAAATACGTTTTGGGCATGCCTAATAGTGGGGCTTTTTATAGGCGGTGACTATAATGAAATTTAGAAGCGTTGTGGCAAAGATCTGTTTTGATAGTAGCGCGTCATAGTGATTACACCGTCCTGATTCTAAGCACAGTACATTCCAAAAACAAACAACGGCATCGCGGCTTAGATGCATCCATTCTGTCACCCGTTATATTTGGTTGATACCGAAACGCAGATTATATAAAAATAAGTTACTAAGAAGGCTTTGTACTTTATAGATTGATTATAAAATTATATTTCAACATCCGCGACTTCATTCTCTTGAAAATAGTGTTATTGGTTCAAAAGAACTAAGTCCTTAATTGATATAAACTTTTAGCTGTCTTTTATATATGTAATTTTATCAACACAACGCCTGCAAGCCAATTACCAACATTAATTTACGTTTGTTAAATTTATTTTTTATTACTTTGCGGAAAAACGTAGTCACATGTAACCAAAATAATACACTGCAAAATCCTCTATGTATCATTGAAAGTCTGATCAAAATTGATTTAGGCCATTTAGAATCCGGACAAACAACAGACAATTTTATATATATATAGTCTAGCGGGCGTGATAGACATATTTTATTTTGCCAGAATTTTGTTGGTTCCTGTATTATCCTTTCTAAAGAAAAGGCGAAGGTATCTAGACCACGCAGCCAAGTACCAGACATCATTTCATAATTTCTTGTCACAGAGTTAATAAAGTATGAATACAAAAAAGTATTGCAAGGTGTGGTACAGATTACATTATATACACTGTTTAGTGTTGGGTGACTGAATATTTGGGATTTTTTAAAAGTCATATATGAAATAAAAAGATTGGTCGGAAATATATCTATATCTCGGTAATAGCAATCCCCCCCGTTAACCCATGAACACAAAATATAATCATCGAAATCAATCAAGCCGTTTTTGAGTAGAATTACGAACATACCCACTGAAAATGAAAATGTATATATGATCATTTGCACAGATAAAGCTATTTTATACGATAAAATCAAAATCACAAACTTACGTAGGTACGTAAAACCATAAACGAACGTACATTACAGTAGATGTTACATATTGAGTATTTAATGGGAATAAGCACCACATTTTTTTACAATCCACACTAATATTATGTCCGAAAATAATTATGGGTGTTTGTTAGTTATTACGACTAAGCCTCGTAACCGCTTGCAAGGAACTTTATCATAGATATAACCAGAAATAAAGAACCTAAGATTTCATAAAGGATATAACTTATTATGTTAAGCATACCTAAAAACACGCAGACGAAGACAAGGTAAATTTCAATAAAATAGGTTTAATAATTAAAATATTAATATACTCGTATGTTATAATTGACCATTGCTGTTATGAATTAATTGATTGAATATAACCTATACTTATTTTATAACCGAGTAAAAGGAGGTCTAAATGCTCAAAACCATTCTATATCAGTTTTCCACAAGCGTAAAGCATATACTTACCTATAAGTCATTCAAAATATGTATTAAACTTCTCTCAAATGTATGTATTTAAATCCAAGTTAAATTCTCAGTGTACGCGTTTGAAAGAGAAAGGAACAATTAACAAATTATTATAATACATTTTAAACAATTCAATTAATTTTATTTTTATTTACATTCAAATAACAACCGTTTCAAATCGATACTGTTATAACAATTACAAATAAAGAATACCGCCAAAGTATTGTGGGTTAATTTTATTAAATAAATACGTCAATATTATCTATAAATTAATTACACATATTCGTAAAAATATGATTTAATAATACCAATACAATCTTACCTTCGGTAACAGTGTTTGTAAAATAAAAAAACACTCAATTCAAATTTCTGTAACACTACGATCACTCATATAAATTAATGTATATTTTTTACGCACTATTTAGTTTTTTTTTACGACGTACGTCGCAATACCGCTCGGGGGTGAAAAACGTTCGACCCTAGTGGCGGTGGAAAGCCTACTGCAGACTCGGGGTAGGAAAATGACGATCCCGCATCTGTAATGTGGAAGCACGCGTGCGCGAAATAGGAACCTCTGAAAGGGATCCAGTCAGCTGACGGGCGGTAAGGTCACTGTGTCACTGAGAATACACCCCTACGAGTTTGTTCTTTCGAATTATTAGTTGACCACAATCTCAACTGATGTAAAAACGTCGAGGCAGTCATAAGGACTGCCGACAGAAGTGAAAACTCGAAACAATGGAATAAATGTGTTCTCTTTTGAATTTTTATATTAATTATAGTGTCAATTTGAATATGGTATTCAAATTTCAGAATTTGTTTATTGAGGTTATTAACATTAGTGTGGTTTTCATATCTATTGGTATTCGTAACAAAATTATATACATGTTTATAAAGTCTATTATTCAATCAAACGTGTGATGAGCTGCAGAATATCAATATTACATGTAGACACGCTCCTAGGCGCCGCAAGCGCAATAGTGCCAGTCTTGTTACGTAGCATGTCATTACGCGAAATTGTAATTGACAGCGGCGATTGGCGATGGATAGTGTATCACTCGGTGGTCGCCATTGTTTTTCGATTGTACTGTGCTTACCATCAGTGCAGTCATTTTGCCGTGCTAAAATAATAAAATAATAATAATTTATCTCTCGCCAAAAATACCGCTCAAGGAGCTTAAAAATGTTATCACTTTTAAAAAAAATTAGACACGACCCGAGTAACACTGTAAACTTAAAAAAGAGTGCTATGGGCATTTATTTTATTTTTAGCAACCAATCTTCTAGTAGATTATTACTACCATAATAATATATCAGGTAATAATATTACAAGTTTCTTGCGATCATTTCAATGAACTAACAAGATGGGGCCCCCATCTTGTTAGAACTTTCTAGGGAATTTTGTGGAATAACATAATATTATGAATAAGAATAATAAGATTCACTACATGATTATACCAAGATGCCGCCCAAAACTCCCTGTTATGACATTTGTAGAACTTACACCGCGGAAACACTAGTAGCGTCATACCTATTTCTGACTCGAAGCAATAATTTTCGTTTTACTTCAGGACTAGTAACTTATCATACACACACAAGACATTCATATTTATTACCTCATTAAATTTATACCCCACTTTCACTTACTTTTAATTTAGAACTATTCAAATAATGTCAACGTAACTACACACGACTAAAATAAGTTCCGTATAGAGCATAACTATTGTATAGGGAGCCGAACATGTTGAGTCACGCGCTATGGTACCCTGCTGACATAGGCGTTCACAGTTCAGTCCTTCTTGGTAACGTTCGGTTTACGTTGTATAGCCAATTAGTTCCCAACCCCGCTAACCCACGCCACACCCCCGCCCGCACTATTACTTCGTTTTCGTTTAACGTACCTTCTAATCTACACTTTGTAGAAATAAAATTAATGCGGCTGTTGCGAGAATGGTTTTGCTGTTAATGTACTTAGCATACAGTTATATAGTCTATAAGCTTCCTGAATAAATTAGCTATAAAACGCAATAAGAATTTATCAAATCTTACTGATAATTCAAAATATTGGCGAGTTCAAACAAATAACACAAACAAATACTAACTTACAACACTTCATTAGATTACTATCGATAGAATAAAAAATACAGCTGACGAGACGTGTCGTTAATGCATGTAGTATTACCAAATATTTCTTGATTTTAATTTTTAAGTCATGACAACGACGTACCTGCTGCCCACACTGACGACCACACCAATGCTGATTCAACTAGACTATCATCGTGTTGCAAGTCCCGCCAAACATATGTTCATTTGAAATTAACAATAGCAGATTATGCGCCAGTGTTATCACAATCATCAACTCAAAAGCAGAGGAAAAAAGTACGTAAAAATATTTTTTTGTATCCCACCTCTTTTATTAATTTACATAGCATATACACTTCGTCAGTTTATAAATTAAAAATTATTTCAAGGTATTTATACTACAGAGTTTGCAGCATAAAATAGACATACCTACGTACTGGAAAAACATTACCCTTTTTCCGCGCCGTCGAGTAAAAACTGGTACAAATGAGATATCTCTCAATAAATTATACCAGAAATCCGGGTAGATTTGCAAGGGCCCTGAGGGGTATCAGACCAGAAGCTTTATATTTTATTGTTACAGAGCCGCTAAAAGCGTTTGATGACAGAACGCTTAAAATATTTAAAATTTAATGGACGGAGATTTAAATTGCTCCGAATCCTCTACGAGAGCTCCCGAAATACTCTCGTGGGTACAAAAAGGCGAACAAAAAAAGCTCTCAATAAATTTTAAACTCGAGCACTTCATAACTTGCCAATAAAGAGGCTACATTCCATAAATCGATGGAACAGTAGACAAAAACGTATATAAAGACATGGAAAATAAATCATAACCAAATACACAAAAAACATTCAATATTGTGGAAAAAAATGTGTTTTTAAACATTTAGAATTGTTTTGTGGCTTTCGACTAGCATTGTAATTATTTTAAGTACTTCACTTATGCCAAAAATTTCTTACATATATCAATTTCATTACATTACCAATCGTTCAAATTCGTCGACGTAGCTCTCAGAATTGCTAGACATCAGTGGCAGTAAATTACTGATTTAACAGAAGGGCCGATGGGTCCAAAAAGTTCTCGAGCGGCGATTAAGGACGCAATGTTTGTTGTCATATCATAAATTAGACGACCTGGTGAAGACTGCAGGAATGATAGATGTAAGCAGCGCAAGATCGTTCGTTATGGCGGTCTTTTTAAGAAGCTATGTCCAGGAGTGGACGTCTTTTAGCTCCTCCCAAAGGGCTTAACCGAGTTTTATGACCTTTTCTATACTAATACGCTTATCTACATCACAGTTGTTTTTTTTTGTATTCAGTAGATGCCGTTTTTGTCGCTACCTAGTTTTTTTACCTAGTCCTACCTAGTTACCTAGTCTTTTTATTTAAAGTGAAACTATTTTCTACACATCAAATTTTTTCGTCCACCTATCGCATGTCGCATTACAGCCGATCGCGGAGTAGGGTAACGTAAATTCCATTGTAATGAAGTTCAGTGCAGTATTGATCTACGTGACATGTACAACGTATGTAATGTATTTAATTGTATAAAGAATAATACTGTATTGTATAAAATAGCTTGGTAAATAACACATAATATTTTTGTAAAAAGATAAAAATATATTATATTTTCGCTATGTTTTAGATCGCTATACCATCGTGGACTTTTTTACCGATCTTTTTAAGCTATACAATAGTACATTCACTTGATCCATCTTGTAAACTTTAGCCAGGGTTTGCGATTTAAGCGCACATAAATATGTATGTTACGTCATGACATTACAAATTTTTGAATTTTTCGCCTTTTCTGTACTATGTATTTCCTTTTCTGTAATATGTATGTATTATACACATAAACCTTCCTTTTGAATTACTCTATTTATTGATGAAAATTGTATTACATTCTAAAACGCTGGTAGAAATTAAAAATTATACTTATCCATTTGGATAACTTTGTCTACTATTTTGCGTAACCATTCCCATTTTCCAATCATTAAGTTAAGATTAAAAACACGATTTTAATACCCTAAATCGAATACTTTTCCGAAAATTGTCAGTTAATGCTTACGGTCCGAAAAAACTTTTTATTTCCGTCGTGGTTTCATAAAACCACATATTTATTTTTCTTTTACGATAAAAATATATGATCCAATATTTTCAGCCTCCCAGTACCTCTCACTATTTTGTAAAAGTCACGACATATATCAGGATCGATAGTATTTTAATACCAAAATTCAATTTGAAGACTATAGTTATATATCTGACAGTATAACTAAGTAATAAATAATGATGATTCCGGCGACACAAAGGCTTATGCTAATCTATGTTCCTATAAGCGTACCCCTGCGGCTAATAGAGTATTTACGCTCGTCTCCCGTTCCTGGAATAAAGTCCTGATTGAATACATCTCACGACGGGTAGCACTCTAATTATCGTCAAGGACGCCCCCTGTGATCGTAAACTGGTCCCAGTTTACGATGTCCCTGAGTTTTCTCTTAGACGTTGCAGCTATAGAATCATTTCTCCCATATAGATATTAACTTTATTCGTTCCCATAATTGGCACCCGATTTTTTTTTATTATGACGAGAAACTAGAGCTCACGTATCAGACGACAACTGTCCACATCTTATTAAACTAAAAAAAGCTATTTCAACTCTAGTTTTAAATTTTATCATAGTTTGAAGTTTGAAGATTTGGCTTTGATAATTACTTTGAAAATTAATTTTCTATAACTAAAAAAAAGGAATTTTAAGTAATTATGTACTACCAAACATAGGCTTGTGTTAACATTTAGTAGCTTTTTATTCAAACTAACATACTAAATGAATACCTTTATTATTGTGAATGTTTCTAATAATCGGTTTTATTGAAAATAGTGCATGTTAAACCTTTTTTACTGAATAGTGCCCTTAAAGATTCATTGAATTAGCAATATTATCATATAAAATAAACTAGCAACTACCGGTAACTTTGTCCGTGTCGAATTACAAAATAAAATTCAATAGAAATATAATACAGTCTAACGCCACCTCTAGAGGGGTGCTATTGGGAAATAGATACCACAGTAACCTACTCCATGATAAGACAATTAGGTATATTCATTTGCATGATCATTACTCAAACTGTGCTATATTAATCTCAATTTGATACACAGAGATTGATGTTTATGCTATATTTTACGACTTATCAAAGAAAGCAGTTTGGTGAATCCTCACATATCTAGTATTTTAGTTATTGATCAACCTGCAAAATAACTAAATCCAATGGCGAAGTTCCTAATCAATTTACAAGATATTTACTCTATTGAGTGTTCATAGCAATCGTTATGTTCTATTTCAGGTTCCAGACACTATTTTGATCACAACCATTCGAACAGGCAGCCCGAGAGTTACTTTAAAAATGATAATACCTTTTTTGTAACTAAGAACACATTATTAAATTAAATTGTACTAAGTTATGTATAACTTAAAAGTTATGTATAGTTGTATAAGTTAACGGCATGAAACATTACTTGTGGCTCACGATTATTGTTATACTAACATCTTTGTTTCTTTCTATATTCGATGGTATATTCAGAACAAATTATTTAGAAAGAATATTAAACGCAAATTTGTTTTTCACCCTCTAACTACAGACCGATCATCATGAAAGGTTGCCTACAGAAAAGAACATGGGGGTATTTTTCACCCAATGAAAGGTACTCTCCCGAAGAATTAGTTGAATACGGATTATCGCGAGCGAACCCGTGAGTACAAGATAATATAAAATAAATAACATCCTTAGTTCGTTTGAGAGTAGTTTGCTTGTGAATTTTCGTAGTTGCTTTTGCCGGAGTGTCTGTAGAAAACGTACAATAAACTATAAGACGACGATGTTATGCAGTTTGCAATATACTGATACTCTCAATATACTTAGATTACGAAACAAAACAAGTACAAATCAGTATGATAGACCATCATATAACACGGGAAGAGACAAGTTGCGACATAATTCAATGTTTACTTATAACCGTTGCAACACATCGGCTACTTGCGGCATAAGGCGATAAGTACAAGGAATCGGGGTTCCATCAAAACTGTGGGATCGTGAGACCCAACTGGTACATTGAATCAGATTTGAAGGCACTATTGTGTCACACTTCGAGCTGTAGACACCATTTAGTTTTAGAGTTAATATAAATTCAATTGAAATTGTGAATACTAAAACATTTTATATTCAAAAGGCGTTTTTTTTATATCTCGCGGACACGCCCTGTATAATTAGAATGCTTTTTTATTACGGTGGGAAGATAAATAAAAACTTTTTAGGCCATTCGCATAATAACTGTTTTTAAATATTTAGTTTTTAGTATCTAAATAAAAATTGGGGATGAAGAAAGTCATCAAAGAAACGTCTTTTATAATAGAGAAAAAATAATAACATTAAAGTGTATCCATCCACTATAAAGACTTACGGCCACTAAAAGCTAGCGAACGGCGTGCTAATGAAAACTGCGCTAACGATATTAAAGCCCGAGAAACATTAAAAGGTTGATTCACATACCGCGGACACGTAACTTGAGTATAGGCATTTTATTTGTAGTTTCGAAGTTTGTAACACAAATTGAAGTTGTAACAACAATATTTATCGTTATATTTAATTCATTGCCTTCATGTACATATGGAGGCACAATGATAAAAAATAATGAAATTAATGAGACTATTCAACATTTTAATTTAATTATGGGCAAGGATAAAATTATTGCAAAAAATGTAGGCAGGTCAGTACTGTAAAACGAAAGTCTATCCGTGTTCCCATCGCAGTATATATATATGTCGGGGAAAACGTTATTCCCGTTGGCATCGTCATTAGTGGTTACGGGTTTAGTGGGCGTCATTCGGGTAAAATGCGAGCACAAAACACAATATTCTCATTACTTTAATTTAGATTCAACAATAGTTTTACACTATATAATGATATCGTTGTAAAAATTAACAATTATAACCGAGCAGCGAGTTCAGGGCACCGATCTTACTTTAATCACTGAATATAATAATACTGTCATCAAGGATCCACCTCGATCCGTTGCTATCAAAACAATGTCCCATATAAAACTGTCCACCTTCCGAAAGTAAAGATGGCGCCTCGACCACGCTCGAGGCATTAGCTCTGCTCTGATTGGTCATTACGTAAATTGCATTGTATGTAGCTTCTATTACATTATTAAGGTTTTAAGCTATAGAAAAATGTAACAAATGAAATATAATAAAAATTAAGTATTTTGAAAGTAATAAAACTGTACGCCTTTTAAAGTAAATGTTGTCTCGACTCCGCTCGAGGCACATGGTCTGTTCTGATTGGTCGTTATGTGAATTACAATATTCTTAACTTTTATCAGATTATTAAGGCTTTTAAATTATGGAAAAATGTTATAAATCAAATAAAATTAAATTAAGAATTTAGATGAAGACAAATAATATTATGTGTGCAAACAATAATCAACTCGACTTATAGCTTCCTCCGACATATATATATATATAAGTCAATAACAATATATGGATGAAAAACAATTAACAAACAGACTACATAAATATAAAATTAAGATCAGTAGTGACTGACTATCAGTGGAAATGGTACCCTTAATACTAAGTAGGAATGGCTCGTGTACTGATGCGTATTGCTAGCTACACCCTTGAGAACACAACAAAATACATAAGCACTTTTGCAACGTTATAGCAAGAACTTGCGAGAAACTTATTTTTTATTAAAAAATAACAATGCAATCCATCTAGTGATAAGAGGTTGTTACAACCTATCATAATATAGAAGCCAAACTCAAAAGAACCGTCATTCTGAAGTTGTTAATGACAGGTTACAACCCCTGAGGACTGAGTGAAACTAATAAATGTGCCCATTTTATACAACACTCTTTGAACTGGAACACAGCTCAGCAAACACTGCTGTTTTGCGGCTGAAATAGGTTTAGGAGCGATGCTCCCGCAGTTTAACTTTGTACAGACTCTCTCCGTGTTATTACAAAAACGTTAAATACGTGTTAAATACTTGGTTTAAAAAAGTTTCCTAATAAATGCACCGCGCTCACCCGAGGCAAGTTTGCGTTATCCTTTTCACTAGTCTAACCTAACGTAACCAAAGCGAGACAAAAGAGCAAGATGGCGACCGCGGTGCATTTAATATGAGGCCTTTTTAAAGCCAGGGTTCAATACGTATTTAACTTTTTGTAATAACACCGTCTCTGTTTTACGCTTCTAACATACAATTAGACTCTTTCCTTTATTACAACTTAAATCCTTATGAAGACATTATCATGTCAACAATGTATACCGTTAGAAAACAACGTCCCGTGTGAATCGACGTTAAGGCGACACCAGTTGACACAGGGCTTAATGAAAAATTTCATAACGGCCACCGTGTGGTCCCCCGATACAAACGAGTGAAAAGGAAACAAACAAGACTGTCGTAGACAACCCCAAAATTGGATGCAACCGACCCGGTCAGCCGTAACAACTGACAATATGCAAAGCTGCATAATACACAAAGTACTTGGTATTTTTTACCTTTGTGTAGAACGGACTTTATAAATTAGTATTTTAAACATTTTTCGATAAAACTTTATTCGTTATGTAGTATTGTTGTCTTATTTACATTCCTATATTTAATTTCTACTAGTTCATTGGTCGAAATCTGACCATGACAATCTTTTCCACGTGCTAATATATAGAAGCTAACGTTAAAGTAAATTTAATGTATTTATCGGGAACAGTCTTCTTTTCTGGATAAAGTTAATCTACGTCCTTTTTATGTCACAAAATAATGAACGGTTGAGTAATTAAAACTATAAAACTGAGACAATCTTATTAATGTGACCACTATTTTACTCAAATCGGGTTTTAGTAGCACAGACTATTAAAAGCGATAGTGGAAAAAGTATTAAAAGATGGCTTAGAGATAACGCGATTGCTTTTAGTTAAAACTCGTAGCTGTAGCAATATCATCAAGTGGAAATATAGATTATAAATATAGACTTCTTTGTCGTGAGTGATTTTGTTACAGTGTAGCTCGCTAGTTTATAGTAATTAAAATCACATAAGGAAATGATCTGTGTGTATATTAATTTTAAAAGATTTACAAAAGTATCTGCAACGTGTGATTTTGTCTTTTGGTCGAGTTGTCATGAAATTGTGACATTTTGAATGTTGCCAGTTGACAAAATTGTCTATAACATATATCATCGCAATACATTGATCAGGAGATCATCACTGTACGAAAAAGACAAGATTTTTTTTTCATTAGCCTTGCGCGTGCATTTCTTTTTTGGAAAAAGACACTGGAAGAAACTACAGATAATCTATACGTATTTTAAGAATAAATATGACGTGTCTGTACTTTTTAGATTTTTGTGAAAAAAATCGTTGCAGATATGCAATAAGAATAAGTAATAAAACACGTTTCAATCATTTTTAGAACTGTCTGTCTGTTTTTTTGAACACGAATCACTCCTAAAGTAAGGTGTTCATAAAAAACCTCACCAAGAAAATCATAAAGAAAATTGGCTTCATTAAAATCAGTTCACTCTAACAAAAGTTATTGTAATTCTAAAGACGACACGAGGTAAGTACCGGAGAAAAGTATATAATTAAATAGACTTAGTACATTCAGATGGTTTTATTAGTCACTGTTATTTTTACATTATGTTCCACAGCTAGTATAATATAAAGGATATGAGACATAACATTTCAAAACGAGCCAAATCCAATTCTAGCCGTTCATAGGATTTGAAGTTTTTTTATAGATCTTTATATTTTAAACATGCAAAATTTGAATATCATAAAATTAAATTAAACACTTATGAACGGCAAAATTTGGACTCGGTTTGAAATGTGACGACTGACATATAACACATATAAATTTACTTACAAACATGTAACTAAAGCTACATACATATATAGATAAAAACACAAACACAGAATTGAAAATTACACTCATCATATAAAAGTCAGTCATCAATGAAAACCAAAAACGTGACTTTTTGGTTCAATAATTGGGTTTACTATTACTGCAACATGAGGAGAAGACCAATAGAAAATAAGCAACATTATATTATACAGTTTAATATAGAAAAAATAAATAAACCACATAAAGCCGATAAAGCCGGCGCCGAGTAAAGAACGGAATGATCCTAATGGAAATCGAATAGAATGGAAGCGGCACACTCCATCTGCCTTTTAAGGTAATTCGTTTATTTCGTCCCCCTCTCCAGCGATACCGACGCTTTACAGTTAATTCTGTTGTGCTTCGCAATCGGATTTACTATAGAAATTAACTATTTAAAATTTCTAAGTACAATTAATGTTTATATCAAGCAAATGATATTGTCAGAAAATTCTGAAAGTGAAATATAATGGTTACACCGCAAATCTGCAAGCGTTCGCTATAACTTGTTGTAATAAATAGTTTAAAACAGGTTTGTGGTCAGGCGACCTCCGACAGGAATAAAATTCCTTATAATTTACAAATTTCGTCACGTAAGGAAAAAGCGTTATGTTTCCATTGTACGGCTCTCTTTCTCTATCTGTAATTTGTGTAATATATATATATATATATATTTTTTTCTAATAATGTCAGGTAAGGATGCAAAAGAAAACAATCATTTCATATTTTGGGGCGAAATATGTATTTATTAAAAATTTGATATAAAATGGTGAATTATAAATTATATAAATGTTACTCGCACGCACAAACACTCATATATATAAAGAGTGAGAGACAGAGGAACATAACGTTTATTCCGTACTTAACGATTGGTACCATTCAACTTCTGTGGTAATTATAGCAAAACGGAAACATTGTCTGTGTTCAAATATGTACTTTTTAAAAGTGTCATAGCGATTGTTTGAACAATATAGACGTTGTATACAGTATTATCATCTAGTGGTGAATCATAGTAAAATAGTTAACATGAAAAAATTACATGAGAAACCACCTAGTTGTGCCAACTTCTATAATGATAATCAGTGTTAGAGTTTATTAATTTACATTCAATAATAGCACCTTTTTCACAAGGTGTCTGCTGTTATTCTGACAGCAACTACTATCCAGGAATGCGGCGACCGTCAAGAGAAAAAGATTCATTGGTGACTGTCATAATGTCAGTGTATGTACTACAGTAGAACGTGCCGCTTTTGATGATTTCCCATTATACGTGTAATTTGCGTAGTCCAGGCTGATATAAATTGTTGATAAACTCATGTATGTCCCCGCAAAAACTTTGAAAATTTGAATTACGTAAAAGACCAGCATGATCTAAATACTAGTAACTGTAATAAACTGGTGTTTCCATGTTTCAGCCTCAGAATAAACAGTAAAAGTATTTTTGGGTCTCACCCTGGACGGGCGCTGGCGGTTGGAGCCCCATTTCGCGGGGCTCGGGGATCACGAATTGCTGGGACGGCGGCGGCGCTTGGCCGGTAGTTCTCTAATATAGGGGGGCCGAGTGCTGGGAGCCGCCGACTCTACATGGGAGTCGTGCGGGCGATGGCCGCCTACGGGTCTCCGGTGTGGGCCGACGCTTCAATGCCACTAACGTGCGCGCACTCCGTAGAGCACAGCGCACGGGGGCACTGAGGGTGATCCGGGCGTACCGCATGTTGTCCTCAGCGGCAGCCTTCACGCTCGCCGGCTCCCTACCCCGGGAGCTGGAGGCAGGAGTTATCACCGCCGAGTACGAATTCACGGCGGCGAGGAAACGAAGTGGGGAGCCTCCGGCTCCCAGGGGGAAAGATAGGAGCCGGCGTTGTAGAGAGGACGCCGTCGAGAGGCAGGACGACCCGGCGGACGCACAGTACGGGCGGTATACCGTAGACGCAGTCCGCCCGATCCTGCTGGAATGGATTGGGAGAGGTTGGGGTTCCCTAATGTTCCGACTGGTGCAGGTGCTCACCGGACACGGTTGTTTCGGGTGGTACCCGTACCGGATCGCTCTCAGGGAGCCAACCGCCACATGTCATGAGTGTGTGCGTGGAGGGGACAGCGCCACGCTTTAGCTGCGGTGGTAGGGTGTGATTTATCTCGTCCGAGCGTGGTTTCAGCGATGCTCGGCAGCGACCAAGTTTGGCGAGCGATGGTCTTCTTTTGCGAGGAAGTCATCTCGCAGAAGGAGGCAGCGGAGAAGGTCCGCGAGGTAGACCCTCTAAGTGGCCCTCTCCGCCAACAGAGGACCGGCGGGAGAAGGCGGCACTTTACTTTACCGATTATTGTTATCGATATAGAAGCCAAAACTAACCTTTTTAAAATTTTTGTCTGTCTGTCTGTCTGTCTGTCTGTCTGTCCCTGTGAACGCGCATCACTCGGAAAGTACTGAACCGATTTTGACGAAACTTGGCACAGTGATAACTAATGTTACGAGATTACATTTAGGATACTTTTTGTCCCATAAAACGCAATGGATTCTCCAGGATCTGCCTGTTTGTCTATACCTTTAAACACGAATCACTCTGAAAGTACTGAACCAATTTAGATGAAATTTGGCACAGTTATAACCAATATCACAAGGTTACATCTAGGATACTTTTTATCTTATATAACGCAAGGGATTCTCCAGGATAACGGACGAAAGTAAAAAAAATGTAGTTCATGATATTCTTGACGAATTTTGGTAAATTTTCTTTGTGCTATATATAGCAGACAGATTAGCTAAAAAATTAAGCTATATTTCCATATGCTACTTCAAAAAAAAATGCCAAAAAAAGACGACCACCGTCATTCGAACCGTCGGCTCCGCCGAAACATATAAAGCCCCGTACGTTACAACTGAGCTACGCCTGCATGACATTTGTGTACGTAATTACCCACCACATGAAACATTTATATAGACGAAACTGTCACTTATATGTTGTTACATTTATTTCATTGTATAAAAAAATGTTTGCTAAACAAAGGTGACA
>MU159055.1:264671-295722 GCA_015888305.1 Antheraea pernyi | reverse complement strand
ACCAAAAATATAATAAATAAATTATGTAGGCTATATACCATTACGTTTCTCCTTAGAAACTAAACAGCAGTGTTAAAATTTAACAGAGATTACTTAAAATCTGTAAAAAGGTTTCATATTCTACGGAGTAATAGAGAATTATCAATTAAACAAGAAAATTGTAATAAAAATATAAAACCAACTTCAAAAAATCCTACTCTATAAAAAAACACTAGAAAGTCTTTGTCCATCGATTACATACCTAATCTTAGATTGTTATAAACTTATCAATAACTCAGATAACATATATTTTCTATCCAATTTTAAAAAGTTACCTCGTGTATCTTCGAAATTCAAGGTCCCACGCTAATAAAATTGAATTTTCCAAATGAGTTAGTAAATGACGATGCGTTACATAATTTAAAAAATTAAAATGAATTATAAACCTCCTCATTTCTAATTTAGTTAAAAAAATAATCATAGTCCGGTGAAGCTGTTAAGACCTTGTTTGGTCAATAGCGTAGTCAGTTCAAAAAAAAAAAGTTAAAAAAATATAAAGAAGATCAAAATGAATCGGTAAAAAACACATCATTTTCAAGGAATAACATTACAGTAACATCGTTACGTATAACAGTAACAAGGTACAGTAGCATTAATACGAGTGCTCGTCTAGTGGGCGAATTTTGACCATAGAGAAAAACAAACTTTTTAGATTTTTTAAATGTATAACAACTAAAGCTCATCAATAGCTGGTTAACTTCGGGAACACTTCGGTTGACTTTTGAAATAGACTACAAATCGACATTTTATTTTTATAACGTCAATATTAGACCTTAATTATATATTACTAGCGGGATTGTGCCGCCCTGATTATAAAAAAATCCTAGACAAATTATATACCAAAACGTTCCTCGTGAATCACTTTATCTATTTGTGAAAACCGCATAAAGATCCGTTCAGTAGTTTTTGAGTATATCACGAACAGACAGAGAGACAGACTTTGTTTTATACTATGTAATGATATCTTAAAACAATGATAGTCGATTTTGAAACTTTATTACGTGTATATCCTGCGAAAATCGATTCCAGACTACCTAACTCAATTTTTATTCTATTTATCTGTAATATGCTGACCTATCTATCTACCATCCTGTACGAGGAACGCTAGGCAAGCTTAACTTAGTTTAGGCAAATGTAAATGTAAAAAATGTAATGTATGGTGTTTTATTTATAAAAATACAAACGCAGACAAAGTCGCGAACGACCGCTAGTGTTTTATAAAACACAAACAATTGGACTACCAAGATTATTAGCTCTCGGTTCCTTTGTTCTTAGATTTCTCGCAAACACTAGTCTGGGTGTTGGATAGCTTAGAGCTCATTATTTCCACTAGGGTGGTTATAAGGTGGTGATTTCGCTCGCGACGTGAGAGTCCCTCTGCAACGTCTTAATACGTGTGGAATAGTGATGGGATGCTTCTAATCGATTAAGTTATAAGAATATCTTTATTTAATATGTTTACTAATAGTTGGGGATGTTCCTAAAGTACACAAAAGATTCTGTACATAGATACTGATCTTTAAATTCAAGGTCAAGCACCATGTCAAATGGATTTTAATATCTAAAGGCTAAATTATATGGATCAATATATGAACGATGGTGACATCTGGAAATGATGTCCCTATCTGCGTATCCGCCAAATCGTACGTAACTATCTATGTTTATGACTTTTATGTTTGACGTTTATGTTTGTAAAAATATGTCATGTATGATGAAAAGATAATCCAGATCGAGTTTCTTTCCGATTCTTTTCGATGAATGAGTTGTTTTACCGAACCGGTGGTAACTTTCACGTTCATAAGTTCCTTTCAAGGGACAAAAGCTGCATAAAGTATTTCTGATTTGATTTCAGAAAGAAATTTTACTAACCAAAATTTATTCTCCGGTGATTCATACGTGCCTCTTGACGCAGCAGTAATAGTAGTAGTGGCAGGTTCAGTTCCAACATATAAAAACTTTAGGTGATAAGCATAATTATCAGTTTTGAGTCTTTGTGTTAAATATATACATAGATTAGTGAATCAGTCGTTCTGTTACCATAATACAAGATCTGTTTAATTTGGAATAAATTAAGTGAATTCTGCTCTATATATATAGTATTTGTAAGTCAATTGTTAATAATAAAAACGAACACCTCAAATAACAGATACAGTAATACAGCTATGAATGTAGTTACGAAACGAACGTCAAAATGTGAGCAGTTTGATGATATAAATGTCCTAGACCATAACCGGTAACCAATAGGTTAGTAGTACCATTTCGATAATCACATCGATATATAGAATCCGTTGCCACATCACTACGATGCTTCACCATACTAGCGTAGAGTTGAGTGCGGCTTGTTAGGCTCGAACTCGTGGGACTTCAAGTTCGGTGCTAATGCGTATATTCACATAATTATATACAGCAGGCATATATATGTACGATATTAAATTAAAAACGTATATGAGTACTTGTACGCACTTAAAAAATTATACTTTTTTAACTTAAAGCAAGACATTAAATGCAATTGATAATATTTTAATTAAAAACATATAATTTTCTTTAGAAGGCTTTCAAATTAATTGTCTATATATCAGTATACATCACCAAGTACGATAGCAAAAATAAATGGAATAAACTATTTCAAATAATAACAATGTATAATGTAAACATATCAAAAGAATACATACCCACAGTTAACATCAAATATATAAACTCACTTTAAAAAGTTTATAGTATAATAAACCACTTTTATCACAAATATTCACAATAAATTATCATTCACCAAGACACAATAGAAAACCACACAATACGTACATATGTAATTTATATATGAATATATATTTTATCTGCACTGATATAAAACACGTAAATTCATATATATTTGAATAACTATGTTGAATAAAGTTATCAGTTCTCACAAACACTCGCCAAACAATTACCAACCAACTTCATGGTATCGCTTTTATGCGTCGGTGTGAGCGCATATCGTAAAAATTCACTCTCAACATTTTTTCCAAACGCTCCAAAAGAAGTATAACTACAAAAAAAAGAAACGAATAGTGCTACTTAAGAGACAACCTATCCAGAGAAATATTTGATTCTTATTAAACTGAATTTAATGAACCATGTGAACCATGAATGAACCACGAACCTTCCTTCACGTCGGGAAGAGGCCTATGGCCCTGCAGTGGATCCCTTTTAGGCTGATGATGACGATAATAGCACGGAGATAGACGTTTTCTAGTAAGTACTAGATACAATTAACAAGTGTTAGCTTTCTTATTATTAAACTTTCTATGTTACTATCGTTATCCACAACATTATTGAATATTGATACTAAGTTTAATACCTCAGCCAAAAAGATGGCTTATATCTCAAAAGTTAAATAATTTTTACAAGATTAATTTAGATGGAGGTTTCAAGTATACTTTACAAGTTCATATTAAAACAAACAGCTAAAACAAAATGGAAGTTTCAGGGAAATAAAGTTTGCTTTTTACAGCATGTTAATTGATGAAGTTGATTAGAATATAATGCAAAATAAAACTATAAGCCGGTAAATTATTGTTGTCACTGCCGTTGGCCTTACAAGAATAGTAAACGGGCACGGAGGTGATTAGTGCCATCGCCATCGCCATTGCCATCGCCAATATATATAGGTAAGTCTTTATCTCAATCGGACCCGGTAGGTAGTGCTGCGAACGGGTTCTATGCTTATTTAAGAAGATTTTTCACATACCACGTAGGTATGTGTTTAACTGAGACTTTGGATAGTTTGGATTCACAATTGGAAACAGTAGGTGTAGAACTATAATGCCTTATAGTTATTTATTTATTTAAGGTCCACAAAACTGAGTTCAATGAATAAAAATGGACACGAACCCTCTTATATGTGAACACAGCATATTATAAAATGACAAAGTCATATTAAAACAAAAATTAAACTAAACAGTTAAATTATTATTTTTTCTAGTTGAGTTGCCATAGAAACACAAAAGAATATATCGAATTTGAAACGTAAACTATAACAACAAGAAAACATGCGATACAAAGGGCAATGTTGGCCTACGTTAGTTCTTGCTAATGGCAGATGAAAAGTTTGCCGGTAAAATAAACGACTGCCTATACATGGGACACTCAAGGGTATTTTTTGAAGAAAATCTTAAGATTCTAGGAAACCGTGTTTCAATTTGTATATCTTATATATTAATACGTGAAGCCAAAATATGTTGCTGATGATAAATCACATCCCACTCGATATACTATTTGTATTCATATATCTAATGTACACGTTACATGTTACAGTTGGCGTGAGTGTCGTAGTTACAATTTTTTTTGAAAAAACTTTTCTGTAATGTACACACCCACTCACAATTTTCCATTTCTTTAATACATTTTTTAAAAAGCGCGTGCGGAGCCGCGGGTAATAGCTAGTTTTATAATAATATAATTTATTCATTCAGTATTTTTATTAATTATTGTTTATATAATTTATAAAAAAGTGGCAAATAAGTGAGTAGCCATGATGAAAACCTTTGTTTGATTATAGAAGTATACCCTTTGACAAAAGAACCCTAATAAAGTTCAAACTTGAAAAAATCAATGAACTATGGTCGAATGTCGACCACTGGGCGCCCACTAGTAAACATTACATCAGCCACCTTTCTACGAGTCTGTAATGGTTTCATTTTATAAAGTTGTAAACGTTTGGAGAATGAGTTTAAGCTACTGCTATGGTATTTGTATAGTTATTAAGTAATTTATGTTTAGTTTCACAAATGTACCAAGAGCTGGCGTTGCTAAACAAAGCGTGGTTCCTGAATCAAGGTGATAATTTTTTTTTAGAACATATAGACTTAGACAAAAATTAAATTCCTAAATATTGATGAGCATCAGAATCGTTGGGGTCAAGGTCAAATATACAGTAACGCAAGCGAAGCTGTGAACAAAAAACTAATAATCAATTAACGCAATATAAGCAGTTATTTCAGTCCTGAACCATTTATATCCTTATCGATTTGTTCACCTTTTTATTTTATTGTACTCTAAATCGATATAAAACATGCTTCGTAGACCGCGGGGACAAAAAATAACAAAACTATCCCACATTAACTACATGTACATACTACATACGTATATAGTAAGACATGAATAGTGTTTTAATCACTCATAAAAAAAGAATTGCAAACATACTTTATACATATTATTAGTACTTCTTAGTACTATCGGACGCGGCGGACGTTATCCCGTCCTGAGAATATAAAAAAACCTTGACAAATTATATACCTAAACCTTTCCCATGACTCACTTTATCTACTGGTGTAAACCGCATGATAATCTGTCCAGTTGTTTTAGAGTTTATCGCGAACAGACAGACAGACGTGGTAGAGGACTTTGTTTTATAATATGTAGTGATTTTACATTACTTCAATTACCATGTTCTTATCAATTGTATCAATAATATAATATATGGGTTATTTGGTGGATTATGTTAAATTATTATAATATATTCCGTAGGTGGGTTACGCGTAAAGAAACACGTCTTAAATATATATAATAATATGATTATATAATTTTATTGTAATAATAATTATATTATTATTGTAGTACCAAACTGAATTAGATATTCAAAGTGTTTAGTTTAACTTATAACGATATAATCAATTATCCTCGTAGGAGCTCCAAAATGGATGAACATTCGAATTTAGACGAAATCTTGGAAGAGTTCACGATGTTCGGACGCTATCATCGTACTATATTCATCTGTTTGTTCTTAGCTTATTTATCTAGCGGTATTCGTTCTTCAAATTTTATATTCGCTGCCGAAGAAGTTGTATGTAGGTGAGATATTTTTCACAAAGTCTGTTATTTTCTATTAACAGAGAATAGCAGATAAGATTTTAATTAATTACTATATCTATACATATAATAACAATGTAAATTAAACTTGTCTGTACTTTTTTGACTTTTGTGACAATATTATTGCAAGTTTTATTAATTCTAGAAATATCAGTTTGTGAATTATTTATCATCAATCATTATTTTGTTTTTACATTTAATTTCACACAAACGTAGTCGCGTGCACAGCTAGTGTAGCATATGCCTACAACTATGTGTAACAAACTACAAATATGACTGCACGACCAGTAGTCCGGTGAAGCTGTTAAGACCTTGCTAAGTCAATAGCATAGTCAGTTCGAAAAAAAAAGACTGCACTCCCATCGAAAATCTATGGTTCATCAGAGTATTAAAGTTAATAAAAGTTATGTCAGTCCTTGTAAGACAATCAGTGGAGTCTCTCATCATAGTCAGACCTCAGGCGATTTATGTAGCACATCCTGACGTTCCTGCGACATTTGGGTTTATAGCTATAGGAGTGATTCGAGAAATAATCTCTTGGCCACACTAACGAGAAATATATGCTCTCCAATGTGGGTGAGGGCTGGAAATCATCTTGTGACGTGATGCATTTGTCTTTTAATGGTTTTACTGACCTACATTTGATTGACCTTCAAAAGTTAGGCGGTGTCGTTTATACGGGCCAGAGCTAGCAACATACATCACTGTTGATTATCAATAATGTTTGCAGAGCACAGAGCGTAATGCTCAAAGGTATTATTTGATAACATAAAATTAAATTTGTTTTAGATGCAATGACAACAATGAAACGTGTAGTACAATGGATTCAACGAAATGCACTGAATGGGTATATGATAATCCAAACAGTTTTGTCGCTGAGGTGAGTGTCCGTGGAAGAACTCTTGATAGACTGTAGATTTAATTATAACAATTTGTTAATATAAATAACTAGTTATGCCCGCGACTTCGTCCGCGTGTAACCGAATGTAAAACAATAGTGACTAATAAAGTCATCTGAATATATTAAGTCCATTTACTTATCTACTTTTCTCTCGTACTTAAGTCACGTCCTCATTAAAATTATAATAGGTTTCGATTTTTTTTTTATAGTAGTACGGCAAAGTGACTGCACATTTTTGTTCTATCATTCATAGTTTCCGCAGCGCATGCGATGAAAGTCAATTTATGACAATACTTTTCATACCTTACATTATTGAAATTTTAGTAGGATTCATATTTTTTTCTTGATGGTCTTTCCTGATGGTAAGCACAGTACAATCCAATAACAACGGCGACCACCGAGTGACACTATCCATCGCCGGTCGCCGCCATCATGCCGGCCTGCGAAAAGCTGGATATCCACAGACTGATCCCGAAACGCAACCCGCAAAAACGAATCACTATGACGGGCTTTTTCGCCATATGCATGGTGGTTGCGACCCAGTCAGGCTGTAAAACCCTACCACCCCGCTTTCGCCATTGCCTCGTTCGTTATTCAGCAGGGTGCACCACGTGCAGGTGAGGTTGGCTTGGATGTCTCAAGTGTTAGATGTTATTTGACACCCCTTATACCCCAAAACACACCTTACACCCCAAAATAATGCAGTAAACCAATTTGAATGAAACCAAGACTAAATGTTACTCGAGGATATATAATTTTCTTGACGCACCATTTTTTTTTTCACATAAATCTAAAAAGTACAGACACATTGGATTTACATTCTTATTATATGTATAGATGTAACAATACTTTGAAACAATAAAGTCAGTTTCATTTACAAATTATATTCCAAAAGAGAAAGTGGTGATAGCGAATTGGGGGGAGATTTACGGTTGTTTAGTTTAAGATTTTGACAAGTGGATCATTTTACGTGAAGCGGACAACATAAAGAAGTGAGGTTTTCGAATTCGTCCATATTCAACCTAACTGAAGTTCTATCAGGTATGGATATGATAACTTGGGCAATAGTTTTCTAATAATTTATTAATACTCAACCGAATTTAACTAATGCAGGGTATGTTAAAATTTCTAGCATATTATAAATATACTTTAAGTTATATTCTAAAATAACAACTAATTAAAAAACGACCGTTGACATTACTAAAGTTTTGCTTAAATGTTTACTTCCGGTTTTGTACATAATATTTTTTTTAAGTGAAACCTGTATGTATTACGTGTACGTATAATTGTCTAGCAGTATACCAAAATGAACAAATTTATAGTTAAGTACTACGGTATTTGCTGTAGTATATAGTTTATAAGCATTCCAGTATATAATTTACTACACATAAGTAAAAAAGTTTCACTTTCTTCGCGTGTACGTATACAAGCATTGTTTTTTTTTTCGAGTTTCAATTTCGTTTTAAAACGGACAGTATTTTTTTATATTGTATATATTTTACTATAAATTTGTTCAACTCAAAAAACTACTTTCAAAACATTTGAAAATCGAAGACTTTCTTCTATATATACTTTAGAACTATTTAACTATTTAGAACTATACTTTAGAAACCCACAACTTGACAAGTAAAGATTATAGAAAAAAACTGTCCCCCCCATTCGTACCTACTAGAACCCAAATCAGGCTGAATATGGACGAATTCTAGAACGTCACTTTTATTTCGTTGTCTGTCATATGTGAAATGTACCATATGGCGTTTATCTTTGAGCTTGGAAATTTATAATTACTCATCAGGTGGTTAGAGTTAATTACCGTTTGACGTTTTAACATAAACATTTAAAAGGGATACTGAAAGAACAGTTGGTTCGTTTACAGTTCGGGATAGCTTGCCAAGAATGGAAGAGGACGTTGGTTGGGACCATGAACAGTGTGGGTTACATGTTTGGATTACTGTTTGTAGGACCTCTATCTGATAGGTAAACATATTTATATAATATTTATCCGTTTGCACAACAACTTACGCAATTAAACATGCTCACTTGGCGGTGCTTCCATCGGAAAATGGCAACAAGTCAATAGAGACTTGCTTTCAAGTCCAACAGTCGGAACACAGTTCATCGTGATGCTTGACTGCAGATTTTACATTTGTAACCAGGCTTGGATTATGCTTTACTATAATACTATAAATCCTACCACGAAGTTCATAACTACTATCTTATAATTATGTAGAAATTCAAAATATAAGACATAAGCAAAACGTATTTTATATAATTCTTATTTCTTACAGACAATATGTAGGTTAAACCGGTGAGTCTAAGGGAATAAAATTTTACATACAAGTTTCTCATATATTGTAGATAAACACCAAGAAAGGATTTTTGTAAATTAATTAATAAATAAGAAATTGTACAGTTTATAGAGAGTAATCTCAGGAAGTACTAGTCTAATATTTTAAATTATTTCACTAAAAATATCCTCTATAAAGTCTAAATACTATAGATGAAATCGTAGATCGTTACGTATATTTAATACAACATACAATTTAGAAATGAAACTTCAATCAATAACTCCATTTTTCCTGAGGAAGCTGTATTATGTACCATATATTCAGTAAATGTATATTAGTTGGCAAAAAAATTGCCTTTTTTAATTTTATACTCTGAAAAATATGTTGGTAGACACCTCAAAAAATTATCTCCAATTATAAGTTCTTCATTCAAATAGGAAAGTCTTCCGCGTCTCAGTTTTTTATTTTTTCCTTATTATTAGAAAGAAAAATTCATATCTCGGTATAAACTATTTGAAAAAATATCTCGTCTCATATATTTTTGTAGAAAAATGAATTTTTTACAAAAAAGGTCTCTTACATTTTTTTTGTAAACCTCACTGTCTAAAAGTTATTGAAGGCTGATGATGGTATAAGAAAAAAAATGCAGGCGATTTGATTGATTTCACTGTATATTTTTTTAAGGTTCGGAAGGAAGAAAGTAATAGTACTAACAGGAGTTATAGGAGGTATTATTGGTTTAGCCAAGACCTTCTCCACCTGGTACTGGCTTTATATAGCTTTGGAGTTCCTGGAAACGGCTATCGGTGACGTCTGTTCTCCTGTTTACATACTGAGTAAGTAATTACTTATTTTAACCAAATTATATCATTTAATAAACTTTTTAAATTGATGGTATATTTTTTAGAACTGAATCAATATTGTTGATACCGAAGTACTGGCAGTTCATACACTTACCTTGATGCCTTGATATTAAGAGATTAAGCTAATATATTTTTATCATTTTAAGCTGAGCTCACTCATTTACTTTTCTCGTTATTTTAAAACGTTTTTAGTGGGCAGAGGCCAAATGAATGTCTTAATAACACTCTGATATATTTTAACATGATTACTAACAAGATGATAAGTGATAATACCGTTAAATAGTCTCTCTGTTGCCAATCATATGGGCATATTATGGTAGACGCATTGTTATTATTTTGGAGATCGTGATTACTAAACTTCAGGTAAGGTCGCGGTTTATAAAGTTTGTAGAAGACAAAATACATTTTACTCATTCAAATGTTTTTAACCAACCTTGTACAGTATACTTTATGAAATTGGAACGATTTGAACTTTTCTATTTTACAGATGTAGAAATTGTTGAAACCAAGAAACGTGTGCCTTTCTACATCCTATGTTCTATTGGGTACAGTGTGGGATGCATAATGTTACCCTTCACGGCATGGGCAGTGCCGTATTGGAGAAATATTCTGAGAGCTATTTATGCACCATCGTTATTATTCTTTTTCTATATCTTTCTGATAGACGAGAGCCCTCGATGGCTGCTCATTAAGGGAGAGAAAGAGAAGGCTGTAAATGTACTTAAAAAGGCAGCAGTTAAAAATAAGATAGACCTCGATAACGATACGTTAGAAAAATTATATTGCGAGGAAGACAATCGAATCCAATTCCTTGATTTGTTAAAAAATATTTTTAAATCTAGGGCAATGATAAAACGATGCCTCGTCTGTATTGTGTGGTGGACGACATGCACTTTCGTTAACTACGGATTGGTTATTAATTCGGTTTCATTACAAGGGAACAAATATTTGAATTTCGCAATAATGTCATCAATCGATATACCTGTTTTATTCATTATAATGTACATAATGATGCATTTCAAGAGGAGGATTCCATTGATCACAACTTTTATGATCGGAGCAATTTTATGCCTCGTCCAACCTTTTATGCCAACCAGTAAGTATTATTTTTTTATTTTATCTCTACACGTGAACACCGAATATTGTCGATTTTTACTGATGATATATAAAAGCATGTTTAAAATTTATTAACAAATACGTTTGGAAGCAAGATCAGAAACCAAATTTTATGTAAACATTTAGTTTAACAATAATGCCTAAATAAATCTTAAGCACTCAAGATTGAATTTCAATATGGTGCAAATTTTTGCTCAAGCTGATTAAATGGCAATCCCTAAAATGATCCCTAACTGTTAGCATTAAAGACATAGCCGCCAAAACCATGTAATTCTTAATAAATAAAATACTAATTATCTACCAAGAATAGCTACATCTGTACCACATATGCTTTTCACAATAAACATTATATTTTCTATGAATATTCAATTTAATTGTTGTATTAACATACTGTATTATATACAAAAGGTAGTCCTTCAACGCGTGTGTCAACAATTTCATTCATCGACTACGACAATGTGTATAATTGAAACGATTTAGGTATGGAGAATAATTATAATCCATATTTATTTTAAATATTTTATGCCACAGAAATGAGTATACTTTTAAGTATGTATATAATAAGTCTGTCGCACTAAGAAAATATTATTGTAAAAAATATAATAGAATCTTTAATTTAATGTCCATATAATTGATGAAATGAGGATTTTCATTAAATTATAAATACCTAGATGGAAAGAGTAAAGAAACTAGTTCCATGTCTTTTTAAGGGTGAATCTAATACTAAAGCATTATCCCCACATATTTTCAACCACAAAGCAGTAGTGTTTGTACTGCTTGCTATACTATGCTATACTAGGTGTGATAACCAACATAGCGGCACAAATTATTACTTTATACAATTTTTACTTAATACTCTTACTTCATTTCTCAACAAGATTCCAACCAACTTGTAGTAAATCCGTTGTAATGACCCTTTTCGTTATTTACATTTCGGGATCAGAAATGCATATCCAACTGATGAGAGGTTTGTGAACAAGTATGATAATGACAACTGTCAATGGATTTCTAATCTCCAGACTTCAACAAGACTGTTGGCCGTCGTTATTTAAGTTTATACTACATACCATTTTTGATAATATTATTAATAAGTGGGATATTATATTGTTAAGAAGTATCGATGATAAAATCCTAATGATAAATAAACTCGAAAATATAACGTGTAACATAATCACGATGAAACGACAAATGCTTAGCAAATATCATTTTCAGACACCGCGTTGATCGACGTAGGTTCGAATACTTGCAAATGAGTATAAGTTTTCGACGAAGGAAAACCTTGTGATGAAATCACAGCACGGTAGTGGGGCTTTTTCTAAACACGCTTGGCTATTTATCACCCTAAAGTTGAAAATCTGCTGCTAAGCACCTATAGATATGTTCCGGCAGCTGTACTTGCGAGCCAGTCCTATAGGCTTCGTATGTTTACCCTCTTAGACCAAATTGTCATTTAACACAATATAATATTAAGGGCAAACGCTTAAACTCATAAAGTATTAAAAAATGGAGATTATAATGCAACTATCATATTTTTTTACAGATTTACCGTGGCTGTCAATCCTCATCTACATGGCCGGTAAAACTATGTCTACGTTTTATTTTAACATTACATATATGTACACATCGGAACTATTCCCAACTTACATTAGGAATTCGATGCATGCGTTATGCTCTTCTCTCGGCAGGATAGGGTCGATATTAGCACCGCAAACTCCGCTATTGGTAGGTTTATTCATACTACTCTAATTAAAAAACTATTACAATCAATTTAATGCTGTTCTTTTTTCTTTATTCACATGCCACATCCGTAATTTTATTCTGACAGAAATGGTTTTTTTTTCTTTCATGGGACCTATATGTATTATTTAAATTATTTTGGATTCTTCTTTAATATTATAATTTAGATATTATTATTTAATTCTTACAACCCTTAAACAAGTATTAAATTACCTAATCATTATTAACGATTAACCACTGTGGGAGACATAATGATATTGGATAATATTTCTAAAAATGTCCCATGTCTCATCGAAAATTCCAATCAAAATCCAAGTCCCATCAAAATCGGTTTCGGGGATTAGCCTAGACAAACAAAATACAATGCCATTGTATTTATATGTGTAGGTTTATTTTTTATTGTGGTATAGTTTTGGAGTGAGCTTATATACATATAACGAATGCATAACCTTTTTTTATATTGGACAACAAATTGACAATCTTCACAACCAAGTGGCCTTAGCACAAGAAATATTTTGTAGCATAGAATTGGAAAATTGCGACAATGTCGAAAAATATCACAAGACACATAAACTGGCACATCTGTATCGGTTACAGCATTTTCATCGCGAAAAGTTCTTCAGAGATGAATATGACGAGAATGGGACTAGCAATTCTGTTCGATTGCATTACGAGCGACATACATGTAGTTAAATTTATTCCTTCCAGAATAAACCACTTAGCTACCTATACTATAATTTTTATACTCCTGCATTTCAGATGGTTTATTGGCCCGGTTTGCCATCCGTGATTTTTGGCGGATCAGCGTTAATCGGGGGCATAGTTACGTTCCTTGTACCAGAAACAGCTGATGACTCTTTGCCCGACACAATCTGTGAAGCGGAAAACATGGGAAAGGTTCACACGACCAAACTGGGTATCGATTACGTAATTCCTGTAGAGATGAAAAGCGACAGCAAAATCAATAAGTGATTTAATTTATAAAGACCACAAATTTGTTTTTTGTATGTGTAATTTCGAAATATTTTTACTTATTAAAGACTTAAGTTTTCGTTGATTTTTAAATCTGCTGATAAATATTTGTATGCGGAACCGTTAGAACACACCAGTTACTTGATGATAGAGTTCCAACTTGATGGTAGTACGTGTAAGTAACCAAATCATTTTGCTATAATTATATTGTTTAACTTTAACATCCACAGCCACACTATTGGATACGGTGTTGAAACACAATCATCAACCAACACCTATACCTTAAAGTTATCTTGTTCAATTAATTTCCATAATTTGAACATATCTTACACCTTGTTGGATCATAGAAATCACTTGAAATAAGCTTCAGGTCGCAAAAATATGTTTGAGGTTGGTGGTGGCGTGTGTGTGTACCCCGATTGAGTCACTGCTTCAACTGGTTATAGAAGGTCGAGGGCCTACAATCAAAAGTTCGATGTGAAATTGATATTAGTTTATTGTCATTGTATCAACAACCTTCCGTGCGGGTCAGCGTGAAGTAACTGGCTGGCCGTTCATATGTCACGCTCACATATCATTTGCTTAGTATGCATTGTGTCCCAAAATATGTATATAAAAATTGAAGAACTGGCAACTATGGAGAACAAAAGGAAAAGCCTCATTGGCGATTATTATTGTAAACCTTATTCTCTGATAACTATGAAATGTGATCAGTTAGTGACTGTAGCACTGTGGGACTGGACTAAAAGAAAAACTTCTGGCAGCATTACAACCGTTTAATATGACAATAATATACAATACTAGCTGACCCGTGCAACTTCGTCTGCACCAAATCGGTTATTAGAGGTTTCAATTGTATTTTTAAACACAAATTATCTTAATTATTACATAAACATACATAAACAGCCACGTCGCCTACCGTTTCCAATTGTAAATCCAAATGATCTCTTTGCGAAAATAAGTATGAAAAAAAATACCGAATAGTAATAAGCTTACAACCCGATCGTAGCATCATCTACCGGGTTCAATTAAAATAAAAACTAACCTACATATTATATTGGCGGCAATGTACAAAAAAGCTTGAGAGGTCTATGGATCCCCAGTTGGAACGGAGTTCCAAATTTTTTACACTCCATTGTATTGAAGAAAAATATAAATATTAAAAAGATTGATCACGACGCGTCAACTGCCACTTGCTGTAAGTATTCGTCTAAGAGCTAGCAACGGTTTCGACAACGAATTCGAATAAGCCAGTTTTTTATATATCTTTATGTTCTTCCAAACAAACGTGCGGGCTACCTGGCTGACCATAAAAAGTTGCGTTTATTAGTGCATATCGCACCTTTATAGGCAAAAATATTGATTTTTATATAATTTAGAATGTTTTGTTTTTCACTATCTTTGAAACGCTACTAAAACATGAAATTATTATTGCCAGACATTTTTATTATTAACAATAAAGTGCCCGATGCCATTTCTTATAAATAAAAAAAAGCATGTTCAAACCATGTTAAGATAGCTGTAATTTAAATAATATTTTATTTAGACAGAAAAGAGAGTAAATTAAAAATAATATGTATATAGCTATAGTTATAGTTTAGCGCAACACTGGCTGTATCATAAAGACAGCGATAATTGTGGAAGCGCCTCTTACAGACGCATGTATTCAAGATGCCGTCAGTCCCAAGTCATATGTCTACGTTTATCATTGTTTTTCATTGTTTACGGTGAAATCTCAATATCATAATGGTTAACAAAATAAAATATGTTCTTTGCAATGGAAAACATAATATTGTTTAAAATGATTTATTTTATTTATAAAGAATATCATCGGGCACTTTATTGCCAATAACAAAATTGTCTGGCAGTGAGAAATTCATATTTTGAATAGCGTTTAAAAGTCACTGAAAAAATACCTTCCTAAAATTATTTAGAAATCAAAATTTTGACCTGTAAAGATGTCATGCGAATTATAAAACACAACGTAAACCGGCTATCAGGTATCCTCAATCCTGTTTGGAAGAACATAATATATCTTCCAACGTTGCTCTTGTACTATGGTGTCGCAAAAATGTCTAGTTACATTAACTAAAAATTTTTGTTTTTTGTTATCCTGGAGAACTCCCTGCATTTTATGGGAGAAAAAGTTTCCTAAATGTAACCTGTAATATAAGGTAAGGTAATATAAGGTATCACTGTGTCAAGTTTTGTCAAAATTGCTTCAGTACTTTCAGAGTGATACGTGTTCACAGGGACAGATAGACAGACATAAAAAATTGTAAAAGGATTATTTTTGGCTTTTATATTGATAACAAAGTCTACCCCGATCAAAATTTTCAAAAAATATTGAATGTACAGATTTGGCTTTGTTACAGTTTAATTATAGTATAGATAGATAGATAGAAAAAATAGGAATCAATAATTATAGTCCAGCAAATTAATATTAAATTTACTTGAAAATATAGTTAATATGAGAGTTACACTGAGATAGTAAAAAAATAATTGTAAATGATACTACTGCGCTTGATGCATACACAATAATAATGGTCGAAAAGTGTGAGGGAAGTGAGAGAGAAGGCTTATTGTGTGAGAGAAACAAGAGACCCGCGTCGGTCTCATCCCTACTCCGTGATCATTACTGGGATGTGACACCGGTATATTCTGGCAAATGAGTGTTGATACAGAAAAAGCGCGTGTTTTTTTTTATACAAAAATTTTAGCTTTGCCATAAGCTCAGGCAAAATTTTAATAGAAATAGTCACTAAAAACTGTCACAAAAAAAAACGACGACTTGGTTTTAGTTAGCTCTTTCTCTGGTATAACTTACCAAGTGATAATTGATCAGTTATCGAGTGGGATGAAAAATGATTAATTACTAAAATGACTATTAAAAATAGGGATTGGTGTTAGGAAGTCGTCTCGCAGAAGGAGGCGGCGGAGAGGGTCCGTGAGCAAGACCCTCAAAGTGGCCGTCTCCGCCAACGGGGGACGGGCAGGAGGAGGCGTCAGTTTGACCGCCTCCTCCCACTTTGCACTGGATGCCGTTGTCGGAACTGTACCAAATTAAAATGGGACCACACTGGAAGCACCAGCTTTCAAATAAAAAAAGAATAATCAAAATCGGTTCACCCAGTCCAAAGTTATGAGGTAACAAACATTAAAAAAAAAAAATACAGACGAATTGATAACCTCCTCCTTTTTTTGAAGTCGGTTAAGAAATATTTGGTAACACTACATGCATTAACGACACGTCTTGTCAGCTGTATTTTTATTCTATCGATAGTAATCTAATGAAGTGTTGTAAGTTAGTATTTGTTTGTGTTATTTGTTTGAACTCGCCAATATTTTGAATTATCAGTAAGATTTGATAAATTCTTATTGCGTTTTATAGCTAATTTATTCAGGAAGCTTATAGACTATATAACTGTATGCTAAGTACATTAACAGCAAAACCATTCTCGCAACAGCCGCATTAATTTTATTTCAACGAAGTGTAGATTAGAAGGTACGTTAAACGAAAACGAAGTAATAGTGCGGGCGGGGGTGTGGCGTGGGTTAGCGGGGTTGGGAACTAATTGGCTATACAACGTAAACCGAACGTTACCAAGAAGGACTGAACTGTGAACGCCTATGTCAGCAGGGTACCATAGCGCGTGACTCAACATGTTCGGCTCCCTATACAATAGTTATGCTCTATACGGAACTTATTTTAGTCTTGTGTAGCTACGTTGACATTATTTGAATAGTTCTAAATTAAAAGTAAGTGAGAGTGGGGTATAAATTTAATGAGGTAATAAATAGGAATGCATTTCATCTGATTTTATACATACATTTGCAACAAATTTTATGCAGGTCACGGTCTTGTGTGCATGATAGGTTACTATTCCTGAAGAGTTAGCTGGAACTCCTTATGTCTCGATACAAATTGGTAATAATACTCTTCGAATAAGAACACAGTAAAACGAAAATTTATATCTATATTTTATTATACTCGCTTGAATTATCTAACAAAGTCTATATTCAATGTCAATAAATCTATATATATGTTCTCTATAAAATATCACTAAACCTACGTATAAAACTATATGTAAGCTAGTCATCATGTGCGTCGCCAACAATATCACTTCGTAAACCTACTCCCTTGATTTATGATAAGAAAATAAAATTGCTAAAAAGTGTTGAAACTAAATATATTGAACGCATTTTAAGTATAAGCCAAGTCATAAATGTGTAAACGTTTTATCGAAGGTAATGGAGGCTCGTAATCTGCGCAGGGGTGAGTTATAGCCACGGTCCACGACTGAAAATGTATGTGCCAACCGAAATGTAATATATTGAGTTTCTCAATAGCCTATAGTATTTTAAAACTGCAAGAAATTCGAGTATTTTATTCAAATAACGAAACATATGCTCGTGTAACGAATAGTGATATTAAATTTTTTTACTATGCTTTTGGTATTATTAATAAAAATTAATTAGAAATTGAGTGCAATATAAATTTAATGTCCACTCCATCTTTTAATATCAGACGGTCGCGAATATTTTATCGGATGGCAATGCAGCAACACATTTCTTATTAATATACATAGGCGATATGGAAATACAAAATGGTTTGTCGTCAATCGATTAGTCGATACCTTGTAAAGTACGTTGTAGTGGTTATTAGTTACATAATCCTACTTAGTATTGAGGGATTCATTAAAATATGATATATGACAAGATTAAAAAAATAACGTCCCAACAAAAATATATGCTTCATTGATAACACGTGAATAATGTGATACATGATTTGATAACTAATTAAAGTATAAATAGTGTTATAACTTAAGTTGTGAGTACAATTTCAAATGAAGTTATAAATCAATAAAGAAATTTCAAGGTTTCAAGCGTAGAAAAAAATACATTTGTATAATCTGAACTATTATCAAAGACTGATATATGATAAGTTCATTGACACAGCAACTACATAAATAGTCAATTAGCCATATAGATGTTTTAGTGGCTAGTGATGGGATGTCGAAATATATGCTTCATTGATAACACGTGAATAATGTGATACATGATTTGATAACTAATTAAAGTATAAATAGTGTTATAACTTAAGTTGTGAGTACAATTTCAAATGAAGTTATAAATCAAGAAAGAAATTTCAAGGTTTCAAGCGTAGAAAAAATACATTTGTATAATCTGAACTATTATCAAAGACTGATATATGATAACTTGATTGACACAGCAACTACATAAATAGTCGATTAGCCATATAGATGTTATAGCTGAAAGCGGATATTCGATAACCCTTCTCCTTTGATTGACTGCAGCGCTTTGTTTAAATACCTTTGTGTATTTTCTGAATGAGACCCTACATATGGGCAACGTTATCTATCGTTATATTACAAACTAGCTGAGCCGCGCAACATCGTCAAAGCCAAATCGGGAATTGTATTTAAGAACGTGAAAAATTTTAAAGAAATCTAGAACCCTATTGCAGCGACACCTACTGAGTTCAATTAAAATTAAAACTAGCGTATATCGTATATATTGGCATTCATTATTTTTCCAGTACCCAGTGCCGACCACAACGCAATAACTTTTCCGACTTATAGTTTTTATATAGCACTATTTTCTGATCAACTCCATTAATTAACACGTTTGATAAAGTAAAGTTTATTTCCATTAAATTTCCATTTTGATTTAGCTATTTGGTTTTTTATAACAATTTGTAAAATATACGTGCACCCGATACGAAACCTGATCTTGTAAAATTTAGTTTATTTTTGACATACAAAACATTTTTTTAGCTCAGATATTAGAGTTAGATATATAGTGTTGCGGGCATTTTGTAGAGCTAAAAATAAAAAATGGTTTTGCTATAGACTTTATTACTTTATTTTAAAGCATTCAAGCAGCGCACGCCATATTATAGAATATTTGCCGATTTTACCATATACCGTTACTACTAGTAAGTCAAAAAATTTAAATACCACTAACAAATATTTAAAAGTTAGTGATGTAACATCAATTTGAATTAAATAAACCTAAACAGTTAGCACTAGAATTATTCATTAAAATATTCCATTCAAAAGTTTTGTATCGCATATTTTAACTTGTTAATGAACAGTTATTGTTAGAAATGAAAACCATTGTACAATTGTTATTTATGGGTTTATATATAATAAACTACATAAAACTAAACCCAGTCTCTGCCACTAACTACACATTTTTATCACAAAAATAATCGAGCTTTTTCATTTGATCTCCATTTGATTGTTGCCACCTCTAATTATTTATTTACATCATTTAGCGACCTGCAGTTTATTTCAAGTGATTTCTATATACTAACAAAGTGTAAAATATGGTCAAATGATGGAAATTAAATGTATAAATTAATTTTAAAGTGTAGGTCATAGATGATGATTGTGTTTGAACGTATTGACTAGTGTGCGTGTTAAAATTAGATAATGTAATTACAACCAAATGATTTGGGAAGATTTACTTAGCTGCAGATACCATCATCAAGTTTGAACTATGTCTAATCAAATCGAAATATAAAAATACTTTATTCATTTCAGATCCTAAGAAGGCACTTATGAACATGTCATAAAGTAACTACTGGTGTCTTCTGGCGGTTCCACGTACAAATATTTATCAGTAGATTAAAAAATCAGTGAAAACTTAAATCTTTATTAAGTAAGAATATTTCAAAAGTACACAAACAAAAAACAAACGTATGGTCTGTGTAAATTAAATCACTTATTGATTTTGCTGTCGCTTTACATGTTAACAGGATTTATGCAATCGATATCCATTTTGGTCGTGTGAACCTTTCCCATGTTTTCCGCTTGACAGACTGTGTCGGGCAAAGAGTCATCAGCTGTTTCTGGTACAAGGAACGTAACTATGCCTCCGAGTAACGCTGATCCGCCAAAAATCACGGACGGCAAACCTGACCAATAAGCCATCTGAAATGCAGTATAAAAGTATAGTCTGAGTAGCTATCACTTAGCTAAGTGAATTATTCTGGAAAAAATAAATTTAACTGCATATATGTCGCTCGTGATACTATTGAACAGAAGTTCTAGGACCCATTCTCGTCATATTCATATCTGAAGAACTAATTCGCGTTCAAAATGCTGTAACCGACACAGATGTACCAGTTTGGGTGTCTTGTGATATTTTTCGACATTGTCGAAATTTTACAATTCTAAGCTTACAAAATTGTTCTTGTGTTATGGCCACTTGGTTGTAAAGATTGACAATTTATCATCCGATAAAGCGTTCGTTCTTAACTTTGTATATAACCTCACTTAAAAAAAATACCACAGTATAAAAACAATTTACACATTTAAAACGAGTTGCTTTATATTCTGTTTCTTCTGGCTAATCCTCAAAACCAATTTTGATGGGACTTTTATCAAGACATGTGTTAATTATGACAGGAGACGGACTTTGAATGAAATAATTGTAGAAAACTTGTAATGGAATTGTTTAATGTATTTGCGTATTTACGATTATACGGACGACAATAGAATCATAGAATAAAATAGAATATGAAAAAAAATCGTCTTTTGTTTTACGTTTGAATTGTGAACGTAATGTTGCACATGGAATATTTTTTCAAATAAAATATAAATTACATATAATTTATCTCAGGGTTTAACCACTAATAATAATTATGTATTTGTAAAAGGGTTGTAAGAGTAGTAATGTCTAAATCACAATCAAAATATTAAAGGAGAACCCAAAAATTATTTAGATAAAACATACGTCTTGTGATATAAAAAAAACCGTGTCTAGGAAATTAAAATTACGGCGTGACATAGAAAATATAGAGAAAAGAACAACGTTAAATACTTTTTAATAGGTTTTTAAAGTGAACACTTTCGCAGGTATTTTTCGCAGGAGATAAGTTTATAATTTCGCGTCATTACATGCTAATAGGCACGACCGGCCGTATTGCGCTCGCGCGGCCAGCGCGGGCTTAGCGACGAGTAATATAGGGGTCTGTGTACATCGAATATTAATAATTTGTATTGGGATTGTGCAGCCTATCATGTATTAATTATGAACTGTATAAAAATGTATTTAATTATTGTTCGGATTAGGTACCAATAGAAATAATGATAATAATTTCTATTTACACATTATGAAATTTAAATAATTGACTCTATAATTAATTTAAAAATTCAAAACAGAACACGGTTATTATATTGTATTGAGTTTTTACTTCTGTCGGCAGTCCTTATTTTTTTACTACCTCGATTTTTTCTAATTAGAATAATATGAATAAACCTACCAGTAGCGGAGTTTGCGGTGCTAATATAGATCCTATTCTGCCGAGGGAAGAGCATAATGCGTGCATTGAGTTCCTCGTATAAGTCGGGAATAGTTCTGACGTGTACATATATGTTATGTTTAAATAAAACGAAGACATATTTTTACCGGCCATGTAGATGAGGATTGACAGCCACGGTAAATCTGTATAAAGAAATTATGACAGTTACACTATAACCATTTATAGTACTTTATGGAATTTTACCCGGTTTCCGAGTCACATTTATCTACTCAATAGTGTTATCGGTTAGATAACTTGTCAAATTGGGTTTCTGAACACTCATACGATAAACCACCGTTAAACTTAACTGGCCCATCTGGGCCTTTGTCTATTCAGCAAGTTTTATTTGACATTTAAAAATAGGTTTTAATATCTTGACAATGACATGTCGTTGATGAACAACTAACGAATTGAAAAGTTTTGTATCTAATATAATTAAATTTATATGTAAATAATTATAAAATCAAATTAAACCATCTACAAAGTATTTTAAATCATAATATTACTACTATAAGTTAAGAATTAAAATATTTATTAACACTATTTTTTTAAAAAGAGCCATCTAGTGAACATCAAAGAACTAGTTATGGGGTTCATAGTTATTTAACAACTCGTTGTTTACTCAGAAACGCATTGACAGTTTATCTTATGGATAACTTTATTGAGTCGATAACTAATGACAGTTTAACCAAATACCTCAGAAACTGGGCAAGAGTTTGATCATAATATTACTTTGTGTTAAATGACAATTTGGTCTAAGAGGGTAAACATACTAAGCCTATAGGACTGGCTTAGAAGTACAGCTATCGGAACATATCTACAGGTGCTTAGCGGCAGATTTTCAACTTTAGGATGATAGCTAGCCGAGCGAGTTTAGATAAATCCCCACCGCCGTTCTGTGGTTTCATCACAGGGTTTTCTTTCGCCGAAAGCTTATATTCATTTGCAAGTATTCGAACCTACGTCGATCAACACGATGTCTGAACATGATATCCACTGAGCCATTGTCGCTTCATCGTTGTTGTCATGTAACATGGTATACTATAGCATCGTCAACATACAAGAGCCGTGGAGGTCTAGTGGTTTGACCGCTGGAATATCATTGCGATGTCCGTAGGTTCGAACCTTTTTCGAACCTTTGAATTTGCGTATATTTACTAATTAAAATTGGTAACACTATCGGCTGACGGCGAGGGAAAACATCGTGAGGAAACCTGAACCTGAGAAATGTTCTTGTAGTACTACTATATGTGGGATTTCTCGGAGTTTGAAATCGCCAATACGTTGTGGGCTGGCGCAGTGATTACGCACATACCTTCTTTAGGGAAGATGCCTATGGCTTTGTAGTGGCTCTCTTACGGGCTGATGATGATCATTCAACTTCTTAATAATACAATATATCACTTATTAACATTATTATTAAAAACGGTATTTAGTTCAAAGTATACACTTTTGATAGTCGTTGACTGAAATTGTTAACAGAGGCGTTGAAGGACTACATCTAATATATAAAAATCTCGTGTCACGGTGTTTGTGGTTGAAATCCATCGAAACGGCTGGACCGATTTTCATAAAATTTTAAATGTATATTCGGTAGATATAAGAATTTGCGATAAAAAAATACATATAATCCTAAACTAAACCCTCCTAACCACACCATTCCACTTTTTATTCAAAGTTCTAATATTTTTGTATGAACAATACCCAAATGATTCAACGGTCGTTCGTATTTAAACAAAAAAACAAAATTATTGATGGTGCTGAATGACAGATGGCGCGACGTCCGCACCATCAAAATTTCTTCCACATATGCATAAGTCATTCACTAAACCAACTAGGTATGTGCTTGAGTGAGTCCCTGAATTGTTTGGGTACACAGTTGGAAACGGTGAGAGTAGCTGTAGTTGGGTTCTAGATCTTTTTTAAATTTTCGAGTTTGGAAGTACAATTGGAACTAACGGGTAACCAATTTCGCGCAGACGAAGTTGCACGGGTCGGATAATTTGGTATATAATAATACAGTCTGTTAACACTTTGTGTTTAGACAATTTAGAACAATTAAATTGAATTATTCATATCAGATATATTTTTTAACGTGAAAAACATATGTGGTACAGATACAGATATTCTTGGTAAAAAATAGGTTTTATGTGTTAAGGATTATTGGTGTCGGCGGGTATGTTGTGAATGTTTACCGCAATTAGAAATTAATTGCTATTTAGCCAACTTGAGCACTAATATGCCACACTTCAATATGCGATCTTGGGTGTTTAAGACTACATTAGGCATTGTTGTTAAACTAAATGTTTACGTACTTTTTTTTCTGATCATGCTTCCAAACGTATTTATTAATAAATTTTACAGCATGATTTTATCATCATAAAATCGACAGTGTTCACGTGTAGAGGTACAACAGGTTAACAAATAATACTTACTGGTTGGCGTAAAAGGTTGTGCGAGACATAAAATTGCTCCGATCATAAAAGTTGTGATCAATGGAATCCTCCTCTTGAAATGCATCATTACGTACATTATTATGAATAAAACAGGTATATCGATTGATGACATTATTGCGAAATTCAAATATTTGTTCCCTTGTAATGAAACCGAATTTATAACCAAACCGTAGTTAACGAAAGTGCATGTCGTCCACCATATAGTACAAACGAGACATCGCTTTAACATTGCTTCAGATTTAAAAGTAATATTTAACAATTGAAGGAATTGAATTCGTTCGTCTTCCTCGCAATGTAATTTTTGTAACGTATCATTATCAAGGTCTATGTTGTTTTTAACTGCTGCTTTTTTAAGGACGTTTATGGCCTTCTCTTTCTGTCCTTTAATGAGCAGCCATCGAGGGCTCTCGTCTATCAGAAATATATAGAAGAAAAATAATAACGAGGGCGCATAAATGACCCTCAGAAAATTTCTCCAATACGGCACTGCCCATGCTGTGAAGGATAACATTATGCATCCCACGCTGTAGCCAATACAACAAAGGAGGTAGAAAGGCACACGTTTCTTCGTTTCAACAATTTCTACATCTGTAAAATGATCAAACTTTAAGTACTGCTCAAGGTTAGTTAAATCGTTTGAATGTGTTAAATGTATTTTGTCTTCTATAAACTATATAAACCGCGGCCTTATTTGAAGTTTAGTAATTATGATGTTCAAAATGATACAAGTGCATCTACTATAACATGTCCATACATATTTGGCAACAGAGAGACTATTTAAAGGTATAAATCGTAATCGGTAATCGTTATCATTATGTTATTAGCTTAATGATGAGATTTTCGTTCGTTGAAAGACTCGTAATGTTATAGCTTGTAGTATTTGATCTTACACCGATCGAGGTAATGTATCGATATGATATCTCAGTAAGCGATTATGGTGTCAAAATATATCAAAGTGTGATAAAGACATTAATTTCGCCTTTAATCTCACGAGAAAACAAAACGGAGGAACCATAGAATTATGAAACCGCTTCCACGCGCGGGTTCGTTACTCTATGGGAGGAACCAATGAGTATGCTCAGTTTAAAATTAGAAAAAAAAATTAACTAAGATCTCGTAATAAATCAAATCCAATGGACAAACTGCAGTACTTCGGTATCAACAACATTGATTTAGTTATAAAAGGTATTCTATCATCAATTTAAGCAGTTTATTAAATGATATAATTCGGTAAAAATAAGCAATTACTTACTGAGTATATAAACAGGAGAACATATGTCACCGATAGCCGGTTCCAGGAACTCCAAAGCTATGTAAAGCCAGTACCATGGGGAGAAGGTCTTAGCTAAACCTATAATACCTCCTAAAACTCCTGTTAGTACAATTATTTTCTTCCTTCCAAACCTTAAAATAAATAGTGACTCCAAGAGATATATAATTGATTGATTTAGTAACGTACTTACTAATAATACTATTTTTGTGCAAAATTATTCTATAACATGAGAATGCGCCCCAATTTATTTACTAATAGCAATTTTTAAAGCTTCTTTGTGGACGATGTGTGAGGTAGTATGGATGAGGACATAAATAAAGTGGTTGTTTAATTCATTAAGACAGCAGTGTCACGTAGAGCTGACTTTGCGAAAAGTAATTAATATTAGGGTCCATGTCAACAACACGCAGCGTTTCAAAATCAACAAACGAAGCGTCATCTTTTGATTTTTATCAACTGTACTAGATGTGCCCGCGATTTCATACGGTTAAACCTTATGTAATAAAACAGCGATTAATAAAGTCATCTGAATGTATTAAGTTAATTTATTTATCTACTTTTCTCTCGTACATAAGTGGCATGGTCATTAAAATTACAAGTAAACTTTTGAGAGGCCGAACCGATTTTAATGAAAAAAGACTGTTGTGAACAAAAAATATTACTCGAAGCTATATTTCGAAGATTTCGAAGATACTTTATGATGTCCTTGAAAAGTTTTTATCACGAACGCAGTACTTTAGCAGTGATGCATCATCAAACAAACAGACAACAATAATCTAATAAGCACAAACGCGTTAGATTCACATTCTTATCATATGTATAGATAAAAGATTGTACTAAGAATACCCTTAAAGCTTAAAATTAAGATATGTTTTGTAGTCGTTTTTATGGAATAAAGCTTCGAGAAGTGCTGTGAAAATTTGTTTATTAGTTTTGGAAATTAGCGTGCTAAAACAGACAAATAAACAAAGATAATGTTTTGTACAATACTGTTACAATCCCTACGTTGTTAGTAAACAGTATTTGGTAAATATATTCAATGTACAGACAAGGCAACGTAAAACACGTTTTACACATAGCATAGAAAATTATTGCCTAAAAGAACATTAACCGGAGTAATGGATGAGCAGACAGAAGAATCTCGTATCTTATAATATGCCGGAATCAAACATAGTAATATGTTTTACTTAAGAATATTAACACGGTAACTGAGTTATAAAAAAAATGTTTTCTGTTATCAGTATAACGTTCATATTTATCTAGCTAAAGTACGCTCATCAAAGTAACTGTTACCAGTAAAATAGTTGTTTTATGAAAAAATCGTGGATGTGTACGTGTCTTGCTAAATAATACAAATTAGTTTACTATTGAAACTTATGTCCGTAAATACTTCATTATATGCACAAAATATTTATCGGAACATTATCTTTTTTCACTTGTTTTTTTGTAATTAATAAGTCTTTATTTAAAAAATGAATGAGTGTAACCGTCACACGCGATTGAAGTAAAACTTCTTTGGCGTTATAAGAGATGACGATTAAGTTAAAAATAAATACACCATATGAGAAACTAAAAAGGCATTTATTGATGATGTAAAACTAGTAATATATGCATTTATTATCGTCGACCACTATATATTTTAAAACAATAATTTAATTACTATCATACTTCAAATATGATATGATTGGTTTATGATAAGTGAAATGAGGAACATAAATTCTTTTCTATATTTTATATACTTTATAACAAAGAGATGCTACTAATATTTCCTGTGTTATTTATGTTCCGAATTAGTTGATAGATAATGAAGTTTTGATTTAATTTGTTACTTATTTACATTGAAACCAGATGGCAGCATGGTCGCGCGCCCATATATACATAATTCATTGTATTGTATGATTTTTATTATTATTAAATTTAATATTTTTTATTATTTTAAAGTTTTTGTTTGATTTGTTTATAAACGATTTATTGACAAAATCAAAAATATTTAAAATCCGGATGGTACAAAAACGTGACGCCACATTTCCGTAACGGATTCCGTTACATTATCATCCAGTTATCACTTAGTTGCGCCTAAAGAAGTTATACTTCAAAATTGTGAATAATAAAGAAATATATATTAACTGAATATACATATATAATCTATAGTTTCCTCGGGAAAAAAACCAGTTATTGATTGAAGTTTCATTTCTAAATTGTACGCTTTATTAAAAACTCTTAACGGCCTACGATTTGTCCTATAATATGTAGATTTTGTACAGGATGTTAGTATAATAATTTCCACCATCAGATTAGGACTGCCAGAAATTACTGTCTATAAACTTATTAATAGCATAAACCAGATGGATTTCGCGCCAGCAACATTTTTTTTAAATCCCCATAAGCAACTAATTTTCAAAAATCCTTACCTGTTGTTTATCAAAAATATATGAAAAATTGATTTGTACAATTTTATTCTCTTATATTTGATTGAAATGCGGAAATCCATCGGCACATGTTATAGTGGACGGTACTTTGCAGGCGAAAGTGTAAAGTGGCGTCCACTATAATATTTATTCTCTTATAATTAACGGTTTAGGCATGTTTTTTGTAAGAAATAAGAATTATATCAAATACGCATTGCTTATATCTTATATTTCGAATTTCTACATATAATTATAAGATAGTATTTGTTAACTTCGTGATAGGACCATAGAGCGGCAGTAACAAATTCAAAATCAAAATATCCTTTATTCAATTTAGGCCCCGACAAGGCGCTTGTGAAAGTTAAAGCTACAACCGGTTCGGTAAACAACCCAGTCATCAAGAACCGGTAAAAAACTCGATCTGGTTTATCTTTTCATGTTATATACATATTTTTACAAAACATAAATATTTACTTTCATTATTAGTGGATGTACAGAGAGGGGCGTCATTTCCAGGTGTCACAATCGTTCACATATTGATCCACCCTATATCCACCCTTTAGATATTAAAACCCGCTTGACATGATTTTGAACTCACTATCCAGCAAATCGGTAATGTATTTTGGGACTTTGTTATAAAACCTAACACTATTACCTAAAAAACTGTTTTTGGACTTAGTGAGCCTGAAGCATGAAATGACCAATTTGTTGCTGTTTCTAGTATTTAAATTATACTGCTCTTTTACTAGATCCAATATATCTAAGTTTTTGCGGACATATATTAAATTATCAAGATTATATTGAGAGGGCAGAGTTAAGATACCGTATTCCTTAAACTTAGTCTTTAATGATTTGCGAGGCCTTATATTATAAATTGCTCGATATGTTCAAACACATAAAACAAGCTTGGTTACAATTGTAGAATCTGCAGTCGAGCACCTTGAAGAAGTGTGTTCCGGCCGTAGGTCTTGAAAGCAAGTCTTTGTTGACTTGTTGCCATTTTCCATTACATTACATTATATATATATATTACATTAATGTGTAAGAAACCCACAGCAGAGCCTTAGGCCTTTATCCAAAGAAAGATATGGGCATAATCACCACGCCTACCCACGACGTATTGGCGATTTCAAACTCTGAGAAATCGACAGTTCTATGTATTTTCCACATACAAGAACATTCCTCAGGTTCAGGTTTTCTCATGATGTTTTCTTTTACGGTCACCCGATATTGTTACCGATTTAAATTAGTAAATGTACGCGAATTCCGAAAAAAATCGTCGGTAAATGCCGGATTCGAGGGAGTGGACATGGGAACGATATTCCACTGGTAAAACCACTAGACCATGACGATTTTGAAGTGAGTGTTTAATGAAATTTTGTAAATTGTGCAGACGAAGTTGCTTATACAAGCTAGTAAATATATAAATGTGTTTACCTATCCGATAAAGGTCCTACAAACAGTAAACCGAACATGTAACCAGCACTGTTCGTGGTCCCAACCAACGTCCTCTTCCATTCTTGGCAAGCTAATCCGAACTGTAAACGAATGAACTGTTCTTTTAGTATACTTATAAAATGTTGACATCAAACGGTAAGCACCTCTAACCACCTGATGAGTAATTATAAATTTCCAAGATCAAAATAAACGCCATATGCGTTATTTTACAATATAATAGATAACTAAATAAAAATGAGATTCCCAAATTAGGCCATATTCAGGCTAATTTGATTTCTAGTAGGTATGAATGTAGATAATAATAACTAATAAATAAATAAATAATAGAGAATAAACAAATAAGTAAGACAAAGGAGCAGCATTACATCTCATTATATCACCAAAATATTAATCGCTTCTCCGGCAAAATATTAGATATAGATCTATTGTTAAACAAAGAGAGACTAGATATATTATGTTTCACAGAAACTTGGCTTAAGCCGGATAAAATGTTATTTCATGTACCTTCTTTTTCTATTGCCAGTGTATTTAATCGAACAATCACTGCCGGTGGTGGTTGTATTATATTATTTAAAAATAATTTAAAATTGAAAGACCGAAAAGATATATGTAGTCTCTCAATTGACCGGGTTTGTGAAGTGGCCTGTGCAGAGATGGATAAATTAATTATCTTATGTGTTTATAGACCACCATCATCAAATTTTTCTCAATTTTTACAAAAGATGGAGGACATTTTAATAAGAATAACCAATACCAAAAAACGAGTTTTAGTTTGTGGTGACTTTAATATAGATATTTTGAGTACGTCGCCAGAGGTCACTATGTTCACATCATTATTCAGGTCATTTAACCTGGATCCTCTCTTTAATGAGCCAACTAGAACTACATCTCAGACTGCATCTTGCATAGGCTACAGCTTTAGTTTAGTGCAGCACTGCCTGCACGATAAAGATATCGATAATTGTGGCAGCGTATGTTATCGAGGCATGTATTTAAGATGGCGTCGTTAATAAAATAAAATATGTTCTCTACAATTGAAAAAATAAAATGGTTTGAAATTAATTATTTTTATTTATAAAATATATCATCGGGCACATATTGTATATAAAAAAATATCTAGCTGTGATAAATTCATGATTTTAATAGCGTTTAAAAGTTACTGAAAAAATATTGTTCCTAAATTTATTTATAAATCAAAATTTTGACCTGTAACAGTGTGATGCGCTTTAAAAAACACAACGTTAACCGGCTACCAGGTATCCTGAATCCTGTGTGGAAGGGCATAACATATCTTCATATTAAAGAAACAGCTTTTCTAAAATTCTCGTTCTTCCAACGTTGCTGGCTCTTGTACTAAGGTGTCG
>MU159055.1:172102-263963 GCA_015888305.1 Antheraea pernyi | reverse complement strand
CAAGTAGAATATAGTTATGATAAAGTAAGTGGTAGAGATGATTATTTAATTTTATTTTTACGTATTGTGCGTAATGTGCAGATTCTATGTACAGTAGGTTAGGTGTCGTGACAGATAAAAAGAGAGAGAGAGTGTATACAATATATACATACATATAATTTTCATTTCAATAGCAAACCAACTCAAGGATTACCTTTTGATGTATTAACTTGACTATCCCAGATCATTCAGTGTTTAATTTATTATTATTTATTTTATAAATATTTTTATCGTTTAATTTACAATTGAACTCTATCAACTTGATATTTTATAATGTAAACTATACTGACTGTATAGTAAACGTCTACAAAAAAGGGAAAGTAATTTGGTTCCATAAACCCCTCAAGTTACGTTACCGCCAATATATGTAGGTTAGTTTTTATCTTAATTGAACTCCGTAGATGACGCTTCGAACGGGTTCTAGGCTTATTTTAAAAGATTTCTCACATACCATCTGGGTACATGTTTGAGTGAGCCCCTTGATAGTTTGGATTTACAACGGTAGGTGTGGCTGCAATCGGGTTTTAGATTTAAAAATACAATTGAAACCGGTGATAACCGTTTTGGTGCAGACGAAGTTGCACGGGTCAGCTAGTAAATATATAAATGTGTTTACCTATCCGATAAAGGTCCTACAAACAGTAAACCGAACATGTAACCAGCACTGTTCGTGGTCCCAACCAACGTTCTCTTCCATTCTTGGCAAGCTAATCCGAACTGTAAATGAATGAACTGTTCTTTCAGTATACTTATAAAATGTTGATGTCAAACGGTAAACACCTCTAACCACCTGATGAGTAATTATAAATTTCCAAGATTAAAATAAACGCCATATGAGTCATTTTACAATATAACAGATAACGAAATAAAAATGAGATTCCCAAATTAGACCATATTCAGGCTAATTTGATTTCTAGTAGGTATGAATGTAGATACACATTTTTTTCCCTGTGGAGTTTATTTCTCAAATTATAGGCTTCTAAAGGATCTTTATATTTCGAATATTTTGAAAGCAGTATTTTAAATTTTAATTTTAAAATATAACAATAATAGAATATATAAAATTTATTGCACGGTTTTAAAACTGAATTAAAACATTAAAAAACATTGCATGTAACTGTGTGTATACACGGAGAAAATGAAACTTTGACTTATATGTATTAAATTATATCATTACATAGTATAAAACAAAGTCCCCTACTGCGTCTGTCTGTCTGTCTGTTCGCGATAAACTCAAAAACTACTAAACGGATCTTCATGCGGTTTTCACCAGTGCATAAAACAATTCATGAGGAACATTTTAGTATATAATTTGTCAAGGATTGTTTTATAATCAGGGCGGGACAACGTCTGCCGGGCTCGCTAGTATATATATATATAGGAATGTTCATAAACTGTATACTATACGAAGTCCCAAAATATAAATACTTAACTATATAACGTATAAATACTTACTACTTGATTTTTGATTTTGATTTTGCTCATTTTGGTATACTACAAGACCCAGACAGACACTTACACATGCTTGACATACGCATAATACATACCTACCTTATGTTTAACACATAACGCAAAATTATCCCAAACGTATCATAAGTTTCACAAATATATACAATATCGCAAGTAAATATTTAAGCAAAATATTGGTAACTAGAACCGTCGTTTTTTGATTATTTGTTATTTCAGAATATAGCTTAAAGTACACTTAAAATATGTTAGAAATTTTAACATATATTCTGCATTAGTTAAGGAAATATGTTGATTAATGTACAGTCATGTCCATCGAGTTGACGTCTGCTACTTGCAAGTCGGTTGGATTGTCATATATTGTATTAATAAATTATCAGAACACAATTGTACAAGTTATCATATTCATACCTACCAGAATTTCAATTAGGTTGAATATGGACAAATTCCAGGACCTCACTTTTTTACGTTGTTCGCTTCACGTGAAATGCAACATTAGTCAAAATATTCAGCTAAATAAGCGTAAGTTTCCCCCCAAATCGCTAACACCACTTTCGCTTTTGAAGTATAATTTGTAAATAAAACTGACTTTATTGTTCCATTATTTATATTAGCAAAATATCATCGTGAAAGCCACATTCTATCAAACAATCTTCCACGGACACTCACCTCAGCGACAAAACTGTTCGGATCATCGTAAACCCATTCGGTGCATTTTATTGAGTCCATGTTACTACAGGTGTCATTATTATCATTGCATCTGAAATCAATTTAATCGTCCGTTATAAATAAATATTATATAGTAGATGTCAAATAACCTTTTTTTTCCCTTGGAGGCACCTTACACCTTTTTCGCCGGGGAGCAGGAATTACCTACGGTACTGCGTCTGCTCACCCGGCAGGTGCTGGCTCCTCATAAGGGACCCCTTCTGCGGCCTGAGTGGGTCAAGATAGTAGACCCCTCAGGGAGGGGCGGGTGTTAAACTCCCCCCGACGAACTGTAGGAGTCGCACGGCACAATGCGCCTCCACCATGTGGGCCTGCTATAGAGCAGGGCGACGGACGTGCCCGCGGACATAACCTAACCTAACCGATTATACAAATCATATAAATCTACTTTAGTCAGTTTATGCCATAATAAGGCGCTTATGAACGTCAAAACTATCACCGGTTCGGAAAACAACCCAGTCATCGAGAAGAACCGGCAAGAATCTCGATCGGGTAAATCTTTTTAACATATATATTTCCGATACATTATACGTTATAATGGTTTTTAATTGATGTACATAGAGGAGTCAATTCCAGACATTACCGTCGTTCACATATTAATCAACTCTATAATAGCCTTTCGACACTAAAACCTTCTTAACATTGCGCTTAAATTTACAGTCCGGCAAATCGGTAATATGTTTTGGGACTTTATTTTAAAACGTAACACTATTACCTAAGAAATTATTACTAGTTTTGCTAAGTCTGAAATATGGGACGACGAGTTTGTTACAGTTTGTAGTATTTAGTTCATGCGTGTCCTTTACGAAATGCAGGTTTTCAAAGTTTTTACACACATATATTAAATTATCAAAAATGTCTTGCGAGGGCACGGTTAGGATACCGAATTCTTGGAACTTCGCGAGGTCCCATATCATATATTGCTCGACCTGCCCGGTTTTGTAATAAAAATATGGTATCTACCTCAGCAGCCGTCCCCATAGCAGAATTCCATAACACATTAACATTGTCAACTAACCCTACAAAGTTCCTTTCGATCTTGATACTACTATCAACCTGTCTAACATTTGGTAAAGTAAATCTCATACATTTAGTTTTATCTGCATTTTGCAATAGGTTATTATTTAACGCAAACCAATGACAAACTTCATTCAAAGTATTATTCAGATGCCCAACCTCTAAATCTAACCTTTTTACTTTAAATATAAATAAAGTATCGTCTGCAAAAAGCACCAAGTTAGCACTGTTATTAACCATTAGCAGCATGCCCGTGAAATATATATTAAGAACAAAACAGCCCTAAAATGGAGCCCTGCGGGATACCAATTCACGAAAACGATCACGCAGCCCCATGTATGCTAACTTTCTGACATCGATCTTTTAGATAAGAGACTAGAAGGTTGAAAGAAGATCCACAGACACCATAACGTTTTAATTTAACAATAAGTGCACTATGGTCAACGCAATCAAAGACCTTAGACATCTGTCTATATGCGATCTCGCAGAACACACTAATTGCATCCTGCAAATCCTCCCAAGCTTTATCAGCATTGCACCAGCGTCAGTAGTAGATTTTGATTATGTGAAACCAAACTGTCGACCATCCAGAAACTTTTGCACTCTAAACATACAACTACCCGCACCTAATGCGAAAGGACGTATCTTCTTACGCTCCGGAATATAAATAGTTTTAAGTGATAAAATCAAGTTTATAATCGCTGAATTGTTAACTATAGTGAAGCTAATTTTACCCAAATATACAGTGTTTAGTGAATTCTCGGAATAAACAGTTGTAAGTGCAACTTCAATATCATAAAATTACGAGTGAACATTCCGTGACCTTTGAACGTACAACAAAGTCACGTAACGGTTATGTGAGTGCAATAACAGAATACAATATTCAAACCATTTGCTACAAGACGTATAGCGCAATCTGATCAGTGGCAGTTTACAAGTTGTTGCCCATAGTTCGAGTCCGACCCCCGTCGTACTTTTTTACTTATTATTAATTTTTTTTTATTTTTTTTTAAATATTGTTTTAATTTTCAATTGCTTCCTCCATTGTTTTTACAATGGCAGTACGATGTGAAGCATGCAAGGATAATATTACAGTATCACATAAACGTATAAAATGCGTACTTTGTCAAAGAACTTATCATTCTGATTGTGTGAACTTCTCGAGTGATTCAACAGTTACAAGATCGATATGGAAATGTCCTCTTTGCACATCATCCGACAAAAAAGGAGGTGATAACAGCGCAACACCTGTTAGATCTGTGAAGACATTAACTCATGATATACATTCACAACCAGAAGTACCTGATGATGAAGTTAGATCTTCATCTTATGCTACAGAGGGTCAAACATCATTGGTTAAACAACTTGAGCTCATGTTGGACAGGAAGCTGCAAACTATTAAAAACGAAATTATAGAAGAACTTCGCTCCACTTTCTTTAGTGAATTAAAAGCCGACATTGCAAGTATCTTAGGAGAAATAAAGGACCTTCAGAACTCACATAGTGATCTACTTCAAGATAGCGAACGTCTCCATAAAGATTTCGAGATAATGAAACAGTCTATGACAGAAACAGAGAGCCAAGTATTGGAACTACGAACTCAGATTAATAAGCAACAACAGTGGGCGCGACTATCTAACATTGAAATAGTGGGTTTGCCTCAAACGTCAACAGAATCTCTCACTGACACTGTAATGAAAATTGCTAAGCATCAAGATAGTAGACCCCTCAGGGAGGGGCGGGTGTTAAACTCCCCCCGACGAACTGTAGGAGTCGCACGGCACAATGCGCCTCCACCATGTGGGCCTGCTATAGAGCAGGGCGACGGACGTGCCCGCGGACATAACCTAACCTAACCGATTATACAAATCATATAAATCTACTTTAGTCAGTTTATGCCATAATAAGGCGCTTATGAACGTCAAAACTATCACCGGTTCGGAAAACAACCCAGTCATCGAGAAGAACCGGCAAGAATCTCGATCGGGTAAATCTTTTTAACATATATATTTCCGATACATTATACGTTATAATGGTTTTTAATTGATGTACATAGAGGAGTCAATTCCAGACATTACCGTCGTTCACATATTAATCAACTCTATAATAGCCTTTCGACACTAAAACCTTCTTAACATTGCGCTTAAATTTACAGTCCGGCAAATCGGTAATATGTTTTGGGACTTTATTTTAAAACGTAACACTATTACCTAAGAAATTATTACTAGTTTTGCTAAGTCTGAAATATGGGACGACGAGTTTGTTACAGTTTGTAGTATTTAGTTCATACGTGTCCTTTACGAAATGCAGGTTTTCAAAGTTTTTACACACATATATTAAATTATCAAAAATGTCTTGCGAGGGCACGGTTAGGATACCGAATTCTTGGAACTTCGCGAGGTCCCATATCATATATTGCTCGACCTGCCCGTTTTTGTAATAAAAATATGGTATCTACCTCAGCAGCCGTCCCCATAGCAGAATTCCATAACACATTAACATTGTCAACTAACCCTACAAAGTTCCTTTCGATCTTGATACTACTATCAACCTGTCTAACATTTGGTAAAGTAAATCTCATACATTTAGTTTTATCTGCATTTTGCAATAGGTTATTATTTAACGCAAACCAATGACAAACTTCATTCAAAGTATTATTCAGATGCCCAACCTCTAAATCTAACCTTTTTACTTTAAATATAAATAAAGTATCGTCTGCAAAAAGCACCAAGTTAGCACTGTTATTAACCATTAGCAGCATGCCCGTGAAATATATATTAAGAACAAAACAGCCCTAAAATGGAGCCCTGCGGGATACCAATTCACGAAAACGATCACGCAGCCCCATGTATGCTAACTTTCTGACATCGATCTTTTAGATAAGAGACTAGAAGGTTGAAAGAAGATCCACAGACACCATAACGTTTTAATTTAACAATAAGTGCACTATGGTCAACGCAATCAAAGACCTTAGACATCTGTCTATATGCGATCTCGCAGAACACACTAATTGCATCCTGCAAATCCTCCCAAGCTTTATCAGCATTGCACCAGCGTCAGTAGTAGATTTTGATTATGTGAAACCAAACTGTCGACCATCCAGAAACTTTTGCACTCTAAACATACAACTACCCGCACCTAATGCGAAAGGACGTATCTTCTTACGCTCCGGAATATAAATAGTTTTCACACCGGTGCTAGACCACCAAACAGTGACCATCACTTTTCTAGGGGTAAGTTTTCGTTGAAGTCATTGTTTAGGTGCTGAACCAGGATCCAACCAACTTGCTGACCGCTTGCGGTTATCAAACAGAATCCATTTTTCATCGCAGGTAACAATGCGGTTTAAAATTCCTTCATTAGTGTGTCTGTTGAGCAGTGCAAGGCACGTCTCGACGCGTACTTCGCGCTAGCGATCATTGAGTTCGTGGGGCACCCATTTGTCAAGCTTTTTTACCTTGCCAGTTTGACGCAAACGGAACAATTTTGTTTTGACGCTAACGTTGAAAGCTGCTGCTAATTCAGCCGTAGATTGTGTATCATCAGCTTCCACAATCGCCTTTAATTCGTCAATGTCGACCAAAATATTCAGACGACCGCGAGGTTCATTTTTCAGGTCGAAATTCCCAGAACGGAAGCGAGCAAACTAATAACAGGTGGTGCATTAGTTTGTAGTATTAGCTCCGTAAACGTCGTTTATGTTGCGTGCCGCTTGTGCCGCGTTGCTGCCGCGACGGTACTTATATTCTATAATTACTCGAATTTTTAATGTATCCATGATGACAAAAAAGGTTGAAATTCGATGAAAATGTAACACTAATCAATAAACAAATGACTACTTTTGGAAAAATAATTCCATGTTTTTAAAATAAAATTAATTTGAAATCAGAATTCTTAGCCAAACAAAAATTATTTTGTATGGTATATTTTGAAATGGCCAGTACTGCAGAACGGCAATTTCATAGGTAAAGACCTATTATATACATACAATATATATAGGCATATAGACTATTTGCAACGAATTAGAGATAAAAAGAATAAACAATAAAAATTATATCATTACGAGGGTAAGTTTAATTCGAAAAAGACATACCAACAGACGTTTAAAAAAAATGATTGAAATATATGCCATTACTTAGTCACTAGAAAAAAAAATCTTTCACAAAAATCTAAAAGGTACAGACAGGTTTAATTTACTTTCTCATTATAAATATATTAGTATATATTTCGTAACTAATTAAAATCAGTGAAATTACACGTATCTGCTATTTACTTCTCATAGAAAATATCAAATAGATTTGTGAAAAATATCTCACCTATATCCAATTTCTTCGGCAGAGAATATAAAATTTGAAGAACGAGTACCGGTAGATAAATAAGCTAAGAACAGACAAATAAATATAGTACGATGATAGCGTCCGAACATCGAGAACTTTTCAAAGATTTCGTCCAAATTCGAATGTTCGTCCATTTTGGAATATTTCACTTGATACACTTTCGAGTTCCCACGAAGATAATTGATTATATCGATATAAGTTAAATATGATTCACTTTAAATATGTTATTCAATTTTCTACTACAATAATAATATGGTTATTATTGCAATAAAATAACATAATTATTTGTATTTCAGACGTGTTTCTTTGCACACAATCCACACTCTACAAAATATATTAACATAAGTTACAGATAACCTACCAAATGACTCATGTAGAAAATACTTATAAAGTCTATAAAATATGTTTATTATTTTTTATGAGTGATTAAAACATTTACTATGTATGTATGTAGTATGTACATGTAGTTGATGTGGAATAGTTTTTTTTTTTTGTTTTCATGAACTACGAAGCGTGTTGAAATTTACATGAGAATAAAATAAAAAGGTGAATAAATCGATAACGATGTAAATGGTTCAGGGCTGAAATAACTGGTGAAATTAAGTTAATCTATTCTTACTTTTTGTTCGCGGTTGCGCTTGCGTTACTGTATATTTGACCCTGAAGCAAGTGGAAGGGTTTAATTTTTTCCCTTATCAAACTGAAATAGTTTAGAAAATTATCCGATACGCAATATATATAAGAGTTGCTGAGTTGTATGCCTGGTACACATGTATGTTTCAACAACTCATATATGTTAGCTTAGCTTAAGTTAGCTCTGTATCATGGTGGGAGCCCAGATGAAGGCCCTAGGAGCTGGAGGCAAGAGTTCACTCGAGTACACTCTGTCTGAGTGTGCTGCGTGGGGAGAGCAGTGCCGCATTCTGGCGGTGGCGGTAGGAGCGGACTTAACGCTACTGAGCTTGGTTTCGGCCATGCTCGGCAGCGAACAGGCGTGGCGAGCGATGGCCTCCTTCTGCGATGAGGTCATCTCGCAAAAGGAGGCGGCGGAGAGGGCCCGAGAGGTAGACCCTCAAAGTAGCTGTCTCCGTCAACGAAGGACAGCCAGGAGGAGGCAGCGCTTTGCCCAACTCCTCCTACCACCGTAGCCGAACCTGAGGGTATGGAACGGGGGGCTCATTTCCTTATTGCACAGATCTGGCGGACGAGGGGAGGCATCTGGTATGTGCCCAGTCTGCCTCTCTATAGGTAGGAGCCCGGCGGTCACTTTCCGCCGGACGGACCGTGGCCACGGCTCTACAAGGTTGATTAACTTGTTCGATCCCTTGCCGCCGCCACAATAACGGTCTGTCGGTACACCGTAGGGTTTTAGTCCATGCGAGTCGGACATAACCCACCCTCTCCTCCGGGAGGGTGGCATATCCATAAGGGATTTCCCCACGTTAAAAGAAAAAAAAAAGATAGGCCGCGAACGGCTTGTATAAGGCAAGAGCCCAAGCCGAGGTGTGCCATGCACACTTAAGCTAGTTGTCAAATAATATCGGCTGAGTGCCTTAAGCGCTCACCTTAGTAGTCCGGTGAAGCTGTTAAGACCTTGCTAGGTCAATAGCATAGTAAGTGCGAGAAAAAGAAACACTCGTCGGATTATACAGTTTAATTAAAAAAAAAAAACACATAAAGCCGATGAAGCCGGTGCCGAGTAAAGAACGGAATGATCCTAATGGAAATCGATAGAATGAAAGCGGCATACTCCATCTGCCTTTTAAGGTAATTCATTTATATCGACCCCTCTCCGGCGATACCAACGCTTTACAGTTACTTCTACTGTGCTACAGCTATATACCAAACTTGATATGGATGGGCCGACGCTATGTCGCCTCGCATCAGGATATGTCATGTCTTCACGGTATCATTACATGTACACTATAGTCCCACTCCTCCAACATGTCGGGACATGTCATGTCAGGAAATCTGAATGTGAATCTCAGGAATCTGAATGTGAAGCACATCCGAGGTTCATTGAAATGGTATAGCTGTCCTGTATGGGATACGAGTTCAGAATACTCAACGGAACTTAAAGTATTACGCCATAGATGTGGTCGGTTTTTTTTTTTTCGAACTGACTATGCTATTGACCTAGCAAGGTCAGCTTCACCGGACTACCGTGTGTGGTCGGTCAGACATAACAAGGATACTGTTTAAATTCATTGAAATTTGGATATACTTTCTTATATTTCATAGGTTTTCGACTACAATCTCACCTCGTGTTAAATGACGATGTGGTTGGGTATCCGGCGCTATCACTGACCGAACAAAACGCATCAATTTCCTGATTTATATGTGTTGCCATTGTTTTCTTTACAGATTTGCTTCATTATAAGATATACGATAACTTTATTAGATATTTGTGAATAAATAATAGAGTACCACAAATAGATTTTAATACTTACAACGATTAGTGATTTAACATAATTGTTAATTAAATAAATTTAAACAGTTGGTATTAGGATTATCCATAAAAGTATTATTCAAAAGTTTTGTAACATTTTAACTCGTTAATGAACAGTTATTGTTAGAAATTAAAACTATTGTACAAATTTTGTATTATTACGATGTTGTTATTTACGGATTTAGGTATAAACTCTATAAAAATAAATCCAGTCTCTCCCACTACCTAAACCAATTTCATATTTATCAGAGACTAAGAGTTACAAAGACAATCGATAATTAAGTATTTTCATTTGTTCTCCATCGTTGCAAACTCTTAATTTTTATTCGCATAATTTTGCGATCTGAAGCTTATTTTAAATGATTTCTATAATCCAGCAAAACGTAAGATATGTTCAAATTATGGAAATTAATTGTACAAGATAAGTTTAACGTATATGAGATAGATTTTGATTGTGTTTGAACACCGTGTTGAATTGTGTAGGTGTTAAAGTTTAACAATATAATTACAGCAAAATGATTTGGTTAGCTACACGTACTACCATCAATTTGTAACTCTGTCATCAAGTAACTACTAGTGTGTACTAACGGTTCCGCGTACAAATATTTATCAGCAGATTAAACAATCAATCAAACCTTAAGCCTTTAAAAAGTAAGAATATTTAGAAATTACACAAACCAAAATCAAATTTATGGTCTTTATAAGTTAAATCACTTATTGATTTTGCTTTCGCCTTTCATCTCTACGGGAATTACGTATTCGATACCCATTTTGGTCGTGTGAACTTTTCCCATGTTTTCCGCTTGACAGAATGTGTCGGGCAAAGAGTCATCAGCTGTTTCTGGTACAAGAAATGTAACTATGCCTGCAAGTAACGCTGATCCGCCAAAAATCACAGATGGCAAACCGGGCCAATACGCCATCTGAAATATAGTAGTATTAAAATTATGGTATAGGTAGCTAAGTGAATAAATTTAACTGCGTGTAATTACTCGTGTTACAATTAAACAGAAGTGCCAGCACCATTCATGTCATATTAATCTCTGAAGAAATTTTCGCGTTCATAATGCTATAACCGACGCAGATGTGCCAGTTTCGATGTCAACATTACTGCAATTTTTCAATTCTAAGCTACAAAATATTTCGTGTGCTATTGCTTGGACTTGGATGCAAAGATTGCCAATTTGTTGTCTGATATATTTTTTATGCCCTCGTTACTAACTTAAAATCTATACCAGAATTGAAAATAAATCTATACATATAAATAGAAATACATGAGCTAATGATGATGGCAAAATCATATTTTTGACAGCAGCAGTATTCGATCTGGCTATTGTACATGCTTGCGTGTTAAATGGGTTATTATCCAACATCGTATTGTTATAATGTTGTTTAAGAAGACGGCAAAACAGAAAGTATCTTAAACACCAGAATGCACCAAATAGTGGAATCTGAAAGAAGGGAACGTTCCCGGGTTCTGCAATCAACTAGTGAATTTAGAGGTTGATTTTAATTCAGATGTTGAAACAATATGGACACATCTACGGAAGTTCATAATTACAGCACTGAATAAGATCCTTGGTTGGAAAAAAGCGGAAAAAGAATTGGTAGAGAAACTTGGTGGTGGACAGAGAGTGTACAGAATAGATACAAAATAAAAAACATTGGCCTTCAAGACCTGGCAGTCCATACAGACAGCAGCAAATAGAGAGTCGTACATCAAAGTTAAAAAACCACCAAGAAAGTCATAGCTGTTGAACAAGCAAATTCCCAGACAGATCTTTACACGAAATTAGGTAGCAATAAAGGCCAAAAAAACATTTATAAGCTCGTGAAACAGCGTATTTGGAGCAACAGCGATCCTGCTAGGTACAAAACAGCTAAAGGTCTCAATGGCGATCTGATATATAAAGATCGTGACATTATGACCGCCTGGCAACAATATTATGAACAGCTTTTAAACACTCATCAAACTACTAGCCAATGTCCAGTAATGGGAAAAAATTTGGGCCTCTTGCTTTCAATACAACTAAGTGAGATAGAAATGGCTCTACGAAAGAGGTCTAACAAGAAAGCCATCGGACCAGACAATATCCCAGTTGATGCTTGGGAATGCCTACACTAGCAAGGAATTGTACAAGTTCCCAATCTTTTCAACTGTGTGTTACTCTCTTCTAAAATGCGGACGTTTGGAGATTGTGCACCTTAGTTCCAATTTATAAAGGGAAAGCTAGTAAGTACGAGTGCAACAGCTATCGCGCAATCAATCTTCTGAGCCACACTATGCAGCTGTATGAGAGAGTGATTGATAGCCGCCTAAGTTCTGAGTACTCATTGTCCAGAAATCACTATGACTTCGTACCTGGCTTATCTACCATCGATCTAATGTTTGCTCTAAACACGATTACTGAGGAATATCGAGCCAAACACTGCCAGATTTACATCGCATTTCTAGATATGGAAATAGCATTTGATCGTGTCCCAAGGGATAATATCTGGTGGAGCCTTCGTAAAAATTTTGTGCCCTAAAAATGTGCGAACATCTTTACCGATATGTATAGGGATACGAGATCTGTGGTACGCATAATGGCGGGTGAAACAAAATCAATACCGGTCACGAAAGGTGTTCACCAAGGCTCTGTACTGAGCCCCTTGTTCTGTTTCGTGCTGGGTTCACTTACCGAAATGGCGCAAAACTTAGCACCATGGACTTTTATATACGCAGACGATATGGCCATCTGCACGGAAAGTCGTATTGAGTTAGAACAGGTACTGCTTTCGTGGACGCACCAGTTACAAGCCGATAGCCTTATGCTGAATGTTGCAAAGACACATTTTATTTCCTTTAATGCATCAGATGCTAGCGACAATGCCCCGATTTCCATCGATGGACAACTGGTAACCTCATGCAACTAGTATAAGTATTTTGAAAATGTAATGGATAAGTCTGGGCATATCGAAGTCAACATTCAACATCGGAAAGCCACAGCGTGGCTTAAATGGCGAGAAGTTACGGGTGTTACATGCCACAGAAGAACGCCTGTTAAACGCAAAGGTCTTGTCTACAAGATCATTGCAAGACCAGTCTTTATGTATGGCAGTGAAACATGGGCTGTAAATAAAAAGAACATCCATACTAAAGTTGCCGAAATGAAAATATTAAGGTGGATGTGTGGCAAAACTCGGCTCGATAAAATCTACAACGAATATGTGCAAGGTAGTCTAGGAGTTCGTGACATTGCCGATAAGATTCAGTAAAATAGGCTGCGATGGTATGATCACGTGAAAAGAAAGCCACCAGACTACGTAGAGAATTTGACACTACAACTATCACTACCTGGTCAAAGATCCAGAGGGAGTTTCAAAATAAATTGGAAGGGTATAAGGTCATGAAGGAGTGCAAAGTTTACGATGTTATGAACGATAAAATGTACGGAAGCTGACCCCACCACTATGTGGGATGAATAGTCAGGAAAAGAGAGATATATAATAAATACAATTATTATTACAAAGTATTTTGATTCTCTTGGCTAATCCCCGAAATCGATTTTGATGGGACTTGGATTTTGATGTGATTTGGGATGAGACATGGAATATTATTTGAAATATTATCTAAACTTATCATTATCTTTCCTATAGCGGTTCTCACTCACTAATAATGAGTTGGTAATTTTATATTGGTAAATGGTTTAAAGAGTTAAATAGTTATGTATAAATTAAAAAAATATAAAAGGAGAACCCAAAAATAATTAACATAAAATATGTAGTGAAAAAAAAAGAAAAAAAACCATTTCTAGCAGAATAAAATTACAAATACGACGTTTAGACAAAAGAACAACAATCAATACTTTTTAATAGTTTTTTAATTAAGGAAGTATCAATAAACTTACCAGTAGCGGAGTTTGCGGTGCTAATATCGATCCTATCTTTTTTTTTTTTTTATAGTAGCACGGCAAAGTGACTGCACTATGCCTGATGGTAAGCATAGTACAATCCAAAAACAATGGCGACCAACGAGTACATACTATCCATCGCTGTCATGCCGGCCTGCGAAAAACTGGATATGCACAGGCTGATCCCGAAACGCGACCCGCAAAAGCGAATCACTATGACGGGCTTTTTCGCCATATACATGGTGGTTGCGACCCAGTCAGGCTGTAAAACCCTACCACCCCGCTATCGCCATTGCCTCGTTCGTTATTCAGCAGGGTGCACCACGTGCAGGTGAGGTTGGCTTGGATGTCTCAATTCTTAGATGTTATTTGACACCCCTTACACCCCAAACTACTGCCGAGAGAAGAGCATAACGCATGCATCGAATTCCTAATGTAAGTTGGGAATAGCTCCGATGTGTACATATATGTTATGTTAAAATAAAACGTAGACATAGTTTTACCGGCCATGTAGATTAAAATTGACAGCCACGGTAAATCTGTAAAAGGAAACTATGATAGTTTCACTATAATCATCAAATTTTTTGTACTTTATGGGTTTTATTTAATAATATTTAATAATATGGTAAACATTACTAAGCCTACAAGACCGGCCCTCAAGTACAGCTGTACCTGCAGCTGCCAGAACACACATAGGTGTATAGGTACTATAGGTACAAAGCTGTAGCTTTTCAACTTTAAGGTGATAGCTAGTCAAGCGGATTTAGAAAAATCCCTACCTACCTACCACTGCTGTGGTTTCATTAAAAGGGTTTCCTTCGCCACAAGCTCATACTCATATGCAAGTATTCGGACCTAGGTTTATCCAGTCGATCTATTTACGATAATTACTGAGCCATTGCCGCTTTATCATGATTATCATGCAACACGTTATATTTTAGAATTTAATTATTACTAGCTGTACCCGCGGCTCCACTCACGTTTTTTTATTCGTATTAAAGAATTATAAAATTGTGAGACTTACAGTAACATGTAACGTGTAATTTACATATATTATAAATACTAACAGCGTACCATATTTGGAATTTGCCATATTTAACAACATATTTGGAACATTAACCCACAATATAACTACCTCAGTGCTCACTTACACTGTATAAAGAACTAATGAAATAATAACTTAAAATATTATTATAAAGATTTACCATTTAACATACATTGCCATTATAATCAAGATTTTGTGACTATACAAAAAATAAACGCTTGTCTGTTCCGCAAGAAATTGTATTATGGAACACTTTACGTAATAGGTTTATTATCTAAGATCTTATTAGAAAGACCTCTATATCATTAAAGTTATTAATAATTATAATGTCGAATTGTAAACAATAAGCTGATAATTATTTGTCTAAATGAAACCTTGCTAAATTTCATGCAGACAAAGTCGCGAGTAACAGCTAGTCTAAAATGGAATAACCTCGAGTGCTTTTTGTAAAGTCGTCTATCTGCCAGTGAAAGTCTCGTGAAGACCGGTTTAACCATTTTAGAGATAGCACTGCGGGCGAAGCCACGGTTAGCAGTTAGTACAAATTAAAATTGCTCGAATTAATTTTAGTATAAGTTAAAATTGCTCGAATTAATTTTTATAAGGTCAGCTTTTTGCCAGTGAAAGTTTCGCGAAGATTGGTCGCACCCTTTTGGAGATAGCACTGCAGGCGAAGCCACGGTTAACAGCTAGTATAAGCTAAAATTGCTTGAATTACTTTTTATAAGATCAGATATCTGTCAATGCAAGTTTCGTGAAGACCGGTGTAACCGTTTTGAAGATAGCCTTACGGGCGAAGTCACGGTTAACAGCTAGTTTAAATTTAAATAAACTAAATTACTTGTTATGATGGCTATCTGCTGGTGAAAGTTCCGTGAATATCGGTCCAACCGTTTTGGAGATAGCATTGTGGACATAGCCGCGGTTAATGGCTAGTTTAATTTAGAGTAGCTTAAGTAACCCGCTGTAATTTCAGCTACCTGTCTGTGAAATATTCCTTATAATCGGTCTAGTCGTTTTGAAGATTACCCGGAACAAACAGACAGACAGACACACCGAAAAAAATAATTAATAATTGCATTTTGTTATCAATAGCGTGTATACATTCGTACCCAATCATTAAAAATTTTATTTTTGATATTACATACAGAAGAACTTTTCGCGTTCAAATTGCTATAACCCACGCAGATGTGCGAGTTTCGGTGTCAATATTGCTGCAATTTTCCAATTTTAAGCTACAAAATATTTCGTGTGGTATTGCTTGGACTTAGATGCAAAGATTGCCAATTTGTTGCGTGTAAAATGTGTTATTACCCAAATCGCATTGTTGTAATGGACATGTTATTTAAGAAGACGGCAAAACAGAAAGCATCTTAAACACCAGAATGCACCAAATGGTGGAATCTGAAAGAAGGGAACGTGCCATACTTACAACTAGTGAATTTAGAGGTTTATTTTAATTCAGATGATTCATAATTATTCATAATTACAGCACTGAATAAGATCCTTGGTTGGAAAAAAGCGCAAAAAGAATTGGTAGAGAAACATCCATACTAGAGTTGCCGAAATAAAAATATTATGGTGAATGTGTGGCAAAACTCGGCTCGATAAAATATACAACGAACATGTGCAAGTTAGTCTAGGAGTTCGTGATATTGCTGATAAGATTCAGTAAAATAGGCTGCGATGGTATTATTACGTGAAAAGAAAGCCATCAGACTACGTAGGGAATTTGACAATACAACTATCTCTTCCTGGTCAAAGACCCAGAAGGAGGTTAAAAATAAATTGGAAGGGTATAAGGTCATGAAGGAGTGCAAAGTTTACGATTACGATGTTATGAACGATAAAATGTACGGCTGATGCTGACCCCACCACTATGTGTGATGAATAGTCAGGAAAAGAGAGATATAAATACAATTGTATTGTATTTTGATTCTCTTGGCTAATCCCCGAAATCGATTTTGATGGGACTTGGATTGACTTGGATTTTGATGTGATTTGGGATGAGACATGGAATATGATTTGAAATATTATCTAAACTATTATCATTATCTTTCCCACAGCGGTTAATCACTAATAATGAGTTGGTAATTTTATATTGGTAAATGATTTTAAGAGTTAAATAGTAATGTCTAAATTACAATTAAAATATAAAAGGAGAACCCAAAAATAATTAAGATAAAATATGTAGTGAAAAAAAACCATTACTAGCTGAATAAAATTACAAACACGACGTTTAGACAAAAGAACAACATTCAATACTTTTTAATAGTTTTTTAATTAAGGAAGTATGAATAAACTTACCAATAGCGGAGTTTGCGGTGCTAATATCGATCCTATCCTACCGAGAGAAGAGCATAACGCGTGCATTGAATTCCTAATGTAAGTTGGGAATAATTCCGATGTGTACATATATGTTATGTTAAAATAAAACGTAGACATAGTTTTACCGGCCATGTAGATTAAAATTGACAGCCACGGTAAATCTGTAAAAGGAAAATATGATAGTTTGCCAGAACTGCAGAACTGCCAGAACACACATAGGTGTATAGGTACTATAGGTACAAAGCTGTAGCTTTTCAACTTTAGGGTGATAGCTAGTCAAGCAGATTTAAAAAAATCCCTACCACCCTACTGTGGTTTCATTAAAAGGGTTTCCTTCGCCACGAGCTCATACTCATATGCAAGTATTCGAACCTAGGTCGATCAACTCGATCTATTTAAGATATCTACTGAGCCATTGCCGTTTCATCATGATTATCATGCAACACGTTATATTTTAGAATTTATTTATTACTAGCTGTACCCGCAGCTCCACTCACGTTTTTTTATTTGTATTAAAGAATTATAAAATTGTGAGACTATGTACAATTATAGAAATTCTCTTTAAAAGCAATTGTAAGTACGACACGCACGCCACTTACAGTAACATGGAACGTGTACTTTACATATATTATAAATACTAACAGCGTACCATATTTGGAATTTGCCATATTTAACAACATATTTGGAACCTTAACCCACAATATAACTACCTCAGTGCTCACTTACACTATATAAGGAACTAATGAAATAATAACTTAAAATATTATTATAAAGATTGACATTACATTTAACACACATTGCCATTATAATCAAGATTTTGTGACTATACAAAAAATAAACGCTTGTCTGTTCCGCAAGAAATTGTATTATGGCACACTTTACGTAATAGGTTTATTATCTAAGATCTTATTAGAAAGACCTGTATATCATTAAAATTATTAATAATTATAATGTCGAATTGTAAACAATAAGCTGATAATTATTTGTCTAAATGAAATCTTGCTAAATTTCGTGCCGACAAAGTCGCGGGTATCAGCTAGTCTAAAGTGGAATAACCTCGAGTACTTTTTGTAAAGTCATCTATCTGCCAGTGAAAGTCTCGTGAAGACCGGTTTAACCATTTTGGAGATAGCACTGCAGGCGAAGCCACGGTTAACAGCTAGTATAAACTAAAATTGCTTGAATTACTTTTTATAAAGTCAAATATCTGTCAATGAAAGTTTCGTGAAGACCGGTGTAACCGTTTTGAAGATAGCCTTACGGGCAAAGCCACGGTTAACAGCTAGTTTAAATTTAAATAAACTAAATTACTTGTTATGATGACCGCTATCTGCTGGTGAAAGTTTCGTGAATATCGGTCCAACCGTTTTGGAGATAGTATTGTGGACATAGCCGCGGTTAATGACTAGTTTAATTTAGAGTAGCTTAAGAACCCGCTGTAATTTCAGCTACCTGTCTGTGAAATATCCCTTAAAATCGGTCTAGTCGTTTTGGAGATTACCCGGAACAGACAGACAGACACACCGAAAGTAAAATTCATAATTGCATTTTGTTATCAATAGCGTGTATACATTCGTACCCAATCATTAAAATTTTTATTTTTGATATTACATACAGACACTTCATTTTTAGTATATATAAGATTAAGATTTTGTCATCAATCAATTTCTTAACAATATAATTTCTCACTTATTAATATTATTATTAAACACTAGCTGTACCCGCAGCTCCGCACGCGTTTTTTTAAATTGTATTAAAGAAATATAAAATTGTGAGATCGTGTACAATTACAAAAATGCTCTTGAAAAAAATTGTAAGTGCGACACGCACGCCACTTACAGTAAACATGTAACGTGTACATTAGATACATAAATATTAAGTTTTTCAAATGAGGTTTACCATCAGCAACATATTTGGAACCTTCACACACCATATAACTACCTCAGTGCTCACTTACACTGTGTAAGGAACTAATGACACTATAACTTAAAGATGTTAGTACAATGATATAATATCGCCATATTGTCAATAAGTAATTTTCAAATCGAACCAGTAGTTCCTGAGATAAGCGCGTTCAACCAAACAAACAAACAAACTCTTCAGCTTTATATATTATAAAATTATAGATTAAGTAGTAATTGTGCCGCTATGTTGGTTATTACCTGTGGTGATGGTGCTTTAGCATTAGATTCATTCTTATAAATACATGAAACTATTTTATTTACTCTTTTCCTCTATTCATAATTTGGTAGAAAACCTCATTTCATCAATTATACGGACAGTAAATTAAAGGTTCTATTATATTTTTTACAATCATAAAAGTGAGACAGATTTATCGTATACATATGTACTTAAAAGTACCATCCGTTTTGTGGCATAAAATAAATATGAATTAAAATTAGTCTCCATACGTACATCGTTTCAATTATACACTTGTTCGTAGTCATTAACTGAAATTGTTAACAAACACGAAAAGGACTACCTTTTGTAAATAACACAGACTGTTAAAGGAACAATTAATTGAATTATTCGTAGCAAATATATTGTTTTTTGTAAAAAGCATACGTGGGACAGATGTAATTATTCTTGGTTTTATTTATTAAGAATTGTGTAGTATTGGCAGCTATGTTTTAATGTTTAGAGCATTTAGGGATCAATTGCAAATTTGAGCAAGAATTTGCCACATTTTAAATTCAATCTTGAGTGCTTAAGATTTCATTAGGCTTTGTTGTTAAACTAAATGGTTTCATACAATTTGTTTTCTGATCATGCTTCCAAACGTATTTGTAAATAAATTTTAAACATGCTTTTATATATCATCAGTAAAAACCGACAATAATCAGTGTTCATGTGTAGAGATGATATAAATATAATACTTACTTGTTGGCATAAAAGGTTGGACGAGGCATAAAATAGCTCCGATCACAAAAGTCGTAATTAATGTAATCCTCCTCTTGAAATGCATCATTACGTACATTATTATGAATAAAACAGGTATATCGATTGATGACATTATTGCGAAATTCAAATATTTGTTCCCTTGTAATGAAACCGAATTGATAAGCATACCGTAGTTAACGAAAGTGCATGTCGTCCACCATACAATACAGACGAGGCATCGCTTTAACATAGCTGAAGATTTAAAAGTAATCTTTAACAATTCAAGGAACTGGATTCGTTTGTTTTCCTCGCAATGCAATTTTTCTAACATATCATTATCGAGGTCTATCTTGTTTTTAACTGCTGCCTTTTTAAGAACATTTATAGCCTTCTTTTTCTGTCCCTTCATGAGCAGCCATCTAGGACTTTCGTCTATCAGAAATATATAAAAAAATAATAATAACGATGGTGCAGAAGTAACCCTCAGAAAATTTCTCCAATACGGCACTGCCCATGCCGTTAAGGGTAACATTACGAATCCCAGACTGTAGCCAATATAGCACAGGATGTAGAAAGGCACACGTTTTTTCGTTTCAACAATTTCTATATCTGTAAAATGGAAACGTTCCAATTTTATAAAGTATACAGCTCAAGTTTGGTTGAGAACATTTGAATGTGTAAAATATATTCTAGAAACTTTATAAACAGAGACCTTATCTGAAGTTTAGTAACCATGTTGTCCATAATAATAACAGCGCATTTACCATACTATGTCCATATATGTTTGGCAACAGAGAGACTATTTAAGGGATTACTAGGTATATTATACATTAATTTAATGATGATATTTTCATTAATCGAAAGTCACGTCGCTTTGTAGCTTGTCGTAGCTTTGTAGTATTCGATTACACGGAGCGATGCGTTATATCAACATACTATCTCAGTAAGCGATAATCGTTTCAAAATATATCAAAGCGTCATTAAGACATTAATTTGGCCACTGCCCACTAAAAACATTTTAACATTACGAGACAAAAAAATGGAGTAACCAATGAGTGAGCTCTGTTTATATGACAAAATAAAATATTGGCTCAATCTCGTAATATCAAGGCTTCGAGGCAAATGGACAAACTGCCAGTATTTCGGCATCAACAGTATCAATTCAGTTTAAAAAAATACTCCAACAATTTAAGTAGTTTATTAAATGGTCTAATCGGTAAAAATAAGTAATTACTTACTGAATATGTAAGCAGGAGAAAATGGGTCACCAAAACCATTTCCGAGAACTCTAAAGCTATATATAGCCAATACGAGGTGGAGAAACTCTTAGCTAAACCAATAATACCGCCTAAAACTCCCGTTAGTACAATTATTTTCTTCCTTCCCAACCTTAAAAAAAATATACAGTGAATCCAAGACATAGATTGATTGATTTAGTAACTTTCACTCAAAAAATTTCACTCAACCCCGTGGAAATTCGTCTAGTAGTTCTGTAAATTAGCGTGTTCAAACACGAATAAACTAAGGTAATATTTTGTAAAATACATTTCTAGCATACAATTTCTAAATCCTCAGTAAACAGCGTTTGGTAAATATGTTCAATGTAGAGACAAGACGGTTTTAAAGATTGCATTAATCATAGAAGAATATTGCCTTAAAAAACTGATTAATAAAAGGATAGGAATGGATAAACAGACAGAACATTCTAGTATTTTATAATAAACCGGAATCAAATATAGTACATATTTTTTACTTGAGAGCATTGACAGTTGACACGGTTACTGCATTATAAAAAAATATTTGTTTTCTGTTACCAATATAACGTTAAGATTTATCTAATTTAAGTACGCTCGTTAAAGTAACGGTTTCCAGTAAAATACTTGTTTTATGAACAAAAACGTGGCCGTATATGCGTCTTGTTAACTAATCGATATTAGTTTAACTACTGAAAATTATATCCGTAAACTCATCACATCGTATGCACTAAATATTTATCGAAACATTGTCTTTTTTGCATATGCTTTTTGTAATTCATAACAGTTTGTGAATAATAAAGAAATAAAGCTTCAAGCGTAACGTGAAGTGACCCTTACGCAGGCCGGCATGGCAGCGGCGACCGGCGTTGGATAGTTTGTCTCTCGGTGGTTGCTATTGTTTTTATATTGCACTATGCTTACCATCAGGTATAGTGCAGTCACTTTGTCGTGCTACAATAAAAAAAAGAATAAATATAATCTACAGCTTCAATGGGGAAAAATGTGTTATTGATAGAAGTTTCATTTGTAAACTGTACGTTTTATTAAAAACAAGTTACGACCTACGATTTCATCTATAGTACTTAGACTTTATACATGATATTGTTAGTGAAATAATTTCGGTTATTGGATTACTAGTGCCAGAAATTATATTCTATAATCTTTACCAATTTATTATTGATTAACTGTGACTGCTACTTCATCCGCGTGAAACCTGTTGTACAAAATAATGACTAATAAAGTCATCTAAATGTATTAACTCCATTTACTTGTCTTCTTTTCTCTCGTACTTAAGTCGCGTCGTCATTAAAATTACAAAAACTTTTGATATATTGAACCGATTTTAATGAACCAAGACCAACCAAAGACTAAATGTTACTCGAAAGTATGTTTTATGATTTTCTTGAGAGGTTTTGTCATGAACGCAGTACCTTATCTACCAGACGTGTTTGAAAAAACCGACAGACATGCAGACATTTCTAAAAATGACAAATGTAGTTTGTTATTTATTCCAAAATACCTGAAATAAATCTAAAAAGTACAAACACGTTAGATTTACATTCTTATTATATGTATAGATAATATAATAAATGCCGCATGAATTTCACACCGGCAACATTTTTAAAATCCTCACAAGCAGTTAATTTTCAAAAATCCTTTCTTGGTTTCTATCTTCAATATATGAGAAACTTGTATGTAATATTTTATTCTCTTAGACTCACCGGTGTAACCTACATGTTGTGTGTAAGAAATAATAATTACTAGTGGTCGCCCAGTGGACGAAATTCGACCATAATTCATTTATTTTTTAAATTTGTACTTTATTCATTAGTCAAATTATGTTTGGCAACAGAGAGACTATTTAAGGGATTACTAGGTATATTATACATTAATTTAATGATGATATTTTCATTAATCGAAAGTCACGTCGCTTTGTAGCTTGTCGTAGCTTTGTAGTATTCGATTACACGGAGCGATGCGTTATATCAACATACTATCTCAGTAAGCGATAATCGTTTCAAAATATATCAAAGCGTCATTAAGACATTAATTTGGCCACTGCCCACTAAAAACATTTTAACATTACGAGACAAAAAAATGGAGTAACCAATGAGTGAGCTCTGTTTATATGACAAAATAAAATATTGGCTCAATCTCGTAATATCAAGGCTTCGAGGCAAATGGACAAACTGCCAGTATTTCGGCATCAACAGTATCAATTCAGTTTAAAAAAATACTCCAACAATTTAAGTAGTTTATTAAATGGTCTAATCGGTAAAAATAAGTAATTACTTACTGAATATGTAAGCAGGAGAAAATGGGTCACCAAAACCATTTCCGAGAACTCTAAAGCTATATATAGCCAATACGAGGTGGAGAAACTCTTAGCTAAACCAATAATACCGCCTAAAACTCCCGTTAGTACAATTATTTTCTTCCTTCTCAACCTTAAAAAAAATATACAGTGAATCCAAGACATAGATTGATTGATTTAGTAACTTTCACTCAAAAAATTTCACTCAACCCCGTGGAAATTCGTCTAGTAGTTCTGTAAATTAGCGTGTTCAAACACGAATAAACTAAGGTAATATTTTGTAAAATACATTTCTAGCATACAATTTCTAAATCCTCAGTAAACAGCGTTTGGTAAATATGTTCAATGTAGAGACAAGACGGTTTTAAAGATTGCATTAATCATAGAAGAATATTGCCTTAAAAAACTGATTAATAAAAGGATAGGAATGGATAAACAGACAGAACATTCTAGTATTTTATAATAAACCGGAATCAAATATAGTACATATTTTTTACTTGAGAGCATTGACAGTTGACACGGTTACTGCATTATAAAAAAATATTTGTTTTCTGTTACCAATATAACGTTAAGATTTATCTAATTTAAGTACGCTCGTTAAAGTAACGGTTTCCAGTAAAATACTTGTTTTATGAACAAAAACGTGGCCGTATATGCGTCTTGTTAACTAATCGATATTAGTTTAAGCGTAACGTGAAGTGACCATTACGCAGGCCGGCATGACAGCGGCGACCGGCGTTGGATAGTTCGTCTCTCGGTGGTTGCTATTGTGTTTATATTGTACTATGCTTACCATCAGGCATACTGCAGTCACTTTGTCGTGCTACAATAAAAAAAAAAGAATAAATATAACCTACAGCTTCAATGGGGGAAAAATGTGTTATTGATAGAAGTTTCATTTGTAAACTGTACGTTTTATTAAAAACAAGTTACGACCTACGATTTCATCTATAGTACTTAGACTTTATACATATAATTTCGGTTATTGGATTAGTAGTGCCAGAAATTATATTCTATAATCTTTACCAATTTATTATTGATTAACTGTGACTGCTACTTCATCCGCGTGAAACCTGTTGTACAAAACAATGACTAATAAAGTCATCTAAATGTATTAACTCCATTTACTTGTCTTCTTTTCTCTCGTACTTAAGTCGCGTCGTCATTAAAATTACAAAAACTTTTGATATATTGAACCGATTTTAATGAACCAAGACCAACCAAAGACTAAATGTTACTCGAAAGTATGTTTTATGATTTTCTTGAGAGGTTTTGTCATGAACGCAGTACCTTATCTACCAGACGTGTTTGAAAAAACCGACAGACATGCAGACATTTCTAAAAATGACAAATGTAGTTTGTTATTTATTCCAAAATACCTGAAATAAATCTAAAAAGTACAAACACGTTAGATTTACATTCTTATTATATGTATAGATAATATAATAAATGCCGCATGAATTTCACACCGGCAACATTTTTAAAATCCTCACAAGCAGTTAATTTTCAAAAATCCTTTCTTGGTTTCTATCTTCAATATATGAGAAACTTGTATGTAATATTTTATTCTCTTAGACTCACCGGTGTAACCTACATGTTGTGTGTAAGAAATAATAATTACTAGTGGTCGCCCAGTGGACGAAATTCGACCATAATTCATTTATTTTTTAAATTTGTACTTTATTCATTAGTCAAATCAATATACTCAATGACTCGATAGACTCGTCTTTTATAGCATTCAGTCAAGTTACGACCGGCCGATAACTTTCTACCAATGGCGTGTCAGGTCATTAGTAACACCCCCGCTGTAGTCAATAGTAGTACAGAGAGTGCTAACAATATATATATAAGGCTATTGTATGATGTATTGGAGATATATGTTAAAAAAATGTATCCGATCGAGTTTCTTGCCGATTCTTCTAGATGACTGGGTTGTTTTCCGAACCGGTGTTAGTCTTTGACGTTCATAAGTGCAAATTAGCTCCTGATAGGATCCAGACACATGTGTATTAAGCACATTTTGTAGAGATCACGATTATATAATATGATAAAAAGTTCACTTATTAAGATAAATAAGGTAAATATTCTTGATATTTACCTTTATTTTCAATGTAATTCTTAGTGATGAAGACTTTAGATTAGTTTGTCGTATAAGTTATTTGCACAAACACTATAATGCTTTCTTTGTGAAGTAATACATTTTTATAATATGAATCTCCATAAGATCTTCTAATGGATCATTGCTACTGCGAACTCTTGTATGAACAATAGCCATATTATTTCTTATATATTGTGCTTTCAGTATTTTGAACATTTTCAACGCAAAAAATAACGTGCTCCTATATAATTTATGCTATAAAAATACTTTAACTCTACAAAGCTAAACTTTTCACGACAAAAATCACAGTGAAACATTTACCAACGTAAATATGAATATGTGTCGGTTTGAAACCTCTCCCCCTGGAGGGTGGCGTATCCATAAGGGATTTCCCCACGTTAAAAAAAAAAAAAGGGCAGCACCTCGTGACTATGTGGTGTCGAAACAACGGGCAGCTGATTGCACGTGTTGCAGCGTTAGCTCTTTACGTTCTTCGATATTTAACTAGATCACTGCCTAGTCGTCGATCTAGGCAGCACTTGGATGTGTACCACATGCCACCTACTGTAATATGTAATGTGTACATTAGATATGTAAATACAAACAATGTACCGAATGATATTTACCATAAGCATCATATTTCAAACTTTATCGCAATATTAACTACCTAATTGCTCACACTGTATAAGAATAAATACGAATATAATACGATATAATATAATACGAATAAAACAATATGTCTTAAAAATGTTATTATATAGATATAATATGCCCATATTGTCAATATCCCTACTTAAGTTATTGCGACCATACAAAAAGTAATCGCTTGTCGGTTCTGTAAGAAATTATATTGTGGAACTTTTAAGGTACCTATATATGTTTACGGTCTATGATCTTACTATAAAAGACCTCGTCTATATTCATAATTACTATTAATTGTAATGTTGAATTGGAAACAATAAATTGATAATTAGTTTTCTAATTAAAAATACAGAGTGAGCTGAAGTGTTGAAATCTTACATTAATATAAATCAAGATATAAAACTCTATATCTACCTGCGAGCAGTTTTTATTATATAACAATTTAAATAGTGTTCATGAAGCTCGATGCAATATTCTTACAAGTTGCTATGGTTATTGAGTTATGTACACACAAGCGCCGTAAATATTTTTTTAAATATTTAATGTACAGTTTTGGCCTGGTTACAGTTTTATTATATGTATATAGATATGAAGATAAGAAAGTATATGTCAAAAATGTGGATCTCAAAGATTCAAATGATTAACTTTATAAAATAGCTTTTAATCACATTAAATATAAAGAATATATAAGGAAGCATTTTTATACAATAAATGTAACAACACATTAGTTACAGTTTTGTTTAATTTTACACAAATTTTTCAACTTTGTTGGTATTATTGAAGTTAACTTTTTTTTGAATCGTTATGGTTTGAAGATCGATGAAACGAAAATTCTTCATGATAAGGAAAAAACTCGTACACCAATAGGATTTATTGTACTTATTACATTTGTTACAAAATACGTATAGCCAGCCGGTCGGTCAGTGAAATTAATAACACTCTATAGGCACAGTGATTTTTTTCTCGAACTGACTATGCTATTGACCTGGCAAGGTCTTTACAGCTTCACCGGACTACAATCGCGCGCAGAATAACGACATCTTGCCCTTTATATGCCGAACTCCAACCAAAGACGTCTCACACCAGGGTGAATAATGAACAGCCCAATAACTTCAACCAACAGCGTTTGAGGTCATTAGTAACTCCCCCGATATAGACAATAGCGCGGTATTGCAGGTTAATAGTGGCTCCCCCGATATAGCTCTAATATGGTGTCGCTAGTAATGTTCCGGTGGCGTTGTACTCTCGCCTCTCGGGTGTGTCGTAGCGGTACCGGTCTTAGTCATTACCACATTTTATGTTTCTAATTCAACTGATTAATAATTTCGCAAAGAAGCGCTAAATTGCTGTGGATAAATTATAACCTTTATTGTTCATTATATGGGTCAAAAACATCTGTACCTAGCAATAGATTTTTCTGATGTAGGTTTTTTTTCTAAAGCGTACAGAGATAAAATATATGTTACATTTTTAGCTAATATGTCTGCTATAGAACAAAGAAAATTTCATCAAAATCCACCAACAATTTAATTTACTACAAACTTTTGACTTTTGTTCGTTACCCTGGTGACCCCTTGCATTTTATGTGACAAAAGTATTCTATATATCTCTTTAAAATATTATTTATCATTGTGTCAAGGCTCGCCAAAATTGATACTACTTTCAGAGTAATAGGCGGACACAGTGACAGACAGACACAAAAATTTTAGATAAAATATTTTTGGCTTTTATGTCAATAACAAAGTCCACCCGATTTTAATTAAAACAATATTTAATGTACATATTTGGCCCAGTTACAGTTTTAAGGTGTATCTTACGTTGAAAAATGTGAAAAAGAGAGCCGATATAAAAAACAAAGATATTATGATTTCTATCAATACTAAATATTTAGAGCAAATCATATAAACTGATATTTGTGTTTTATTATTTTTTTGTTTCCTTACTAAAAAGAGACAAAGAGATTTTTTGAAATTGAGCCTGTGCGAAGAGGGGATGAATGTTTCTAGTGCATTTTTGGGATAAATTAAGTTAGATAACAGTTATAAAAAACCACATGTATGATCATGTGTTAAGGAATTCAATTACTATAATTTTGGTAAATCTCTGTACATTATATAGCATGTGTAGAGTAGTAATAACTATCTAAAAAGAATAACTTTTAGGAGCAAAACATTTACTATGCAAAGCGTGGAACAGAAAGTACATAAATCATAGTATATTACAATTGTAAAAATAAACTTGAGAGGAATCTCAGCTTCCATATAAATTCTAATAAGAATAAAACACGAGTGTAAAAACAATCATTTATTGACCAAGAACATAAGATTAATAATATAATGAGCTAATTTCTTACCAAAGCAAAATTGAAATTTTATAAAATACAGAGAAATATTAAAGAAATGCATTACATGCAAAGATACGAACAGTCGTGACAGCGCTTTTGAATTCCATTTCGGTTTCTTTTGAAATTAGTTCATCGCTGCAGGAGTTTTATTTAAGAGACAATATTCCGTTTGTGGAGTGGGCTGAGGCAGGCGTCTGCGGCGAACACTCGATGGCTCTCGTGGCTTTGTTCGCTACCGAGCCTTTGTGGATGTACCCTTTGTCTATTTAACCATCTACTCTGGGTATTTCAGTTTTAATAAAAAAAATCTTTTATATAACATTGTAATAAATTTCTTTAAATAGCTAATTTAATGTTAAAGTTTGATGTTACGCTAATTTTCTTTCTATGTCTATCGTTATATCAACACTAACCTCGTATGCATCTGCAATTAATACAACATAAGAAGGTGGTTAACAACTCAATAATAAAATGTAACTCATATATGCAATATGAACGTTAGGAAATATTCTATTATGTACTCCTTTTCTGTAAGCTCCAACTAATAGCTGAATTTAAACTCAATTTGTTCCCATGATAAACAGTTTCAGTGAATTTTCCTTGATTGAAAGCTTTGTACTTTACCAATTAACTATCAACTGTTAACAGAGCTTTTAATAAATTGATCAGATTCTCGACATTTTCATTAAATTAAATTGTAAATTGTGAACAGCGCTGTTTAGAGCGAATGCAATCAGTGATCGGTTTACAAGGGATACGAACGCGGACGGTACTCCACAGTGGACGGTAAGAGGCGATCCAATCAAGCGGGTTTGTTTTTGTTTCATTTATATGATTTCGCGTTTCGTTCCGTTTCAATTGCACTGGATACAATAACGTAGGAAAATATCGAGAATGTATTTTACATCTCAAAACTACCACGATAGGATTATTTATCCTCTTCCAATGAAATTGCAGGTAATATACGGTCTGGAGCGACATGGTGGTAGCCTTACTCGATCCCATGCCACCCTGCTAAAAGCGGTGGCCAGTAAACCGTGAGGTTTTGGTGAGTACGAGTCTCATATTGCCCACTCTCTCCCCCGAGGAGGATTTCCCCATGTTAATAAAAAAGGTAGTAGAGGGAACTCTATTATAATCATAGGCTCGTATTAATAATCCTAATTAAAGAAAAGTAATAAACAAATTACAAAGTTCTACTGCGAAAGCACCAGCTACACATGAATGTTTAACATCAATCCACAATGCTCTCAGTGTCTAGTGTATTCCAGTCTAAAGAATGTAGGTGGCAACATGTACTAGTAACTTATTATAGACCGTCCCCAGTCGACTTCATTACATGAACTGAATATCTGTTATCTATTTCAGACCGCCTAGTGATAAACGAGATGTAAATTTTGCAAAACATTTAACGATTTATAAGGTATCTTATTATATGTAATCATCCATCCAATGATCCCATCCCATCCAATAAGTCTCATAAATCAATGACATTAAGTTACAATTCAAACTCTATTATCCAAAACTTTGCATCAATTTTTCCAAATATTACCAAAATATTTTCATCAGACATTCTCCGATTCCGCCTAAAGTGCGTTCCTCAATTTCGTAGCTCCTTGTATCGGTCTCCTTTAGTAACGGATTCTATCGGAAATCTGGTTGTGCTTGTTCAATAAATCGATGTTTGAATTTCACTTTACCCTGAAACAGTCTTAATAGGATTTTGTTGTATAGTTATGGATACAAATACGTCATTAAACAATTTTGACTTTTTTTTAAAATAGCACTTCCAGTATCATCTAGATAGTAAGTATTAAACGGGGTTGATATATAACATCGAATTCATAGAATATATCTGCATTTGTTACAAAGTCGAAAAGTCTAAAGTGGAGCCTGCAATTCGCAATATCGAGGAGCAAAGTTTGGTGCTCTACCAAATCCATGTTATGGCGCATTGGGACCGACGACTTAAGAAGCCCAGCTTCGGTTTGGTTATGGTCGAGGCTATTAGGCACCACCAAATAGCCTACGGAGGCGCTATGGTACCCTCACCTTTCAGCTGATGCATGTGTTCTCACCAGGATGCTATCACAAAATTGTGACTTATTTTACTTCCTACTAAGATTTCTAGTCAGATGTATACTTATTTCATATTTACACTTTTTTTATTTCAATAATAACTTACCCTATATCATTGTCAAATGTTACGTATGCTTAAACAGGATAATACACGTTAATATCGCTGCAATTACCGTGCATTAGTTAACCGATCTTTTTTTTTTTTATTTACGTGGGGAAATCCCTTATGGATACGCCACCCTCTCGGGGGAGAGGATGGGTTATGTCCGACTCGCACAGACTAAAACCCCACGGTGTACCGTCCGACCGTATTGTTGGGGCGGCAAGGGATCGAAGTAAGCTATTCCCCTTAGATAGCCGCCCCAGCAGTCCGCCCGGCGGTAGGTGGCCGCCGGGCTCCATCCTAATAGGGAGACAGACTGGGTACACACCAGCTGCCTCTCCTCGCCGACCGGACCCGTGCAATGAGGAGATGGGCCCCCCGGCCCACCCCCTCAGGTCCGGCTATGGTGGTGGGAGGAGAAGGGCAAATCGCCGCCTCCTCCCTCCGGTCCTCCGTTGGCGGAGACGGCCACTCAGAGGGTCATCTTCGCGGACCCTCTCCGCCGCCTCCTTCTGCGAGATAACGTCCTCGCAGAAGGTGGCCATCGCAATCCATGCCTCTTCGCTGCCGAGCATGGCCGAAACCACACTCGGCATCGACAAATCCAGCCCTACCGCCGCAGTCAGAATGCGGCGCTGTCCCTCCCACGCAGTACACTCAGACAGGGTGTGCTGCGCGGTATCCTCCGCAGCGTCGCATTCATGGCATGCGGCGGTTGGCTCCCTACGAGCGATCTGATGCAAGTACCACCCGAAGCAACCATGCCCGGTGAGTACCTGCACCAGTCTGAATTACAGGGAGCCCCAACGTCTCCATATCCAATCCGGCAGGACCGGGCGGACGGCGTCAATAGTGTAACGTCCATACCGCTCGTCCGCCAGGTCCCGCCTCCATCGTTCCTTCGCCTCCTCCCGGCCCTCCCTTCTCTTGGCCTCAATCTCCCTGGGAGCCGGAGGCTCCCCGATACTCTTTCTTGCCGCCGTAAATTCGTACACGGCGGCAAGAACTCCCGCCTCCAGCTCCCAGGGCAGGGAATTAGTTAACCGATCTACTCAACTCAGTGCGACATGTTTGTACATTAGTTGATCTATCTCCATAATTAATACAAATCCCATTGTAAAAGTTATAGTATGTTATATTTATGCTATAAGAGGTATATGTTTAAATAAAAAAGAATTAAAGCACGATCGTCCAGGTTACTAAAATATTTATTTAGAAAAGATTACTTCCGGTTTTATTCATAGATCTTTTATTTTCAATAATGATTTTATTTTTAAAGAGAGCAATAAATTTTCTATATAAATCGGTATATTTAATATTTCATTGTATATTTGCCCAAATCGAAAATTTAATTCTGATAAATACGAAGTACAAATACGTATATCCATTATAAAATTAGACAAATGCTCGTAAACATAGTAAAGATATAAAAAAAGTTTTTCACACTCATATGTACTAGAAGTGCAATTAGGCTGAATATAAACGAATTTCAGAATCTCGCTTGTTCCTTGTCCGTTTCGCGTGAGCCGCAGGTATAGTGTACGTGTTACCCTCTATAGTTAATGAAACGCTTATGCGTTACACGTTCTGAGATGAATCGATGTATATCTGTATAATAATAAATATAATACCAGCAGAGTGGTAATGTCGTGTAGATAAACTCAACACTCAGACTCTTCTTTTCTTTTTGTCCCCTTCGAGTTTGGCGAGATTGCCCAGCATTTTACCCGGGTAGTAGCCGTGAGGGTTAAAAGTCGATATAATAACGGCGATGAGCTACAAATTATCGATTGCTTAAAGGTCACTGTTATTCTAATATTATGAAATCAGGATGTGTGTCGAAAAAGAAGATCATGAAGTCTTATAAGCATTTTTTAAAATTACAACAAATTCAAATCCAATTAATATTATACACATGAAAGATTCATATCGTCATGATTTTTATTTTATTTAACTGTACAACTCTTCGTCTCGTTGGCCTTTTGCAGTTTTTTAAAATATATTATACGATATTTTGCACTTCCGCCTGGAATTGATTGGCTGCTAAAACGACTCATTGCAATAAAAGAACGTTTGATTTTATTTCTGCGAAGTGTATCTGAAAAAGCATAATCTGAAGCTAGTAATAAAAAGAGCGAAATGTAGTAATTAAAATCACAAAAAGAATTAAAAACCGCGTCCTTAGTTGACGGTTGAACGTGGCGTCAGTTGACATGGTATGTAATTGTATAAAATATAAAAAAGTTGAGGCACTTATAACGGCTGCTGACAGAAGTGAAAAGTCAAAATGATAAATAAATGTATTCTCTTTAGATTTTTCAAATTAATTATAGTGTGAACGACATTATTTCAATTTCAAAATTTGTTTACTGAAATTATTAACATTAGTGAGGTTTTCATCATATTAGCACTCGGACAAATAATTATATATATTTTTATGAAGTCTATTAATCAAGCAAACATATGATAAGCTGAAAAATATCAATACTACATGTTCACAAGCCTCTATACTAAGTGTCCTTAATCTGACGCATGTCGCATGTCGGTCATGCTTACTAACATGTCATGACCTGAAATTATGTATTTTTATCCTGCCAAAAAAATACCGTACAACGCGCTTAAAGAAGTTTTCAATTCAAAAATCTTTGATTATTTTGTATATTCACTAGTATACATAACTATTTAAAATCAAGGAAAACACACAACTAATATTTTTTTTAAATGAATTACTTGTCATCGGGGCACTGTGGTGAGAGTCTAATTCGGTCGGGACATATAGATATAGCGTTTAAATAATGTAAACCGGATTTGATGATTGTGCTTTTGTGAAACCATTTGCATTCGACTCTGAATGTATCTAATTTCACTGTAATTTTAATTGCTAGACTATCCATTAACGATTCATTCGCTAGGCTTCGATTCACTGTATTAGCAACGATCTATAAACATTAAAGTGAAAGTCATTAGGGAACTGAATTTGTATAATTTAATATGGATTAAAACGAGACTCATCCAGGTAATCATCATCAGCCTGTAAGATATACACTGCGGGGCCATAGATCTCTTCGCGAAGGAAGGTATTGACATAATCACCACGCCAGCTCACATCGTATTGGCGAATGCAAACTTTTCTCAGGTTTAGGTTTTCTCGAGATATTTTCCTTCACCATCAGATGAATTTAAATGAGTAAGTGTACGTGATTTCCAAAAAATTCGTTGGTACATGTTGGAGTTTGAACCTGCGGGCATCGGTTTGATATTCCATCAATCACGACTATCATTAGTCACGACCAAACAAATGTTTTTTTTTTTTAATATCAGTTTTTTTATGATACCTTTAGTCTTTTTACCATCAACCCTCATAAGTATATTTAGAAGAAAACACTGATGTATTGTAAATCCACTCGCTTCGTGTCAAGTCACGCGTTTGACGCCCCGTTGCCAGCGAGCGTGCTCCGATTATACAGGATTACAAGCGTAATTAATTGTTAACACCCTGTATACAATTCCTGTGGTTAAATTCTCTCATTACCTCATTAAACATATAGTGAGGCTTAAATAAACGTGGCTTAACAATACTAGATATGTTATATCAAGTGTTAAATTGGTAATACTCCATATAAGTCAGTAAAAAAGATTTTATAGTGAAAGATAGAAAAATAAATTATGGTGAAAGTATCAACCTAGTTCTATGAAATAGAGTATTGTCTGTAACTAACATTATGTATATTTAAAAGGTGTCCTAATGGCCGTTAAAAGCAAAGCTATAAAAGAAACAAATTCTGTTTTTTTTTCAACCATTAGTATGTAGTAAATAAATGATAAAATTATATTTCTCCAGTTTTCTCTATTTAATAGCTTGATACATCCCTTTGACGGTAAAATCGACTCGTATGCCGTCACGACATACGGTATGACGCTCTCTTATGCAGTCATACTCCTTCTACACAACCGCTCTCGAGTCCCTTACATATGCGGGCGTATAATATATACTTTGTTGCTTCTCTGTGACATACGTTTTTTTATCCAACTATACCTAATATCATCAACACGTGTTTAATTATAAAATTTAGTATTAACTTAAATCTTTAACATCTTCCGGGCGTCTCGTGATGACAAACTCTTTTCTATGCACAAAGATAAATCCATCGTTCAAATATTCAAATATATAAATAAATTTTGTCGTGTTATGCTTTTCAAGATATGGAAGGTATAACATTAGTCCTCTCATCAACTACTGAAGAGGTGGTCATAGTGTTGTGCTGAATATTCAGTCTGCCAGATATTTGTTTCTTCTTTTTTTTATTGTTTTTATTATATGAGCATATTGATGCTCAACCCGATTTGATGCCCGCGATTTAATTGTAGTAAAAACTGGTTTGTTGGTTTTTATTTTGATCCTATCGAAAAAGTGTAATGGTATGAAATCCAAGTAATGCTATGAAAAGTCATTATTCTGCTAGTAAACGATTTTTTTTCAGCAGTATCATAGATTAACGCAAACAAACAAGAGACACCTCAATTGTATAGGAGTAATAATAGTCACGGAAAAATATAATAAATAAACAAAAGAAAAGCAAATATATTTAAACGAGGCTTTCACAATTTTCACCGATAAGCGTTTAGACCCTTCGAAATCCAACCGAAATGGACGGATGGGTCGCGGCGACTCGAAAAAATTTATCGGGATTAACTCGTCAAAAATCCAGGCAGACGTCCGGCTGACGCGTGTCACGTTGGTTAATATCTTGCACCGTGACGTATCCCTGTTAGGGTTGACAGTGTTAGTGGATAATTAATTGAAAAATCATACAACAATTCTATATCAGAGTTAATGTTGATGAGATGAGTTAATGATTGAATCCAGTCAGAATTCATTCAACGTAAGTAAATTTTTTGTAATGTCCTCCCTCTAGCCAGCAAAAGTAATAATGCTGTTACCATTCCCTCCTTACATAAACATTTATATAAGTATTTTTTAATGTGTTTTGGTATCCTTATTGATTCATAGGCTGCAATCCAGAAATAAGGAATTAACTTATAGTGGATCGTTACTAAGGTGATGGTAGCCTAGTGGATAAGATCGCGCGCCTCACATCCAGATACTGAAATCCCTTATATCATCAAATTAAGCAAATCAAAGACTCACCACCCCCCTTTTAGTGTTTACAAAATACTTGAATAGTCCGTCAATCACAACTTCAAAATCAACTGAAATTATAGTTAGTGTACTTATTTCATGCACTGTTTCTAATTGTCGTGGAAATTTAAATTCATAGTATAGTTTCCGTAATAGAAAACGTTATTGTACCATAGAGGAAGGACTTTTTCTAATGCTACTCCCATATCTGCGAATCGAAGCTTCGACTACTTGTCGCGCTAAAATAAACGTCAAAAAACATTCCGATAAAGGCGCAGATTATACGTTGCCACACCTGTGTGTTTCCAATGACTCAACATTAGCGTCCGCTAAACTCCTCTGGTGTGTGTAAAAACCGCCAGCCCAGTTATCGTGCTGCGTTTATTGTCACGCAGCCCGATAGTTCGTAACGCATGACGATAATGTCTTCCCACGGCTGCGTTTAGTGTGACCATAGACAAAACTTCGTGTCGATACACGCAGGTATGGGAGTACCATAATACTAATCTTGGTAGTTACCACCCAAAGTCTATGGCCAAGAATGTATATGTTTATGCCGGCAGCTGCACTTGAGAACCAGTCCTCCTCTAGGTTTAGCGTAGTTACCATATTAGACCACATCGACATTTAACATCAGATAAGACTGTGATCAAACCCATAAAGTATTAAAAAAACCTGGACCGTGTTATTACAAAAAAGTTAAATATGTATTAAATACTCGGTTTAAAAGAGTTACCTAATAAATGCACCGCGCTCCGCCGAGGCAAGTTCGCGTTATCCTTTTTCGCAAGTCTAACCTAACGTAACCAAAGCGAGACAAAAGAGCAAGATGGCGAACATTCAGCGACCGCGGTGCATTTAATATGAGACCTTTTTAAAGCCAGGGTTTTTACGTATTTAACTTTTTTGTAATAACACCGGGAGAGTTTATAAAGATAAACAAAAACCATGCCTGACGTTAAGTCGTTTTTTATAGGCTTGGAAAGTTCTAGTAGTCGAATGACTAATGTTAGTAGAATATAGTGGATGTCACAACGTTGGAATGTTTAAAGGAATATCCACGTGGTTTTCGTTTATCAGTAAGTCATTACAAACATTATCAGCCGGTAAAAGAATATTCTGAGGAAATCTGGAACATTTGAAAACTGTTCTCGTTGTACGGTATAGATATGTTTTTTTTTTACAGATTTAATCACACTTGATTCCGTAGTCGTGAGAGAGACTAGACTGTTTCAAGAGAACTATTAGTTCTATCTATCCGAATTATGAGTGAGCCGTTTTGTAATTTTGTTGTCCTCATTTTATGAATATTACATAACTCGCATGACTCTTTTACTTATTCTAAGTTACCTTTATTAATTTTTATAATTAGCGCATCACTATAATGGGAAAGCGTAACTATAAGTAATTTCAATAATATTTTATTTACCAGTAAAAACCTTCGAGATATGATTTCAACTGTCTCAAAGATTATCTTAACGAACAAGAGACAATTTAATTTTGTCTATATAATAGAAATATGTAATAAGAAAATAATAATACCACTATAAAGTAGAAGACTTTAGCTACTTTTAAAACTTAATATTAAAATAAGTATAAAAGAGAAAAATATAATTGTGAAAAGTGCTAACGAGAATTATTTTCAATTTAGTTTTGCAAGACATTTTCTCTCACCATTCTCTCAAGTACTTAGTACGTGCGAAAAACCTTCACAAGTTTTTATTAGAGGTAGGTACTATATTTAAATAACTATATTGCAATCATAATGTAGTAAAGATAATGGAATATTTAGAATGAGGCATTATAATAGTATACGCAAATATTACAGACAGAGTCAAACATTAGCTCGGATAGCAGATATCATCAGAAGATTCCAAAACATGACTCCTACAGTATTTCGAAATTTACTTAACAGGTATTATTGGTTGAAATAACGAAACTGAATCAATTATACTAGTATTATTTCAGTTACAGTTCTAATTATTTTAAAATGACAACGCACTAATGTCACCTGTCAGAAAGACAATCAAAGGGAAATGAATAAAAAACCGCAAAAATTAAAACCACTTAAAAAAAATTTAGCTTTATCTAGATTAATTACTTAGGCAAAGGTTATTTGGATAGTCCCAATAATTAATTACCCTAATAGATGGCCTTACATGAAGTTTGTGAATGATCCCATGAAGTAGTAAACCGTGAAACGAAACTCCAAAAAAATAAATTATAAAGAACTAAAAGAAATTTGGTAGGAAGTGTTATGTAAATTTTAATCTTATTAATTCAAACAAGGACTAATTTATATGTAGATAAGGATTCCTTTATATTTCTTTTTCACATCAGTCCCATAAAAATTAGCTAAAAGATAATCATCAAAGAGAGATCGCCTTGGCCGAGAGGAGCTCAAATTGCCCGCATTCATAACACGGGTCAACTGCGGACACTTTTTTACATTAAAAAAGCGGTGAGGGTCGTGTTTGCTTTGGATTGAGGAATCGAGGATATACGCAAATTCTTCTATACGAGCATATCAGTTTTTGAATTGAAATTGTAATTTGACATTGATTTAATTTACATTTAGGTTTTTGTTAAAATGAAGTTACTTAACGCGGCTTGTAGTAAGAGTCGATTCATTAATATATACAAATATACTATGCTTAATTTTTTTTCAATTTTGTTGTTTTCGTATGTATATATATATTCGGAATTAGCAACATAATGAGAAAGGGATGGTCGTAATTTGATATAAGTCGCCTCTTTTTCGCTTGACGTGTTGCATAAGCATTATATAATAAGGTCACAAAGATCTGCCAATCATGATTTAAGTGCAGTCAGAAAGTCATGGCAATTTCAAAGTCCGTTAAATGCCTTGACATTAGTAGAGATGTAACACTGCGTCAACTCAGTTCACTGCGCTAGATATGTCAACACACTTCTTCAAAATGCATTGGCGCACAGCGCAGGACCGGGAAATTCGAATATCATTTTTATAAACTGTTACTCTGTGAAATGTAAATGAAGTTATACCTAGGTTATCTTTATTTTCTAGATTTCACTTTACTTACTGGCCATAAGGTTATTTTGACAGATGACTAAGTTGACAGCTGTGTGTGAAACAAATGACGGAATACATTTACGTTCGAAAATAAATGAATCATAGTCGACTCCGCGGGGAGTAGTTGAACGAAAAGCATGGTTGATTTATTTTAATTTTTTGTGTGTTTTAGTGTACAAAGTGCAGTTGCTCCCTCGGCGTGTTTTGACTTTGTTGCGCCATGGCGCAATTTTGAGTTAACGCAATGAGCCGGTGCAGTTAACTTCGCCTGAGTTACTGAGTTAACGCAAGGATTTTCGCTGAGTTAACAATGTCTAGAGATTAGTGATCCCATGTTTTACAAAATTATCAAACGATTTGATAGCAGAGTCCTTCTCCATCAAACCCAAAAGATCAAAGGGACAAATACAAAGAGTGCTACAAGGCATCATATGCCCTAGTCTCTTCCTACTAAAACTGGGGCTTTCTTGAAATGTTCAAAGTTTTGCATCGATGTGTTTTGCTTATTTTGTATTACAAGCATTTTAAACGTACATGAATATCACTATATTTTCTATAGAATATAGAATAGCATTTAAGATTTCGCATAGGTGAAAATTTGCAATATATATCGACACTCGTTAAAGGGAGATTGTAAAATAATTCCTTACATTGATAAACGACGCAATGTTAACGCGTTCACGGGACAAACTCACGGAGAGTTAGACAGTTGCAGACATCGACATTAAAGTCATTGGCTCCAAACTTGAAGTCCCGTGCGACTGTGACATCGGATAGACACTTGGAAACTTTCAAGTCATTAACAAGTTATTCTAATATAATCTTAAATATTCAAGTTACATCTCGAGTTTGTCTGAATAATATCTGTAAAGCTTCTTTGCAGTATCACAGGCGAATTACTAAACTGAGCTCGAAATTAATTTGTTTCACATAAACATGGTATTCCAAATAATTTTATATTACCAATTATAACTTTTATCATAATGAATACTTCTTGTCAGAAACCGACACATGTAAACAGATTTAAGTATGTTAAAACAATTTTTTTTTTATGTCAAAGGACGATAAACTGTCTATCGGATCAACAGATGGTAAATAATTACCGTCGTCTGTGGGCAACTAGAACACGTGTTATTACTACAATATTGGCGACCTTGAACAACGTACCTTAGGCTATATTTGAAAAGTATGTCATAGCCCTGAAGGAAAACTGGGTTATGTAATTGACAATTCTGACATACGCATTTAGAAATTAATTAAAGAATTAATTAATTAAGAAAAAATATTCTACCTTAATGTTGTAGTGGGCGACCTTGAACAACGTACCTTAGGCTATATTTGAAAAGTATGTCATAGCCCTGAAGGAAAACTGGGTTATGTAATTAACAATTCTGACATACGCATTAAGAAAATTCTACCTTAATGTTGTAGTGATTTTACAAGGTTTTAATACGGGGAAGAGCACATAAAACTCGAAGGGAAAGCCAGGTAAAATATAAAACATACTAAAGATGTCGGAAACAAAGAACGGAAAGAAAAAGCTAGAAGGAAAAGAAAAGTAACAGCTCTGGACGCCTATGCTCGCATAGCCGCCAAATGCGTTAAAAGAAGGAACGAAAAGTTAAAGAACAGGAAGGAAACAGAACGTAGATGCTGGAAGTAGGAAACAATTGCGACAAAAAAGGCCGAAAATCCAGGAACAAAAGAATGGTCCAAAAATGTCTCTGCCCTCCCCACGACAGAGGTGATCCGACGAGGGATGGCAATCGCCCGTCCCAAATAAAAAAAAAAAAAAACGGGGAAGAGCAACCAGCAATCGACGGAAGGTATGCATTTGATTTTTTTAAATTTTAGTATGATACAGAAATGGTACTACTTCATATAACAGTATTTCAATATTGAATCATATTAAGAAAAATCAGGAGTTGAACTACAATTTGAACACTGCAGCTAACCAGGCAAGTATGTTTTTCTAAAACAAAAGATCTATTTTATTATGGGATTTAACTGCACCTTCCATATAGATTCAGACTACGTTAATATCCATCGTCATTCTTTAAAAATATGAATCTTTGTAGAACATTTTGCCTTAAGTCCGAAAATACCTCGTATAAGAATAAATAAAGTTCATAGCAAGAATAGTGGCGACCGCCAAAAGATGAGAATCTATTGACAATCATCCTAGTTAAATCAGCCTATAATCTACCACTAGGTAGCTGAATATACGAGATAAATTCTCACCTGTTAATCATAGAAGCTAGTCACTATGACATGTTTTCAAGCATATATATGTAGAGGTTACAATAGTCAGGCATTGCAAACTGACATTATTTTCGGCAGTCATCTATCTATGTTTTATTCTCATTTGAAAAACCTGACATCAAAAGATACATGAACAAAATAGTCTAAACAGCGTTGAATATTTAACAAATAACTTCTTCAAAGGTAAGGCAACTATGATGTTCGGTTCGGCAGAATTTTTACCTGTACATTCGACATGAGACAAGGTGATTAATAACAGCGGTGCGTGGGCGGCTTCCTTTGCAGTTTTTACGCGACCCGACCGCGACCGCCGCGCCACGTTCCCGCATATGTGCGTTCACTAGACCGTAAAGAGGTGACTTTACCCCGGAAAAGGTGTTATAAACTGTTTAGTAGATTTACTGCCTTATCGGTAGGCGTTGAGAGTTAATTATATTTTAAACTATAATCGTTATATATGTATTCTAATTCATTTGATTGTGAATTTGTAGAAATATAGTTACAAAATACTAATGTTTATTTTGTGTATAGTTTTGTGTATTTCATTTAATACAATACAATACAACAATATAATACAATCTTCGCGCTAAAATACAATACTTCTATGAGGTATATAATAGGTTATTGGTCGAAATAAATATAGGTATAGTTAATAGGAGGGAAGTGATCCTAATATCACGTATCAATTATTTATATATGTTAGTAGCATGAACAGAATAATCTAAATAGCGTTGAATATTTAACAAATAACGTCTTCAAAGGTAAGGCAACTATGATGTTCGGTTCGGCAGAATTTTTACCTGTACATTCGACATGAGACAAGGTGATTAATAACAGCGGTGCGTGGGCGGCTTCCTTTGCAGTTTTTACGCGACCCGACCGCGACCGCCGCGCCACGTTCCCGCATATGTGCGTTCACTAGACCGTAAAGAGGTGACTTTACCCCGGAAAAGGTGTTATAAACTGTTTAGTAGATTTACTGCCTTATCGGTAGGCGTTGAGAGTTAATTATATTTTAAACTATAATCGTTATATATGTATTCTAATTCATTTGATTGTGAATTTGTAGAAATATAGTTACAAAATACTGATGTTTATTTTGTGTATAGTTTTACTGTTCTAAATTCATTCAATACAATCTTCATGCTAAAATACAGTAATAGTACAGGTATATAATAGGTTATAGGTCAAAGTAAGTATGTATAGGTATAGTTAATAGGAGGGAAGTGATCCTAATATCACCTATCAATTATTTATATATGTTAGTAGAAAAAAAACAAGTCAAACATTAAATTTACAATGTATTAATGCAAAATTCCATATCTACAATTGTTTTATAGAAAATACAAACTACGAAACACCGACATCTGTTAAACTTTTAACAGAGTATTTTATTGACAGTGTTATCAATATCGTACGGAATAGGATTGTACCATATTTTTGTAAACTTACCTAATAATAATTTTGTTTGTTGAAGATTTAGAGCTCCTCCTAGTGTATTTCATATTAAACATCACCTAGTTAATGACGCTACATTTGTTATAAACTGTTTAGTAGATTTACTGCCTTATCGGTAGGCGTTGAGAGTTAATTATATTTTAAACTATAATCGTTATATATGTATTCTAATTCATTTGATTGTGAATTTGTAGAAATATAGTTACAAAATACTGATGTTTATTTTGTGTATAGTTTTACTGTTCTAAATTCATTCAATACAATCTTCATGCTAAAATACAGTAATAGTACAGGTATATAATAGGTTATAGGTCAAAGTAAGTATGTGGTCGAAATAAATATAGGTATAGTTAATAGGAGGGAAGTGATCCTAATATCACGTATCAATTATTTATATATGTTAGTAGAAAAAAAACAAGTCAAACATTAAATTTACAATGTATTAATGCAAGATTCCATATCTACAATTGTTTTATAGAAAATACAAACTACGAAACACCGATATCTGTTAAACTTTTAACAGAGTATTTTATTGACAGTGTTATCAATATCGTACGGAATTGGATTGTACCATATTTTTGTAAACTTACCTAATAATAATTTTGTTTGTTGAAGATTTAGAGCTCCTCCTAGTGTATTTCATATTAAACATCACCTAGTTAATGACGCTACATTTCATATAGTATAAATAATGGCAATTTTACATGAATCATGAATTTCAGGGAAAAGGTTTTTTAAACTATATTACGATCGATTGGTAAAATTTTATTATCTGTAATGCATAGAGAAATATCGATATCGATGTACTTGTATCAAATATGATAGGAAAATGTCATAATTAGAACGGTAGAAAAATAAAATAAACCTTTTAAACAGACATAATAAAACAAAGGTTTAAAATTAATTATACGTAAATAAAAAAGAGATCATTTGTGTAACTAGTAGAATATTTTATTAAATTCTCATAACAGAAATTACAATTAATTTGTTGTTAGCAAAACCCTTTCAGGTAGACGCAGGTAGAATTATGTTTCAGCGCTTCGAACCCGAATGCGGCCTTTGTAAAAATATGCAAATAGACCTTTAACTTCCATTCCTACAAACGCTCGGGCCTAAAACAACAGACTCGTATGCGGACAGACAGAGGTAGTTGAGGGTGCCGTGTGAAAAGTTACTTAAATAAGCACCTTAATTAATAATTACTTTTCCAGTGATTCTATAATTATTGTAAGGTAATTCTGGTTATTTAAAACATCTGAAATTAACCTAAAAAAAACAAAAATGATAGCGATGTTGCAATATTTCGGACTGTGAGTAGATCAAAATTGAAATAAATATAATAATCCTTTGCATGGAAACTTTCATAATTATTTTATGTTATGTTATGACACTAGCAGTAATGCATAGAGAAATATCGATATCGATGTACTTGTATCAAATATGATAGGAAAATGTCATAATTAGAACGGTAGAAAAATAAAATAAACCTTTTAAACAGACATAATAAAACAAAGGTTTAAAATTAATTATACGTAAATAAAAAAGAGATCATTTGTGTAACTAGTAGAATATTTTATTAAATTCTCATAACAGAAATTACAATTAATTTGTTGTTAGCAAAACCCTTTCAGGTAGACGCAGGTAGAATTATGTTTCAGCGCTTCGAACCCGAATGCGGCCTTTGTAAAAATATGCAAATAGACCTTTAACTTCCATTCCTACAAACGCTCGAGCCTAAAACAACAGACACGTATGCGGACAGACAGATGTAGTTGAGGGTGCCGTGTGAAAAGTTACTTAAATAAGCACCTTAATTAATAATTACTTTTCCAGTGATTCTATAATTATTGTAAGGTAATTCTGGTTATTTAAAACATCTGAAATTAACCTAAAAAAAACAAAAATGATAGCGATGTTGCAATATTTCGGACTGTGAGTAGATCAAAATTGAAATAAATATAATAATCCTTTGCATGGAAACTTTCATAATTATTTTATGTTATGTTATGACACTAGCAGCACCAGGGGAGTCGCAAGTGCGTTGCTGGTCTTTTAAAGGAGGTGGGCTTCCGACGCAATCACTGAACGAACGAAACGCAACAATGCAAGCACTATTACTTCACGTGGGTGTTTCTGTGGGTCGGGTGGTAGTACCGCAGGCGAGCCGACCCTTTCATGCTGAAATCAGTATAGCTTCAGCGTGGTTCTACCAACAAAAAACCATCAGGAATTTCGAATATATAAAATCGACCCAAGATGTAAGAATGGAGGTTAAGCTGCAAAATCTCCATCTGAGCATAGACTAAGATAAATAAATAAGTCTGAACATTGACAATTTCTTGATGAAATTATTGGTGCATTAAGGCGTTGTCGAGTTACTGACTAATATAATTGTAAAGTTTAGATTTACTTTGGAGAGTGTATAGAAGAGTTGCAAGATTTAATTCCGCCTTCTCCGTTCCACCATAGTAGAACTAAGCGTAGTGAGGGTTTATTATAATATGGTAGACATCACAAAAAGTCATAAGAAGTGATTCGTTTCCTCATTCATTTCGATAACGCTTCACTAGCATGTCGCTGACGCATACCCATAAGTTTTTCTCCTGCCAAAAATCGCTCAAGACGGCTCAAGTAGTTTTCACTTCAAAAATATTTTTGTATTTCATAGTACATTTTTTTTAAATGTTATAGACTCGCTATTACTTTCAGCAGCAAAGTAATTACCCTACGAAGTGTAAAGTGTAACGTTCAAAGAGAACGAAGGAATAGTATGGCGCAGTGCGAAGAGTCGGGTTCCGCAGGCGAGAAAATTAAAAAATGATTTCTTTTCATAGATTAAAAAAAAGTTCACATAATTCAAATCACATATATAGTATTGACCATTATGACTTAAAATAAATGTGCAATATTGTTACTTATAATTTTAAGTACATAATATTTCTTAAGTGACAAATTTTAGTTGATATTTTATATTTTACTTGAAGAATAGTATTTTCGTAATTCTTTGTTGATTCTTGTACTTTCAAGTAAGTAGTGTTTTCAATGTTGTTTAAATTCATTAGTTTTAAGAAATAAAGAAAATATATTACATCAAATACACGGACAATACAATTATTAAAAAAATGAGAAAACTTTACAAGCAAAATATTAATATTTTGCCATAGTATTGTTACAATGGCGCTGAATTCAACATGAACTGTCTTGTACCATAGCAGGTGACCCCAGCGCTGGTTTTCAGTGGAGACCAAGTTTTTTTTTAATGTCATAGCAGGCAAACGAAAATGTGGGTCACCTAATGTTAAGTGATCACCACCGTCCATAGACACTACAACAACAGGGGAGTTGAAAGTGCGTTGCAGGCCTGTGTTTGGGAAAAAGGGTGGGAGAGGGAGGGGAGGTGGGCAACAATGCAAGCTAGTAACTTTCTATAAGAGGGTGGTACTACCCCGGGCGAGCCGACCCATTCATACTGAAACCCTTAGTAACTTCAGCGTGGCTCTACCACCTACGAAAAGTGAATTTAAATATATATAATAAACAGGTGTCTATATTTGTAAGAAGATAGATAATAAATACAATTATAAATAAGGTTTAGTGAAAACTGATATTTTACATCCATTTTTTTTCGGACTGACTACGCTATTGACCTAGCAAGGTCTTAACAGCTTCACCGGACTACTAAGGCGAGCGCTTAAGGCACTCAGCCGATTTTATTGCTCCTCTGACTCCGTATCGGAGTCCATCGCCGCGCTTATGCGTTTTTTAGTTACCCTTTTGGCACTCATGGCTTACCGGAGACCAGGGTCACCGGCAAACCAAGAGGCAAAAGGGGCAAAGTCGTTTAACACGCCAGGTAAATTAGTGAGCCAGAAAACAGTCCGAAAGAATTAATCAAAGTCAAAAATAAATAATCCACGTCAAAAACCAAAAAAACAAGTCAAGTCGGGTGTGAAAGCAGGTCCGTAGTCCGTAAGCACGCCAAGGTCAAAAATAAAATCCACGAAACACTAACAAAAGCACCCATAAAAACCTCAAAAAACAAACAGGTTCGAGGAACAAACAATCACCGGACCAGTAGTTCCTCTGAGCTAGCCTAAGCTAAACTAACTATTCATACATATATGAGTTGTTGAAACATATATGTGTACGAAGCATACATACCTCAACAACTCTTATATATATATTTCGAATCGGATAACTTTCTAGACTATTTCAGTTTTATAAGGGAACAAATAAAACCCTTCGACTTTCATATGTAAGCGTGTATGCGTGCACGTGTGTGATGAAAGATTTTGTGTCACTGTATCGCGCGAGCAGCGCACTTAAGGGCTCCACGCTGAGCGAACGGACCTAGACTTGAGCCGCTGTCGAGGGGGGCCTAATCTAGTGTGCGAGAGCGAAATTTACTCCCAGACCACGGCGGCGTGATCTGTGGTTACGCGGGCGTGGGCGTGAGCACGCTCTGTTTGGAGAGACAGGCTGGTACTGATCGTTCACTGCCGTTATTTCATCAGGAGGGTTTTACTTCCAGAAACGTATATGATTTCTCTATTTCCATGATACGGCGATACACCGCTTGCCGCTGCACTGCCGCCACAAAACTTTTTCCTTAAAAGCCGGTCCAAATCTAATTGTGTTTACAATTCGGTTCCGTAGAACTTTTTCTATCAAAAGTTGTCGGCAGAGAACGGACCCCTTTTAACATTATTTAATATCTCGCCCAAAATGACAGTTTCAATTCACTTTTAGGTAGAAGTAAACAATAAAGGAGTTACATTTTGAACGAAAATTGCCTGAATAATTTTTATTGAGTATAGATATATGTTTTTCGAGAAAATTACTGGAAAAGTAATAGCGAAAAAGAAGCTTCTAGACACACGACATACCAAAGGGAGTCACTGTGCCTGGTTTATAACCATGTCCATGGTGATCTAAATTCTGTTAGACACAATTCCCTACCACCTTTTTTAAAGCTTTTCACTCTTGCCCATGGTCACTGTCCACTTTTTTCAATAATTAATACATTTATTGTACATTTGATGATTCATTAAATTTGCCAGAACTACCATCCCGTATCGTTGAATGCGTGAAACAAGTCAAACTTTACAAGTAACAAATTTACTTTAGTTAAAACATAATTTGTCTATACAAATACAATAACTATAGTTTACATATAATACGTTCTGCTTACGTGTTTGCTTTTTAAAAATCTCGGTACATACATTGTTAACGAAAATTAAAAAAACTGACGATTTTTTTTAAGTTACTTATAATGGTACAGTCAGATATAGTTTGTTTTTAGAGATGGCACCACTGTCGAGATAGCTCGCGCTTTCATTTGATCGCAATCTTTAGGTCACATGCGACTGTCAGGCGGACGATAATTCGGCATGTATCTCAAATAATTATCCTGGTTGTTCTGAATTGAACTGATTGTTCCCATAGTTATTGTGTTGTCGGTTCATCGTCTTGGTTGTGTTTATAAGTGATAACACAAAAACATTTTTGTGTTCTATAAAATTTCCGTAAATATACACAATAAGCAAAAAGGATAGATAAACGCACCTTTTATTGTACTGAAATCATGCACATACTTTTGTTCACATTGCATTTATAAAATACCAGCTGAGCCGGCCACGCGTTGCTGTGGCTCTGTTATTACATGTTGAATTGAAATCATAATAAATAATTTGGTATTATGGCGTAACGAGTCTTCCTAAAACTATATTTAAAAATGAAAAATTAAATTAAATTCCAGAGATTAAATCGTGACACCATCTATGAAATATCTGTAAACAGTTGGTCCTACAGTTTTCTGTCAACAAACTAATTTAAAGCGTCATCTGTTCGAGACTTATGAAACTTACAATTAATAACAATAATGAATATTGACAAACATTAAATTTGTAATTAAAAATATTAAGGACATTAATATATGTATATAAATTATCATGTCTCAAGTTGGTTCAAATTATGCCAATGTTCATCGTGGTCAAACATAATGACACTGGATTGTTATATATTTAGGTATTACACAAATAATGTTACATAAAAATATGTTATCTTATATATTAATACGTGAAGCTCAAACTTTGTACCCCTTTTTAACGGAATTGCACAAACGGATGAACGTGAAATTTGGTATAGTTAAAGTTTATATGGAGGTGAAGTGCAGAAAGCTATTTATTTTATATAAAATGCATTAGAAGTACATTAAATGCATTACATAAAATGCATTACTCACACTACTGCTTCAATTTTACACAACAATACACACATGTAAATAAAAAAGACATTTTAACATCTGTCAATAAAGGACTTCAAAAAATGTTGTGAAGGAGGTTGCTTTGCTCGACTGTATGTATTATTTTACTCTTACGTTCCAATTACCCTTTTTCATTCTACATTCAACAATGATATTATAACATACAACTATTATCATAATATTTATCCCTTTAAAAAATCAATGAACTAGGGTCGAATGTCGACCACTGGGCGCCCACTAGTAAATAATAAATACATATTAATATTTCATTTATTTATGTTATAATAAGTTCAATTCTTAACGTGGAAACTACAAGAACATTAATTAAATGAAATAAAATAAATTACCAATTTAAAAAGTTTATTTTGAACTTTCAAATTAAGTGAATAAGTTTAAAACATGGAAGAGTTTTAAGTTTAAAACTATCTGTTAACAGTAAGGTTAACTTGTTTCCAGTTGTTGGGAAGGTTCCCGTCTGGAAACGAGCTCGTACCTTGTTACATTAAAAACTTTTGTAACATTTTATTTAAGTTTCAATTTTAAAACAGAAGGTGCTTTTGTATTTTGTTCGTACTCTCTTCCTACTGGAATGTTATGTTACAGTTATGTTAGTGCCACTCCCACACCTGCGTGTATGACCACGAACTTTTGTCTACTGTCACAATAAACACATTTGCGGGAAGACATTGTCATGCATTATAAATTATGTGTGATTGATGCAACAAGATAACTGAACCGGCAGTTTATACACACATTAAGAGAGTTTCGTGATCCCCAATTCGGAGCCACTAAAATGACGCAGGTGATTGAAGAATCGAATGGTGGTATGAAATAATGAATGAATGATTTGTTGCATTTTTTAGTTCTTAAACGGGCGAGTGTTATAAATTTTAACGCGATAAATAGTGTTAGCGGTATGGTATGGGTAACGGGTATGGGCGAGGTATGAAAGATTATTAACAACCAAAGGGAATGCTACAGTAGGTAACTGAAGTAGCATATTTTAAACTAGCTAGTGGGTAGGACTGCGTTGTTATAAGAGTTATGGAAGGAAAATTGAACTGAAGAGAACATTTAAATGTTATCGGTGTCTACAATCAATTTTTATTACATTTTGGAGATATCCACCCCTGGCTATGTTTGTAACAGTTGTATTCTAGACATCGAAGTGAATAGAAGTTACCATAGATAGGAATCTATAAGAGGAATACAGACACAAAGTAATGTAAGTACCACGAACACTGTAAAGATCAAGAAATACCTTTTAGAGTTCGTTTTAATAATGTATCTCTTTGTATAAAAGTACATTATTTTTCTACAAACTATATTTGATTTCCCACACGTGTTACAATATTTTACTCAAATTTCTCTTATAATTTTGCATTTTAACTCGCTATCGAAGAGCAAATAAACTAAAACATAACACAAGGCAAGACTGTCAAGAGATATACGGGTTGGGAACGTGCGGAGTGCGTTGAGGATTTGAGTGCCCTTAACTAAGTACTCCCAACTGTCTGGTTCTATCGAGGTATTGTCTTAGTATTCCGACTTAGTATTTCAGTGGTACTTCTATTTAGATTTCTATATGTATATATGGATATCTACGGATATAATCTTTATTTTTAACTAGCTGTACCCGCAGCTCCGCACGCGTTTGTAAAAATCGTATTAAAGAATTATAGAATTGTGATACTATGTACAATTACAGAAACGCTCTTTAAAGACAATTGTAAGTACGACGCGCACGCCACTAAAAGTAAAATGAACGTGTACATTAGATATATAAATACAAATAGCGTGCCAATGAGGTTTGTCATCAGCATAATATTTGGAACCATAACCAACCATATAACTACCTCAGTGCTCACTTACACTGTATAAGGAACTATTGAAACAATAACTAAAAATATTATTATAAAGATTTATATTTACATTACATTTAATATACATTGCCCTTATTATAATTAAGATTTAGTGACTATACAAAAAATAAACGCTTGTCTGTTCCGCAACAAATTGTATTATGCAGCCTGTGTTTGGGGGAGGAGGGGGAAGGGGAGGGGAGAGAGGAGAGAAGATGGGCTTCCAGCGTTCTCACTGACCGTACGAAACGCAACAATGCAATCACTGCATTGCATTGTTACGTCGAGCACACTTCACGTCGGTTTTCTGTGAGAGGGTGATACTAACCCGGGCGAGCCGACCCATTCATGTTGAAATCATAAAAAACTTCAGCGTGGCTTTACCACCTAAAATACATATATAGGTTTTTGCCAATAAAGCCAGATGGTTTTGAGACAACTATAATTTTACTAACTTAAAATATTAGTAACTCTAAATGACCATTCTTGTATAGTTTTCTATATAAATGCTCCATATTTTGTTAGTTTTAATGGTTATACCGGTAATTGTATCACTGAATGGATCAAACTGAAGGCAGCCGGAGAGTGGTCGCGTCGCGTACCACGTTCCAGTCCACAGCTTTAATTCTTGCGGTTCCTGAAACAAAGAAAGTAATCAATTTCTCCACAAAGCCGTGAGTCCAAGTGTATCAGTGTCTATTTAACGGTAGATGCTATGACCTATGACATGGATCATAGTTGTACAGTGCCTATATAACTATATATCAAATAGAAAAATAGGCGAACAAAGCCTACCGAAAAATTCTAAAGGTGAAAGATAAAGATGTACCTATCAGACTACGTTATTACATATAACAATCATAAACACAACAAAATAATCCTAAGGAGGGTTGATGTTAGGCAAGCGGCCGATCGTAAATATTAAGACAAATCATACATCACAACATGACACACATATTCTGCCGACCCTACTTAGGTGGGATAAGGGCAAGATGATGATGGATAAGGATGTATATCTGGGATATATAAAGTCATAGTGATAGAAAATAAGCACACCTGGGTTTTTATAACTCGACATTATGTGGCGGTAGACTGTATTTAGTAGATCGCTGGTAGATAATCTATACTAATATAATAAAGGGGTAAAGTTTGTGAAGTTTGTGACGTTGTAGGGGGTAAAATCTGGATCTACAAAACCGATTTTTAAAATTCTTCTAGAAAGCAACGTTAGTTACGAGTGTCATAGGCTATAAATCCGAACAAAAACAGTTCCACTGTAAAAAATTGCGCCAAGTACACGTTCACAACTTTTCATTTAGAAAAATACTAAGGAGAAATTATTATCTTACAAAAAGATGTAAAATCAAAAAAAAAAACAGACCAAGTAGCCGTTATGATTTTTAATAATTGAAAAAAATGTTTGGTAAATTTAACAATTAAAAACCATTTTTTAAACGTACTTGGCGTGCGTCATTGAGTACCCCAAATTTTTTCATGACAACAAACTAATTTAAAGTGCCATCTGTTCGAGACTGATGAAACTTACAATTAATAACAATAATGAATATTGACAAACATTAAATTTGTAATTAAAAATATTAAGGCCATTAATATATACATAAATTATCAAGTCTCAAGTTGGTCCAAATTATGCCAATGTTCATCGTGGTCAAACATAATGATATTGTTATATATTTAGATATTACACAAATAATGTTACATAAAAATATGTTATAAATAATAAATACATATTATTATTTCATATATTTATGTTATAATAAGTTCAATTGTTAACGTGTAAACTACAAGAACATTAATTAAATGAAATAAAATAAATTACCAATTTAAAAAGTTTATTTTGAACTTTCAAATTAAGTGAATAAGTTTAAAACATGGAAGAGTTTTAAGTTTAAAACTATCTGTTAACAGTAAGGTTAACTTGTTTCCAGTTGTTGGGAAGGTTCCCGTCTGGAAACGAGCTCGTACCTTGTTACATTAAAAACTTTTGTAACATTTTATTTAAGTTTCAATTTTAAAACAGAAGGTGCTTTTGTATTTTGTTCGTACTCTCTTCCTAATGGAATGTTATGTTACAGTTATGTTAGCGCCACTCCCACACCTGCGTGTATGACCACGAACTTTTGTCTACTGTCACAATAAACACATTTGCGGGAAGACATTGTCATGCATTATAAATTATGTGTGATTGACGCAACAAGATAACTGAACCGGCAGTTTATACACACATTAAGAGAGTTTCGTGATCCCCAATTCGGAGCCACTAAAATGACGCAGGTGATTGAAGAATCGAATGGTGGTATGAAATAATGAATGAATGATTTGTTGCATTTTTTAGTTCTTAAACGGGCGAGTGTTATAACTTTTAACGCGATAAATAGTGTTAGCTACGGTACGCGGGTATGGGCGAGGTATGAAAGATTATTAACAACCAAAGGGAATGCTACAGTAGGTAACTGAAGTAGCATATTTTAAACTAGCTAGTGGGTAGGACTGCGTTGTTATAAGAGTTATGGAAGGAAAATTGAACTGAAGAGAACATTTAAATGTTATCGGTGTCTACAATCAATTTTTATTACATTTTGGAGATATCCACCCCTGGCTATGTTTGTAACAGTTGTATTCTAGACATCGAAGTGAATAGAAGTTACCATAGATAGGAATCTATAAGAGGAATACAGACACAAAGTAATGTAAGTACCACGAACACTGTAAAGATCAAGAAATACCTTTTAGAGTTCGTTTTAATAATGTATCTCTTTGTATAAAAGTACATTATTTTTCTACAAACTATATTTGATTTCCCACACGTGTTACAATATTTTACTCAAATTTCTCTTATAATTTTGCATTTTAACTCGCTATCGAAGAGCAAATAAACTAAAACATAACACAAGGCAAGACTGTCAAGAGATATACGGGTTGGGAACGTGCGGAGTGCGTTGAGGATTTGAGTGCCCTTAACTAAGTACTCCCAACTGTCTGGTTCTATCGAGGTATTGTCTTATGTATTTGGTCGTGTTCATAAGTGGGTAATAAACATTTTTGGGTTATATAAAATTTCCGTAAACATATACAATATGCAAAAAAGATAAATAAACGCACCTTTTATTGTACTGAAATCATGCAAATACTTTTGTTCACATTGCTTAAATAAAATACCGGCTGAGCCGGCCACGCGTTGCTGTGCCTCTGTTATTACAACTTGAATTGAAATCACGATAAAGTATTTGGTATTATGGAGTAGCGAGTCTGCCTAAAACTGTATTTACAAACGGAAATTAAATTAAAATCCGATGATTAAATCGTGACACCATCTATGAAATATCTATAAACAGTCGGTCCTACAGTTTTCTGTCAACAAACTAATTTAAAGTGCCATCTGTTCGAGACTGATGAAACTTACAAAAAATCCGATGATTAAATCGTGACACCATCTATGAAATATCTATAAACAGTCGGTCCTACAGTTTTCTGTCAACAAACTAATTTAAAGTGCCATCTGTTCGAGACTGATGAAACTTACAATTAATAACAATAATGAATATTGACAAACATTAAATTTGTAATTAAAAATATTAAGGCCATTAATATATACATAAATTATCAAGTCTCAAGTTGGTCCAAATTATGCCAATGTTCATCGTGGTCAAACATAATGATATTGTTATATATTTAGATATTACACAAATAATGTTACATAAAAATATGTTATAAATAATAAATACATATTATTATTTCATATATTTATGTTATAATAAGTTCAATTGTTAACGTGTAAACTACAAGAACATTAATTAAATGAAATAAAATAAATTACCAATTTAAAAAGTTTATTTTGTACTTTCAAATTAAGTGAATAAGTTTAAAACATGGAAGAGTTTTAAGTTTAAAACTATCTGTTAACAGTAAGGTTAACTTGTTTCCAGTTGTTGGGAAGGTTCCCGTCTGGAAACGAGCTCGTACCTTGTTACATTAAAAACTTTTGTAACATTTTATTTAAGTTTCAATTTTAAAACAGAAGGTGCTTTTGTATTTTGTTCGTACTCTCTTCCTACTGGAATGTTATGTTACAGTTATGTTAGTGCCACTCCCACACCTGCGTGTATGACCACGAACTTTTGTCTACTGTCACAATAAACACATTTGCGGGAAGACATTGTCATGCATTATAAATTATGTGTGATTGATGCAACAAGATAACTGAACCGGCAGTTTATACACACATTAAGAGAGTTTCGTGATCCCCAATTCGGAGCCACTAAAATGACGCAGGTGATTGAAGAATCGAATGGTGGTATGAAATAATGAATGAATGATTTGTTGCATTTTTTAGTTCTTAAACGGGCGAGTGTTATAACTTTTAACGCGATAAATAGTGTTAGCTACGGTACGCGGGTATGGGCGAGGTATGAAAGATTATTAACAACCAAAGGGAATGCTACAGTAGGTAACTGAAGTAGCATATTTTAAACTAGCTAGTGGGTAGGACTGCGTTGTTATAAGAGTTATGGAAGGAAAATTGAACTGAAGAGAACATTTAAATGTTATCGGTGTCTACAATCAATTTTTATTACATTTTGGAGATATCCACCCCTGGCTATGTTTGTAACAGTTGTATTCTAGACATTATATGTATATAAATTATCATGTCTCAAGTTGGTTCAAATTATGCCAATGTTCATCGTGGTCAAACATAATGACACTGGATTGTTATATATTTAGGTATTACACAAATAATGTTACATAAAAATATGTTATAAATAATAAATACATATTATTATTTCATATATTTATGTTATAATAAGTTCAATTGTTAACGTGTAAACTACAAGAACATTAATTAAATGAAATAAAATAAATTACCAATTTAAAAAGTTTATTTTGTACTTTCAAATTAAGTGAATAAGTTTAAAACATGGAAGAGTTTTAAGTTTAAAACTATCTGTTAACAGTAAGGTTAACTTGTTTCCAGTTGTTGGGAAGGTTCCCGTCTGGAAACGAGCTCGTACCTTGTTACATTAAAAACTTTTGTAACATTTTATTTAAGTTTCAATTTTAGGTCTCACTCAATTTCAGGAAAAAGAACGCAGGTGTGGTGTGCAGCTGTGAAGCGCAGGTGCGAAGTGCAGGTGTGCAAATGACGAAAACCGAACACTCGCGAAGTAATAACGAACGTCACTTATTCGCGAGTATCGAGATCGAGCGTAGAGCGTGCAGCAGAAGGGACGACCGCTCACGTCAATGGTCCGATCGGAACTCCTAAGCTACGATGTTACTAATGGTGACACACTAACTTTAGAAATACTGGCTCATAAGTGCAACTGCTGAAATGTATATCTATAAGTACTTAGTAATATATTTCAGGGCGGTGGCTAGTCAAGCGAGAAAGAATATTCGCTATCAAAATTATAGTTTCATCGTACATATTTTTTTTCAATTAAGGATTCGCAATCGTGTTAAGAGACCATTATTTTTAACGTAGGGATATTTTGTTTTGATTGTTCACCTACAACCTAGCAGCTGTGAGTAGGTTACGCCAGTTAAAACCTCATGGTATATCTTCGATACTCCTAATCTGCGTACCAAGGATTATTTACGTATTTCATGCTTTCGATCCGGCGATTGCAAAACCTTTATAAGAAGCCTCCTCAAAACAGATTACTTCAGTATGTATTGGATCTCGCGTCACTGCAAGCTCGAACGAATGCAAGTATTGGTGGACATCACTAAAATACTATTAACACTAAAATATATATAAAATATAAAACACTAAAATATATTATAATATTTTTTTTACTGATTACCTACACTATTAACCTAACAAGGTCTTAATAGCTTCACCGAACTACACGCATCGCACTTCTAATTAGACGTTTTAGGTCATACTGCTGTCGTCCGGTTGTTCTACGACACCAGCTCGGAAATCTTTTTTTTTTTTGTTTTTTGCGCTTAGCCACGATCTCACCTGATGGTAAGTGATGATGAAGCTGACAATGGATCGCGCTTACCTGCTAAATGCCTGTTCACTCTACTCTTGAACACTCCCAAGTTGTATGATGACGGGAAGACAGACGCCGGGAGTGAATTCCAGACCTTAGCCGTACGTATAATAAATGTGGAAGCAAATCGCTTCGTACGAATCTTAGGAATATCAACTACATAAGGGTGGAAACCCTCACGGCGTTTGGTCGTCCTCTGATAGAATAGGGACGGTGGAATTAAATCGGTGTATCGACCGTACGGTAGCAGTCAGATATAAATCGTCTAAACTGAAAGTGCCTTTATTATTACGCTGTCAGTCTAGACTCTTACAGTAGTATTTTCTAACGTGATGTCGTCACGCCTACAGTAGCCAGTCCAGACATCTACAGTGGTAAATCCAGTGCCGCGACGCGTGTCCGCGCATCAGAGCCTCATCATAACCAGCAATTTCATAAATCTGAATAAAGCAAGAAACTTTATGAAATTTAATTATTTCAGTAATTATATATTCTAGGGTTAAACATTTTAAGACTTTAAATCGTTAAAACAATATTCATATTACCACATAGTACAAATAAATGAAATTTAACACAAAGTATGTTAAAAGGCGAGGTTGAGAGGCGAAATGTTGTGTATTATTTTGCAAAACTTCGAAGGTAAAATTTTCATGTAATAGGTAGGTTTTAGATTGTTTTACAATAGACAATAAATTCTTTATAGTTCAACCCAATAACATCATAATTAACAACAGTGTATAATAACTATTATTGCAAATAGTTATTATTGCTATCTATAGTTACCTTTTAGCGATTTATGTTATGTCTGGACTACAAATACAATGAAATATAAAAAAAATACTTTTCTTAGACGAAAACAAGCAAGGCATTCTATATCTTATAACCAAAGAATAAAACAGAATTTGCGTTGCTTTGCGTTTCAGAAATCACCGGGCGAGTTTTGAATTAGTTTAGCCTGGATAAAGGCAAGTTTTTCCTTAACCCTGCAAGTTATAAACTAATCTGCATACGTAACCCGTATAAGTTCAGTGTACGAGTTTAAACTGAAAAGTTTTCCTTTGAATCGTAACTAAAAAATGTAAAAATATTTATGTTACTATAAATTTTTGTAATGTTCTAGAACCTATAATAAAGAAAATAAAATATATTTTGTTTATTTTGATTAATATATGGAACAGCAGAACCAATTTTGATGAGATTTTTACTGACTGATAGAGGAGTTTTCAGAGTATTATTTAAGCTAATATCATTACGCCTTACTATAAGAGCTACTTAGTAGTGATAACATTTAACAGAGGTTACGGTTTTAAACCGCTATGATATAGGATTTGATTAAAAAATAAATTAACAATAAAAAATAACCGATAATTAATTCAACGCGTATTAACCATAAAACGGCAAGCCGTTGACCAGAAGAAGGTCACTTGTACCAGTTACTTATTTAATAAGATAGATAACTCATTATTATAAAGTCTTACACATATTTGCTTATACACTGATACTGGCAAATATAACTACGACCTTGGTTAAAAAATGTTGGCGGTATCTTGTTCTATCACTAAAGTTTTATTATAATATAATTTTTGAAATAACAAAACATAACTTTGTACTTACATCCGGGAACACTCAGAGCCTCGGACGAGTTGGGAAGGGTATCAAGGGGTGAGAACTCCGGGACGCGTGATCTTTGCGTCCGATGTTTCCATTTGATCCGGGAGTTGGACAGACGAGCTACTTTTCCGTTATATGTAGCGATAAGTAATAACTAAAAAGGAAACGTTTATTCTTCTCTTTATTTTATTTAGGAACTTTTACCATCTATACTATAATATTACAAAGCTGGGAGGGTGGTTTGTTTGGTTGAACGCGCTAATCTCAGGAACTACTGGTCCGATATGAAAAATTATTTCAGTGTTAGATAGCTCATTTATCGAGGAACGCTATAGGTTATATATCACGCTAAGACCTATAGGAGCAGATCACCAATAAAGAATGTTTCAAAATCGGGGATGTTTTTCCTTTTGACAGCTTTTGTTGCGTGTTAGCGTTAGCCCAAAGTACTTATTCGAAACTATTTTTATATATGTCAGTCCCGTTATTAAGTCGCTTGTGTGTTAATAGATGGCGCTGTACAACATCTCGATACATATGTATCGCAATGTCAAGAGGAAAGCCACGTTAGTAACTTTCCGGTGCTTGTTTACACATTGGGATTTATATATCCCATTCGCAACTAGGGATGCAACAACATTCATAAAAAATATCGATGTCTTCAACAAAAAAAAAACATCGATATCGAGAACATCTATGTTTAAAAAAAATGAAACAAAGACAAATATGACGAAAACATATATTTGAAACAAGGTAACTAATATTTATTTCATGATATAGAATTTAAAAACAAAAATTTTGTCAACCTTATTCCCAAAAAGCAGTTCCTTTCTTAATTAATCGTAACCCGTTTCTAAAATCAGCCGCAAGTAATACAATAGATGGCGCTACACATATGAAATCACATTTATAAAGAACAATCGTATTAAAGAATAATAAAATTGTGAGACTATGTACAATTACAAAAATGATCTTTAAAGACAATTGTAAGTACGACGCGCTCGCCACTAAAATTAACATGTAACGTGTACATCAGATGCATAAATACTAACGGCGCGCCAAATGCGGTGTGTCATCTGCAACATATTTGGAACCTTAACCCACCATATAACTACCTCAGTGCTCACTTACACTGTATAAGGAACTAATGAAACTATAAATTAAAATATTATTGTAAAGAGTTACATTTATATTACATTTAATATACATTTCCATTATTTTAATTAAGATTTTGTGACTATACAAAAAATAAACGCTTGTCTGTTCCTCAAGAAATTGTATTATCGAACTCTTTACGTAATACGTTTATAATCTAAGATCTTCTAAGATCGGTCTAACCGTTTTGGTGAAAGCACAACGGGCGAAGCCATGGTTAGCAGCTAGTCTTAATTAAAATAAATTAAATTAATTTTCATAAAGTCCGCTATCTGCTAGTAAAAGTCTTGTGAAAATCGGTCTAACAGACAGACAGACCGACAAAAATTTTAAAAATTGCATTTTTGTTATCAGTAGCGTGTATACTTTCGTATCCGATCAGTAATTTTTTTTTATTTTGATATTACATACAGACACTTCATTTTTATTATATGTATAGAATAGATATAGAAGATATAGATAGATTACGCTTATATTATAAACCAGCGAAACTCAAAGCTATCGAATCCTCAACAGTATCGACTGCCTTGAAAACGGAACACAAACGCCAAATAAAGGTACTGAATCTCGTCTGTAGAGCACCGGCCGAGGGCACGCCACGTTCGTGTCGCTCGGACGTTTATTGTGCCGTCCAAATGGCTCCGAAACTTCCTTGAACACATTTTACGGCGATGGATATGTTTTCGGCGTGAGGCAGCTGCCCACTTTCCTGTCTGATCTTCTGCTACGTCACGAGCTACACTGAACCCTATTCTTATACACTAGCGTAGACGTTTTGCGCGGACCACGTTTTGTACCCCACTTTTTAGTGGAAACGTGTGTGAAACTCATATGCACATTTTGGCAAATAAGTTCGTGTAGTAATATCTTTACTGTCAGTACATTAAAGACTTTCAATAAATTAATATTCATAAATCAGTCTTAGGTTAATTTATAATGATTGATTTAAATATAACTTTGTTACCCGCCATATCAATTATTTTGTACACGATTGTTTGTTTACCGCAAATTATGTAATTATTTTAAAACTATAATAGTAAATTAAAAAAAATAAAAGTAAAAGGGCGAATTGTCTTGGAATAAATATTAATTAAATGAAGCCTTAACTCAAGAAATGATAGATATATCGATATTATTTCAAAACATGTTTAAAAATTACTAACAGCATTTGTAGTAATACAATTGGATAGTAGTCCGTAAAGCAATGTGAAAAAACCTAGACTTAGGATTAATACTGTTGTGAGTCATTATATTATAAAATCGTTGTACTACAGAATACAGTTTTCTATAATAGAATTTATCATTTCTGGCTCGATGACTCAAAAACTTATGCTCGCAGACCCTTTGCTAGACGTTGCTCGCGTACACTTTTTTTCTTTCGGACGTGGGGCTCATTTCCTCATTGCACGGGTCCGGCGGACGAGGGGGGCAGCTGGTGTGTACCCAGCTTGTCTCCCTATTAGGAAGGCGCCCGGCGGACACCTTCCACCGAGCGGACCGTTGGGCGGTTATCCAAGGGGACTAGCATAGTTCGATTCCTTGCCGCCCCAACAATACGGTCGGAAGGTACACGGTATAAAAAAAAGATAGGTCGCGAATTACATGTATCAGGCACAAGCCCTTGTTTTATTAACGTGGGGAAATCCCTTATGGATACACCACCCTCTCGGGAGAGAGAGTAGGTTATGTCCGACTCGCACGGACTAAAACCCCACGGTGTACGTCTTCCGCTATAGTTGGGGCGGCACGAGATATCTATAGACTTCATCGTGCCGCCCCAGCGGTTGGCCCAGAAGCCGTGTACACACCGGCCACCTCGGGAGCGGCAAGGGATCGAAGAAGCTAATCAACCTTGTAGAGCCACCCCCACAAAAATGCAATTTTTAAAATTTTTGTCGGTCTGTCTGTCTGTTTGTTCCGGGTAATCTCCGAAACGGCTAGACCGATTTTGACAGGAATTTCACTGACACATAGCTGAAATTACAGCGGGTTTCTTAGGATACTCTAAATTAGACTAGATATTAACCGCGGCTTCGTCTGCTATGCTATCTCCAAAACGATTGGACCGATTTTCACCAAACTTTTACCAGCAGATAGCGGACATCAGTTTAAGTAATATATTATAGTCTATTTTAATTTAGACTAGCTGTTAACTGTGACTTCGCTCGCAGTACTATCTTCAAAACAGTTCAACCGATCTTCACGAAACTTTCACTGACAGATAGCTAACCTTATAAAAAGTAATTGAAGCAATTTTAGTTTATATTAGCTGCTAACCGTGACTTCGCCCGCAATGCTATCTCCAAAACAGTTCGATTGATCTTCACATAACTTTTACTGGCAGATAGCTAATCTTATACAAAGTAATTTAAGCAATTTTAGTTTATACTAGCTGTTAACCGTGACTTCGCCCACAGTACTATCTTCAAAACGGTTCGATTGATCTTCAGATAATTTTCATTGGCAGATAGCTGATCTTATAAAAAGTAATTTAAGTAATTTTAGTTTGTACTAGCTGTTAACCGTGGCTTCGCCTGCAGTGCTATCTTCAAAACGATTCGATCGATCTTCAGATAACTTTCACTGGCAGATAGCTGATCTTATAAAAAGCAATTTAAGCAATTTTAGTTTACACTAGTTGTTAACCGTGGCTTCGCCTGCATTGCTATCTTCAAAACGATTCGATCGATCTTCACATAACTTTCACTGGCAGATAGCTGATATTATAAAAAGTAATTTAAGCAATTTTAGTTTATATCTAGCTGTTAACCGTGGCTTCACCCGCAGTGCTATCTTAAAAACGATTCGATAGATGCTCAGATAACTATCACTGGCAGATAGCTAATCTTATAAAAAGTAATTTAAGCAACTTTAGTTTATACTAGCTGTTAACCGTGGCTCCGCCTCCCGGGCTACAACTAGGGTGTCGTCCGCGTATACACTTCCATCAGGCAACACATTTTGCTGAGCTTAGATAATCAAATATTTTATATTTAAAAACTTTGTTCACAAGGACAAGGAGGTAATTAAGTATGAATATTACTGAGAATCAAAAGCTTTTTTGTTATCTCCTACACACTCCTACCAAGTCGGAACTAGAATTAACGATTGTACCGAGCTTTATATGATTTAGTATTTTGCATTCAAGTTATAAGAGATAGCGTTTATGTTAAAATATTTAAAGTACAGTTAATATAATATAATTTATTAGTTTTCGCCTTTCCTTTCTTCATTTTAGAAAAAAGTGCAACGCGTAAGCATCCTAAACAAAGCACGTTAGTAACCATTTAAAGTTATTATTTGTCAACTTAAATATTTATTCGGCAATGAACGAGCTGACGAAATGGCGAAACGGGCCGCACACAAGAAAACCGCGCCCGACTACGATCGGTATCCGTTGTCGTACGCTAAGAAGATCATACGCGAAGGGACTGTCGACCATGGCAGGCGCGCTACGAATCTTCCGACACGGGGGCGGTGACGCGGACCTTCTTCCCGAAGGTGAGCTCTGCTCACCGGGTAGTGAAGAAGACTCGTCTGTCACCGACCCACGTGCAAGCCCTAACGGGGCACGGGGGATTCGCGGCGTACCTACATCGATTTAAAATCAAAGACAGTCCCGCGTGTGCGTGCGACGCGGATACCGCCGAGACAGTGCACCATCTTCTCCTAAACTGTCCGCGATTCGGCTCGTCCAGAAATGACCTGGAGTGCTTTAACATCCCATGCCAGCAAAACAAGTTTAAGAACAACCCTTAGTGTGTTAGCTTCTAGTATTAATAAATAGTTAAGCTGTACTAATATTCTAACAACCACAATCATAACATGATCTTCGCATACCCTAGCAGTAATGTTTCCAAACTTCAGTAAAGAAAAAGTTTATAAAAGTTTTTGTTGAATAGTTATAATATCTCTTCGAACCTGCATCATAACAATCTACCACGATACTTAAAATGCACTTTGATCTTTAAACATTCTAATCGTAATAAGATGATAATATTCAATGAATAACATACATACATAAAAAAAGCACTTGACTTGGGGTAAAAATATATATATATATACATATAAATTAATATAATATATAATACTAACCATATATTATATAAGATACCATTAAGCTGTAGACGCAGTTAAGTACAAAATAAGTAAAATAATTAAATTATGTATTATGAAACGGCAATAACTATCATTATTGTAAAATTAAATTTAGGAAATGTAACTAGGATAAGCAAATAAGACCAAGGAAATGAAACCAATAAAAATGACACACATTCAACACTCCGCAATTATAACATTGCGCCCGAGGTAAAGGGGGACAAAAAAAACTCAAATATTTTGGGTGATTTTTCTTTATGGTTAACTCTAAGAAAATGCCTTTTGTAAGAAAACTACACTAACAATAGAAAAAAGGTATTTAATACATTGAAAGTTTTAATACAATGAAATACAAATAATAAATACAAAGAAACAAAATGTTGACTATAGCTAACTTCAGCGTGTCGTGACGTGATGGCGTGCACGCGCATCGTAAAAATTTACTCTCATCATTTTTCCCTAACGCGCCAAAAGAAGTATAACTTCAAAAATGCAATAAAGTATTAATTCATTCATTTCACAACACCTACGATTGTTACCCAACCTTATTAAAATATAGTCGATTAGCTTTTGCTGTGGCCTCGATCGTGGTAATCTATATGTGACCTAACCTCTTGTTATTTTTATTTTTTGGTGTAAGGTGTTGTTTTCTGTACCGCTGATAATATATGTATATGCAACATTTTAAGATAACAGTTTAAGTAGTTAACGCATCAAAGCGTATCATAGAAACTCATCTTCATATTTATAATATTTGTAACTGTGTGTATGTTTTCTCAATACTTGTAGATTTCACTTCTACAATGAACGTGAACTTGCAGAAAATCGTTGCGGTACTATATATATATATATATATATAGACCAAAGAGACAGTGTAACCTAAAACAAACGTGAACCATATGTATAAAAATTATATGGTTTTATGAATCCACAATGCAAGCGAATTTTATTTTGTATCATTTACAAACTTAACTTAACTGAAAATTTTCAGAAAATTATTCGATTTAGAGTATTAAAATCACGTTTTTAATCTTAACGTAATAATTTGAAAATGGGAATGATAATGGGAAATTTTAATAAAAAGCTGCGTATAGAGTACGTAATACATAATAAATACAATCATGCAGACGCATGTAAAAACTGACATTTTGAATTAAGTCATGGGCGCCGCCATATTAGCCTTGGTTACTCTGCAGTGCGCCTTTCACTGTACCGTTGTACCGCGGCTGGCTGTAATGCGACATGCAATAGGTGAACAAAAAAACTTAAAAACGCTCGTCGCTTATATTTTAAGATAAACATTATAACAGACGGTCCCGCATTTATTGGGCAGCGGTCATTAGTGCTATTAGAAAAGCGTTTCGTCGAATAACGCGTGTAATAACTTCGTCCGGCCCAAACCTTGTAATCGAGTACGTGCAAACATTTATAGTGTTTCACTTTGCCGACCATTATCGTTATTGTTTGGTATTAATTATTAAGAAACGGTGTTTATTGGATGAATTTTGTCCATCAGAACTCTTAATTGTCATTACACCCACTACATTCCTCAGAAGTACGCAGTTCGTTTACGTATCGGCTAACATTTCTAATAGCATGTAAGCAATTTAAAGCGCTTACTTTAATTTCATTTAATTCAAATTAAGACCTTTTTTATTTCTGTATGTCTCTATTTACCTCATGTTTAAGCTGTCAACCAATATTAATTTATTTTACTAAAGTACTATTTTTATCTGCGAAACATTTTACATAGCCTTCAGTTTTCCTCCTAATTTTATGTAGAAGATCCTAACTTCTAAAATAAAATTCAGTATTTTTTTCAGCTGAAAAATTGCACAGAAGTTTAAATTGTGACTTACAATATTTTTAACAATATATATTATCTTAAACAATATCTTGTACTGACGGATACAAAGGGTTTGTGATAGAACTTTCGAGTACCAATTATTGTCTATAATTTCAAACGTCAATTGTCGATTATGAAAGCCTTTGAGAGGAGCCGATCGGTGGGAGAAATAGGGGGGAAACTGGAGTGGTTTGACCGCAACGCAATTCCGTAGTCTGTATGACGGGGACGCGGGCTCCCAAATTTGCGGATATGAGCGAACGTGTGCGTATATTTTATTATTGGGCTATTAAAATAGAGATTTCCGCACGAAAATAAACATGATAGTAATAATGATAGTGACATATAAAATGATACAAAAAAATACTTATATTGTCTACAATACGCTGCTTATATTATATTTTAAACTTTAATTTGTATGGCGGTGTGTGTGTTCGTAATTTATTTAAATAGATTTTAATGATTTTTATTATTTATTTATAGAGTCACTTGAATGGTTCTTCCTACCTAACCGGGTGTCAAAGTAATCCAATAAAATGTAAACATTCTTTAAACCGATTTAAAATTAACTAGGAACTGCAAATTAACTGGTATGTTTGTTTTTGAATAAATAGAAAAAAAAAACAAACACAGCTAATAAACTTGAATACTATTCTGCCACCTGAGACACAGGATTACCTAGTTTGGGTGGCTGCGGTTATATGTAGAATTCATCAATTTTTAATGTAGTTTTTCATAGTTTGCGGTCCATAGTTCTAGTTTGATAAATTGTATAATAATATTTTTTATAAGTTTATGATTTATAGTCAACCTCTTCACTATTGTTATTTTAGCATATTGTATATTATCTGTAATAAGTTATAATTACTTGTAAAACAATATAACAGCACCGCATTGTATTGTATCACATACAAATAAATAAATTAAAAAAATAACAAAATAAATAAATACATATTTTATTCGAACATGATAATGAGATGGTAAGCACAGAGCAATCCAACAGCCATACCAAGAGATCGACAAACTATCGGAAGTTGCCGTAATGTCATCTGTCCGTCTTTATAGGATATAATACATTGGCAATCTTGAAAAATGGTAAAAGGAAGGAAAGTCACTGCATTACCATGTATAATGATAAAAATTAGATTCTACTGAATACAATTCATTTGACACCGGAACGCGACACGTCTAAACATGTTATTATTTCGAATGTTATATATGGAGTATAATAACATAAACTTGTACGTTTGATTTTTGTAATCAGTTTATTTTTATACACTTATAGGTTTTAGCATTTCATCACTATCGGACCTTATGATAAATGACGATGTGACCTAAATGGGTTACGGTCTTTATTTTCTGTCTCTCAAATGTAGCTATCGAAATAGCCCTATAGATGCTTGGCGACAAACTTTCAACTTAAAGAGGGTAGCTAGCCAGACAAGCCTAAGAATAGCCATATCACCAGGCTATGATTTCATCACGAGTCGGTATTCTGTTCCGCAGTTATTAGTAATTAAAGTGTTAACAGCGCTGATCTAGTGGCCCGTTGTTAAAGGGCCGTGCGGGGCCCGACGTGTGACTGATGTTGTGGCCTCCGGTATCCCGCACTCTACATAATTTATATACCTGCCCGGACGTGCTCACGTACTTTACTCCCCGTGTGGACATGTTCCTCCAAGACCTAAGGATATATCGGCTTTGTATTAACTTTCACTTTTCGTCTCACTACATTCTAATATATGTTTGGTGGAGTAAGGGAGGATGCCAGTTGGTAGGATATAATAGTATTTGTTTAGTTAGATCATATCAAGTGCAACGCCTGCCATAGTGGTAGGCTTAAGTATGTAGTGTTGCAAAATTGGTCGATCTATAAGGAGCCTGTACTCGTCAATTACTCGCTTTAGATTGTCACGAATCAATTAATATATATGCAGCTGAACGAGAGGCTTACAGACCGACATGACATTGGGCGAAATAAACATTTTAAGATACTCCAGAACTACACCATAATTAATAACAAATGAGGAATGGCGAAGATAGTAGGGCACATATAGTCGACTATCAAACCTACTTCATAAATCACGTCGCTGTGAATAACTTTACAATAAAGTACAGAAATTTTGCAGACATTTCATCCGCTAGAGTTAATTACTGCGATGAAGGTATTTATGTCTCCATGAAACTGCTCTTATGAATGACCGCGTTGTTAAGCTCTTCTAATTTTTATTCCAATGAAATATGGACGAACATATATTTATAAGATAAATACATTATATGATGCATAGAAATCCGTATCGTCGGGTGTGAACGAACCTATCGTTCTGTATAAACAGTGATATGGGTACGTTCACTATCATCAAATATTCAAAACTGTCAATTTATTTTCACAAGAGAAAATAGACTGAATTTTCAGGTACTTAAACTTTTATGTTTTTATTTAAGGTAGTTTTTTCTTCTTCTCTATAATGGGAATCGTTTGTACAAGAAGTATATTTAACGTTCGTGAGTTTATAATGCCTAAAATATGGCGTGTTTTTGAAGTGAAACTTCTTTAAAGTCGTTGTGATTTCAAACCCGATGCAACGGAAAAACGACAGGTAAGAGACACGAATTAAAAAATTAGTGAGCCAGAGCGAGAGAGCAAATGTCGGTGTATATGTTTGAAGTGAAACTTCTTTAGAATCGTTGTGATTTCAAACCGGATGCAACGGAAAAACGACAGGTAAGAGACACAAATACAAAAATTAGTGAGCCAGAGCGAAAGAGCAAATGTCGGTGTGTATGTATATTGCACACTGTTTAATACTTGCTTGAATTTGAGCATTTAACGTGTGTTAGTATATGTGAAAAGAACGTGAGCTAATACTGTATGTACACAGTATGTAGCTGCATATTACAGCTTTTTAGTAAGAAGTCAGCGTGGTGCGTTATTATTTAACAGTGTTTGTGAGTATTTTTATATCTTGTTGTGCTAAATAATAAATTCATTTTTAAACAAATAACCCTTGTAATTGTCCTACCCTTGTTATATATATTCATCTCATTCTTTTGTCGATTTACTAAAGTTTCACTTCTATAGTGTGTCAATCGCACACACACCTTTTTTTCCCACTATTTTATAATAAGTGGGTATACGGTATAACTAACGATTTTGAATTCATGTTAGGAAATCTTTGGTTTGACGCAGTTGGGACGCGGTGTATTGCGGTTATATATTTACTTATGTATATATTTATGATATATATTTATGATATATATTTACTTACTATATGGTTACTTATAATTGTTAAATAATTGTTAAGTATTAAATTACTATGTAAAATTCCATAATAATAAGACAAAACCTAGTGCCAATAAATAACATAAATACCTTCTCCGTGAGAAGTAAACGTAAATAAATCAAATTTTATGATGCTTTATTAAATATAAATCAATTTATGTATATGAGAGGAAGCAGTAGAGAGCCTTGAGTATAATGAGCGATAAAGTATATTTTTCTTTATAATTAATAAGAATTTTTAAATCAATAACGATAAGTATAATTTAAAAATAAATCTCTTTCCACTATCATATAACTTCACAAGAAGCAAAAAGGAAGTTAGATATGAAAAGACGAATTCGTTCCTCGAACCTCGTCTTATCTCGGCTGGTTTGATCTACCGTTTCATAGATAAAGCCTCGCAAGTATTCCTGGTACAAAGTGATCTTTTCTACTAATCTTTTTATCCAGAAGATTTAACGTATTGCGCTTGTATCAAATCAAATCAAAAATACTTTATTCAGTTTAGGCCCTAATTTAGCTATAGGATTAAAAAAAAAAAAAAATGTCATTTATGACAGAAGTTTTTCGTAAACGTTAAAATATAAACAGCCGTAAGAAGGTCCATCGGGTTTATCTTTGTCCAGTGTATATCTGAAGTGAAAACTTCTTAAGCTGGCTTGAGCAATTAAAAAAAAATTGATAGGGAAAAAAATATGGGTTCGTATCACCGATGACCTCGACATGCTTAACGTATTGCGCTTGTATCAAATTAAAAACGCGTAATATAACTATGTACCTATGTACGCATAATATTGATATTTTGTATCAAACTTGTGCAGCCCATCATATTATGTTTTATTAACTAATAAACTATTTAAAAAATTATATAATTATCTCTTGGAGTGTCCATAGATGTGAAAATTAGACTAATATTAGTAATTTTAATATACAAATTGTAAAATTTAAACAAATAACACAGTTATTTCATTGTTTTGAGTTTTCACATCTGTAGAAAGTCCTTATGACTGTCTCGACTTTTTTTTATTAGAACACTACAAGTGAATATTGCTCACAGTCATTCATTATTTTTAGAAGAGACTATCATTTACATACGTCATTACCGTTCACTTAATAATCCACCTTATTAGGCTTTTGTCGGTAAAACCTGCATAACATCCAATCGACTGTCGCATAAATCACGTCGCGGTGAATAACTTTACAATAAAGTACAGAAATTTTGCAGACATTTCATCCGCTAGAGTTAATTACTGCGATGAAGGTATTTAGGTTTCCATGAAACTGCTCTTATGAACGACCGCGTTGTTAAGCTCTTCTAATTTTTATTCCAATGGAATATGGACGTACATATATTTATAACATAAATACATTATATGACGCATAGAAATTCGTATCGTCGGGTGTGAACGAACCTGTCGTTCTGCATAAACAGTGATATGGGTACGTTCACTATCATCAAATATTCAAAACTGTCAATTTATTTTCACAAGAGAAAATAGACTGAATTTTCAGGTACTTAAACTTTTATGTTTTTATTTAAGGTAGTTTTTTCTTCTTCTCTATAATGGGAATCGTTTGTACAAGAAGTATATTTAACGTTCGTGAGTTTATAATGCCTAAAATATGGCGTGTTTTTGAAGTGAAACTTCTTTAAAGTCGTTGTGATTTCAAACCCGATGCAACGGAAAAACGACAGGTAAGAGACACGAATTAAAAAATTAGTGAGCCAGAGCGAGAGAGCAAATGTCGGTGTATATGTTTGAAGTGAAACTTCTTTAGAATCGTTGTGATTTCAAACCGGATGCAACGGAAAAACGACAGGTAAGAGACACAAATACAAAAATTAGTGAGCCAGAGCGAAAGAGCAAATGTCGGTGTGTATGTATATTGCACACTGTTTAATACTTGCTTGAATTTGAGCATTTAACGTGTGTTAGTATATGTGAAAAGAACGTGAGCTAATACTGTATGTACACTGTATGTAGCTGCATATTACAGCTTTTTAGTAAGAAGTCAGCGTGGTGCGTTATTATTTAACAGTGTTTGTGAGTATTTTTATATCTTGTTGTGCTAAATAATAAATTCATTTTTAAACAAATAACCCTTGTAATTGTCCTACCCTTGTTATATATATTCATCTCATTCTTTTGTCGATTTACTAAAGTTTCACTTCTATAGTGTGTCAATCGCACACACACCTTTTTTTTCCCACTATTTTATAATAAGTGGGTATACGGTATAACTAACGATTTTGTATTCATGTTAGGAAATCTTTGGTTTGACGCAGTTGGGACGCGGTGTATTGCGGTTATATATTTACTTATGTATATATTTATGATATATATTTATGATATATATTTACTTACTATATGGTTACTTATAATTGTTAAATAATTGTTAAGTATTAAATTACTATGTAAAATTCCATAATAATAAGACAAAACCTAGTGCCAATAAATAACATAAATACCTTCTCCGTGAGAAGTAAACGTAAATAAATCAAATTTTATGATGCTTTATTAAATATAAATCAATTTATGTATATGAGAGGAAGCAGTAGAGAGCCTTGAGTATAATGAGCGATAAAGTATATTTTTCTTTATAATTAATAAGAATTTTTAAATCAATAACGATAAGTATAATTTAAAAATAAATCTCTTTCCACTATCATATAACTTCACAAGAAGCAAAAAGGAAGTTAGATATGAAAAGACGAATTCGTTCCTTTTTTTCCTTACACTAATAACTTTTCTTGGGCAACGTTTACTAAATTCAGTGCTTATGATATTAAATAAGCTGTCATAGTCACTATCTGGATCTTGATTAATAAAAGTCTTGAAAGATAAAGTTTGTGCAATATTATGATTTAAAAGACCTAGTCTATTTTTGGATATAAGCCTAGTTGTTTTCTTACAGTCGCTGCTGGGTTTATCACAATTTATTTTAACAAGAAGTCCTTTGTGATCAGACCAAAGTAAAAACGCGTAATATAACTATGTAACTATGTACGCATAATATTGATATTTTGTATTAAACTTGTGCAGGCCAACATATTATGTTTCATTAACCAATAAACTATTTAAAAATTTATATAATTATCTCTTGGAGTGGCCATAGATGTGAAAATTAGACTAATATTAGTAATTTTAATTTACAAATTGTAAAATTTAAACAAAAAACATAGTTATTCCATTGTTTTGAGTTTTCACATCTGTAGAAAGTCCTTATGACTGTCTCGACAATTTTTTATTAGTACACTACAAGTGAATATTGCTCACAGTCATTCATTATTTTTAGAAGAGTCTATCATTTACATACGTCATTACCGTTCACTTAATAATTCACCTTATTAGCCTTTTGTCGATAAAACCTGCATAACATCCAATCGACTGTCCCGTAAATCCGTAATATTTTGGAACTTCGATATAGACCTTAAAGTCTTCTTCGGTCTTTGTTTTTAACTCTCTCATCTTACATTAGGTGACGATATGGCTTAAGACATAAACAAATAAACATTAAAATAATTATAGATGCGAAATATTTAATGCATTAAGAACTATATTGAGCATCTAATTTTAATGAATAAAATATTCATTATGTACTCCCATTATTCAAGTTTTAAGTGACACTTGAGTTGTTTTTTTTAAGAGTTTTGGCTACAATATTACATTATGTGCAGTATCTAAAATAATTTTTATATTTAATCGTATAGTTAAATAGAATAATCATCTCTTATTACTTATCCCTTGACTGATTACTGTATTTGTCACTGCGAGGTTCAATTTATGTGGATAGTGTAGCGGATAAAAATTTGTTACTCTTTATTGCCATCCGGGGAACACGTGCAGGGAATGAGGTACATACTCAGCCCCAGTAAAATTATTGCAATTAGTAGATATTACACAACCCCTAAATACATATTTATGATTAAAATATTAGACATGTGATAATACCCATGCTTTTCGCTCAACAGGACACGTGTCATTCGAGCAATACAATTAACATGCAATCAGTCAAGTTTCTCGGGCTGCGTTGACAGTAAGTAGACCACGCGATCCGCTCATCGCTCACTCGTTAACATTCGATTCCAATCCGATACGCTTGTCCAAGTTATTAATTATAAAGGGATATTTCATAGTAATCTGGCGTGAAAAATGATTTTATTATCTATCCATCAACCTGTATCCATCCTGATGTACGAATATATCAAAGGATGCATTAAAGATTATGATTATCTTTGAAAATATTCGGCGACCCTACCTGACACTTATGTGTTATGTATAACCGCAGAATACACATGATTGTTACTAGCATAAAAGCACACCAGTTATTGATAAGAATAAAGTACTTGCATGTATATGGAGATTTTGCCCGGAGCTCGCGTGCCAGTACAAAGCATATCAGGAGATCGCGACTCGTTTGACTTTTTCTCCTCACCGGGAAATGGGGTGTAGACGTAACACGTCACTAGCATGACGAAGCTTGATTCTAGATACTGGTATGCCACCCACAGACATGTTTATCGCGGCATCACGGAATGTCAGTAACCGGCATGTAGCAGCATGCACCAGCAGTTGGTACCCCATTTACAGGCATTGGTATTCTAGGCTTGATACCTTAGTAATGACCCATTTTGAAAAGGTAGTATTAAGATTTGTACATATAAAATTACCTTTAATTACAATATACAACTACAATAACAATAAGCAAAGTATAGTCTAACCCTATCGAGTAGTGAGTTTAGTAAGATAGATTGCATATAAACTTTCTTCTCCGTGTAAAAAAACATTTGGATGTGTCGACTTTCATGATACTCTATCCAACAGTTTTCTAGTTTATATATATCATATATACCAACATACGTTTATATATACGTATATATATATATATATATATATATATATATATATATATACGTGTAGAGAGGGAAATACGTTTAGCGTAAGCGCAGAGAAGGACTAGTTCTCGAGTACAGCTATCTAGTACTTGGCGACAAATTTTCAACTTCTGGGTGCTAGCAGTTAGTCAAACAAGCATTAATAAGTGCTCATCATGCATCATGGCTTCTTCATCACAATATTTTCCTACACTCAAAACTCATTACTTTGACCCAATTTATCTTGTTAGGTACCTTCTGGAGACAATCAAAGCTATATTATATATATAGCATATTATATATATATAGCAATATTAAGACTAGTTTTCGTTATTCAATGACGTAATAAACATATAGCCTATAATTGCGAATTATACGAACATTGTAAACATCGAAATACACAAGCAGAGATCGTAAACATTTTTACGAGCTACCTCACGACCGAGTCTTGATTAAGCGATCAGACTGTGCGAAAGAGAAAGGTAGTAAACGTTCTTTTTTTAATATATCAAAAGAGAATTCAACAGTACAAGTTATTCGCTATGAAACATTTAATAGTGCACATGCTGTCATGATCGGATTCGTTTAACGCCATTTACCGACGAATTCTTTGTACTGTGTTTTGAGATCTTCATGTTTTAATTAAATGTCGTTAAAAAATTATGAGTATTTTATTATTTTACTGGTCTAATTGTCTTTCACTAACATTTCACATCTGCCAAACGCTCTACTATGATTTTTTTTTCATATAATATTGTCGTAAGGGTTAAACTGTGTTGTGTTGTATATATATTTGAACAATCTGCTTGGTGAGGTGAGTAGCACCTTTCCTTTTTTTTTTACGTGGATAAACCTCTTCATGGACTTGTCAGATCCCGGAGGAGGAGCTGAACCGAATCGAACTCTAGTCGACTAAAAAAAATCCACGACAACCTACGCCGCACTATAGGGGTGTCTCGGGGTAGCGTGAGCAAGCTCCGCGACACTCCCGGCGGAAGGCGTTTCCCACGCCGCACTCGACTGAGGCAGTCTGGTCGCATGACCGCCTTCCAGCTCACCAAGCCCGTGCAATGTGAGGTCAGGGCCCCATCCCTTCTCCCCTGGGTTCGGTCGGCAGCGGAAAGGCTAAGCCGCTCCACCACCGCCCCGCGATTGATTTTTTACGGAGATTTACTCCTCGTCCATCATGTCTTCCCCAATGGCTTAACCCCTGGTCAAGTCTACTTTGAAAAAGTAGGCAAGCCAGTGATTTCATACTGCCAACAACACTTCTTCTCTAGACGTCGCAACCTGTGCTATTGTCTTAACTCGTAATATAGCGTCTATTGTAGACCGACCTTCGCGGAACCAAAATTGCGTTTCCTCGAAAGGTGCTTCGTTAAGTGGTTGACCACGATCTGCTCTAGGAGTTTTTCAATCTCGTCGAAAAGGACGATGGGTCGAAATGCCGTCGGAGAATCAATGGGGCGACCGTTCTTCCGTAAAAGCACTAGCTGACCCTTTTTCCACTGTTGGGGAAAGGTACCCGTTTTCAAGCAAGAATTATATAGATGTTGCAATCTGCCGCCCAGTGCTTTCATTGCCAAAGCCAGGACACGTCCTGCGATCCCATCGGGCCATGTGGCGGTATTCCTACTTTGTAGACGCCGTACAGTTTAGAAGGTTCTCCCTGACCCAGGCTTTAGCTTTTCTTATGTAGGTGAATAGCACCTGAGTCGATTTTCATATGGATGGCAAAATGATAAATAATATAAGTTACACTGAAGACATGTTTCTGCTCAACCCATCAATCACTGGTCGCAGGAAATTTTTAAATAAATAAAACCATTTCTAGTCCAGCACTAGGTCAGCCCAAACTTTTGCCTGGCTGCCATAAACACATCATGCCTTAGTTTCGTTAAGAACTCTGATAGTGTGATGCCGGTACCTTTCATTTTTTTTTATTAAACCTGACTGAATCTCGTACATTGCCCTTCTTGAATTTAACCAATATAAGTCTCGGTGTTGCCTGATTACCAGATTTAAGTCCGAACCGATGACATCTGGAAATTAAATCTAATTCAAAATTGGACTCTCCCAGCTGTTTCACAGTAGTGTTAATAATAACTTCACTACAAACCTCATTATCTTTTTCAGTCACTCCGTGAAAGATTAGGAACTTTCCTAGATTTCTGATTTCATTACGGTCATGATTCTTAAGTAATAGATCCATATGATGTTTCAGTATAATAACGGCCTGCCAGATACAGCTCTTGAAAGCATAAAACTCAGCCGTTAAACTACTAACATCTGTAGACACTGCCATCGTCGTTGACAAATTGACTTGGAATTCATTCATCCTGCTCTTAAAGAAGTCGTCCATTTCGTTCATATTACTCTTCAGTTCGGTGTACAATTCTATTTCACAAATAACTCTGTACTGGTGTTCAAATAAAATTGTGACCACAACAGCAATGACAATGAAAGTTAAACTGCGTAACTTGCACTTTGTTAAAGCAAAATAAGCAAGCAAGTTATATTACTTCTATTACCACATTTTAAAACAGATTCACTTTTAAAACGAATACTATTAACAATTTAAGTGAAATAATATTAACGGAGCTAAATTTGTGCGTACCATTTCTTTGCCTACCGCCCGAACTATATAAATTATTATATTAAATACTAGGTTAAGAACTTGTATACTAATAATAACCTGCTATATAGTTATTTAATTATCAGAAATAAAGTTCTATTGATATTATTATACGGTCATTTATTTATTTTATAAAGTGATAAGATATTTTATAAAGTGTAAAAACAGAATTGTAATGTATTGTTGTCTTTGTTCTTTTGGCGCAATACCTATTTACAAGGGTGGCTATTGTTGTTTTCTGTACCATGCATGTGTTGTAGCGATATATTCAGGTGTTAAACTAGTTAGTCGGGTATCGTCAAAATATTTAGAAAAACAATTTTGAAACATTCTTCATCGGTGCTCCGCTTCTACTGGTCTTAACGTGATAGCCTATATATAGTCTTCCTCGAAAAATTAACTATATAACACTGAAAGAATCTTTCAAATCGGACTAGTAGTTACTGATATTAACGCGTTCAACGAAATTAATTGAAGATTACTACTTTTCTCTCATACTTAACTCGAAACGTCATTAAAATCACAATAACTTTTGCTAGAGTGGACCGATTTTAGAACTTCAGCGCTTTAGTAGTGATGCGTGTTCATACAAACAGACAGACATTTATAAAAATGATTGAAATGTATTCTATTACTTATTCCTAGACACCTGCAACAATTTTTTTCACAAAAATCGAAAAAGTTAGGTTAGGTTTACATTCTTGTTGTATGTATAGATTATATATTCAGGTGTTAAACTGGTTTGGTTGGGTATCGTCGAAATGTTTTTATAATTCCTTGCAGATTTAGAAAGTGTAGACTCCAGTGACTAGTTAAAGTCACGCTGATTGCTCTTTCTTGTAATGTAAAAAAAATCATATTATTATTTTTGGACAAAAACAAGACTATTTTTAACCGACTTCGAAAAAGGAGGAGGTTACTACGTTCGGTTGTATGTTTTTTTTTTATGTATGTTAATCGATATCTCTGTCAATTATGAACCGATTTTAATGATTCCTTTTTTAGTTGAATTGGTTATATTCAGAGGTGGTCCCACATAAATTTGAAGAAAATATTCAACCCCCGTGGGGGTGAAATATTGTTTATTTGATTTTCACCCACTTCGTCTCTACATATTTTCGTCATATTGGAACCGATTTATTATACCCATTAGAAACCAGATATATTTATGGACACTAAAAATGGAGAAATAAAACATTTTTACAAAAAAGAAAAACCGCCTTCGACGTGAAATACAAATAAGGCACTAAAAAGCGAAAAATAACGGAATTATTAAATTAACCAAATTAAATAAAAAATATTGATATTCGCGCTACCTAATAATATATTTGAAGTAGATGCCATCCTACATTTCAAATTTGTTGCAGGTAATAAAATATGTATTGTATACTATACAGATATACATCATGGGATACGAGAGTGGACCCAAACTTTGTATGTAGATGATATGAATTTAGGTTGGCATCGACTTCAAATATATTATTAGGTAGCGCGAATATCAATATTTTTTATTTAATTTGGTTAATTTAATAATTCCGTTATTTTTCGCTTTTTAGTGCCTTATTTGTATTTCACGTCGAAGGCGGTTTTTCTTTTTTGTAAAAATGTTTTATTACATTTTAAAGATGTTAAAGAGCTCACAAAACAGTCCAAGTCTTATATAAAATTGAACACAATTATTCGCAACGCTTACTCGCAATAAACGTGACGCACCTAAATATTTTTATCCCGCGTATACGTTCTGATAAGGAGTTTAAATAGGCCGTGTAGGAAACTTCTCGAGCCAAATCCCATATAATATTTATAGGAAGGTACACAACCTTTTGTGATATTTCCCAAACGTGCGTTGTACGTTATTTATTTTGATAAACTTGAAACGGTTATACCGTCTATTGAAATGGGATAATATTATATAATAAACAGTTTAGGGATTTATAAGCTGTTTAACTCTTCTGAACTTGTGTCAGATTTAAAATATTTGATTATAGAAACAGAAGCATACAATTTTGATAACCCTAACATTTGTCTTGCGAGATTTTCGCGATAATGGTGATGTTTTTCGTACATTCATAAATGCAATTCAATTATTTACATGATCATTTATTAATTGTATTACTTCATATTTTAATTTTAAACTTGTTAATAATTTAAATTATATTATGCACTAATAATTTTTATATGCATGCCGTTGTTGCCTCTAAATATAGTCATATCTAGAAAAAATGTTGAACTGTACATTTCACTATATTTTAATAACATGTATTGATTTTGACTCTGTTGGTAACCTAAATAAATAGATAAAAATAAAAATGCCTTTTGTGGCACTTTTTGTAATAAGACGGCATATTGACTGCAGTGTCGATGACGAGCACAGTACAAATCAAAAACAAAAAAAACCTATGTCGGACTACACTTCAATACAAAATCATGTAACTTGATCCAATGGTTTTCAAGTTATAAGCGGACAAACAGACATGCAGAGCGACATCACCTTCAAGGCCGCCTTGTGCATAATAACAGCCATATCACGCCAGGTTGCTTACCTCTGCCCGTAATTTTGTTAACCAAAAAGAAAACGCACTGTATTTTATGTTTATTTTTTATCCAAAATAAATAAAAAAGCCGAAGCAGTCGTAAAGTGAAAACTCAAAACAATGCGGGCTCGTTTGCTTGAATTGGTGTCCCGGTTTTGTTCTTAATATACATAAACGATCTACCGCTAGTGGTTAATAACTCTGCTGACGTAGTGCTTTTTGCAGACGATACTTCTCTAATATTTAAAGTGAAAAGGGTAGATTCAGAGGTTGGACATCTGAATAATACTTTAAATGAAATTTGTCATTGGTTTGCGTTAAATAACCTATTGCTAAATGCAGATAAAACGAAATGTATAAGATTTACTTTACCCAATGTTAGACAGGTTGATAGTAGAATCAAGATCGAAGGGAATTTAGTAGGGGTAGTTGAATACTGTTTTCTTGGGAATTACACTTAGATTCTAAATTACAATGTGGCCCTCACATTAAAAAAATGGCAAGCAGATTAAGTTCCGCTGCATTCGCAGTACGTAAGATTCGCCAGCTTACAGATATTGCCACTGCTAGGTTAGTCTATTTCGCCTACTTCCATAGCTTAATGTCTTATGGCATTCTGCTATGGGGTACGGCTGCTGAGGTAGACACGATATTTTTATTACAAAAACGGGCAGTTCGAGCAATATACAATATGGGACCTTGCGAATCATTAAAAACGAAATTCCAGGAATTCGGTATCTTAACTCTGCCCTCCCAATACATTCTTGATAATTTAATGTATGTCCATAAAAACTGAATTTAGTAAAAGACTTGCATAATCTAAATATTAGACACTGTAATAAACTGGTGGTCCCATGTTTCAGACTTAGCAAAACCAGTAATAGTTTTTTAGGTAATAGTGTTAGGTTCTACAATAAAGTCCCAAAGCATGTTTCCGATTAGCTGGACTGTAAATTTAAGCGCCTCATCAAACGGGTTTTAATTTCAAAAGGATATTATAGAGTGGATGAGTACCTGAACGATAGTGATGTCTAGAATTGACTCCTCTCTATGCATTCACTAAAAGCTATTGTATGATGTATTGGAAATATATGTAAAAAAAATGTACCCGATCGATTTTCTTGCCGGTTCTTCTCGATGACGCGGTTGTTTTCCGAACCGTTGGTAGTCTTTGACGTTCATAAGTGCCTTATTAGGGCCTAAACTGAATAAAGTATTTTTTATTTGATTTGATTTGAATGGAATTACTGTTTTTTTTTTTTTATTTCATATTTTTTTAAATTGAAATTATTAAGATTAGGCTAGTTTTCACACATTATATACATTATTAAACAGGTTTATTAATTATCAAACACATGATGGGCTGCACAAGCATGTTTACAGGCCGATATACTATGCGTAGCTACTCTGACGCAAGCGCAGTACGTCACGAGCATGTCGAGGTCATCGGTGACGCGAACTCATAAGTTTTCCCCCTATCAAAAATCGCTCAAAGCGGCTAAAGGAGCTTTCACCTCAAAAATAAAATAAACTATTGTTTGCGCTATTGGAGTGGCAAAATGTACAATTGCATAATTAAATGCGATATAATAGTTGAGTTTCTTTAATAGTTTGCATTTTCAGAAATAATTTTTGTAGTATTCTCTCCAGAAATGTAGTCAAAGACTGCCCGGGAGCCTCTCACTCTTTGTACCCCCGGGTAAAGACGGCCCTGAATACCTTTTATAATATGTATAAGAATATAATAACAAGATCTGACAATAGAAATACAGTCTCAATATATCAAGAAAAATAAGTACTTTTGTACAGAATGTATTACGATCTATATAAATTATACTCGGGAGATCGTTGTAAACAATTTGTCTCTTTGCAAAATATTTTCGACGTTTTATAAATTTACGTTAATTATGCTAAGAAGTATTTGTAAATTAGCTTTTTTTTATGACAACGAAATGTATGCTTTGAACCTGATCATTGTCAAGCTATTTAAGTAACCAAAGTCATAAATGAAAATTAGTTCGAATGAGACTTGAAATGGCACTTGATACAGTACAAAAAATTTACCTTAAAATTATGAAACTTTAATTCTTATTAAGAAATAGTCAATTATTACAGTTATCAAGTATGTTTTTAGGGAATTACTAAAGCACGACAGAATTTTGATGTGACTATCCATTGTTGAACTTATTTTTCATAAAAACTTAACCATATCGACTGGAAAACTCTTTTGCAATTAGGTCTAGAAATCCAAGACGTTTTTTTTCTCGAAGTGACTACGCTATTGACCTGGCTAGGTCTTTACAGCTTCACCGGAGTTCTATATCCAAAACGTGAATTAACACAAGTAGTATCATTAATATGGCAGCAATGCTGACACCGCGACATAAATAACTGAAAATGTTATATAACGCCATCTGTTGACACAAATCTGACTTAACAGTATAATTAATATATCGATAATTTTGACATCGCGAAACACATGAATATAAAGCAATTATGCAGCGCCATCTATTTACATAATTGCGATTTAACGCTACAATAATATATCCGAGCTATTCTTTAAGACAGCAGTACTAATTTTGAGAGCAGTTTTACTAGTCTCAAAAATACGCTAGTATAAAATAGAGATCATTTCTTGAATCTAACACTTTAGTTGTCAATAGTTAAAAAACCGTAAAAAACAAAATTCCTGATACCTGAAATATCGGATTTGATTAAATACATATAGATGCTATGATAATATCAATAAGGTTAAACTACGAACGCGTAACTTTTCAAAATGCAATCTATAATTCAGGAATGTGTATAACTCCGACATGACGCAGCTATTTAAACAGTCGAACAATTCCGTGCACTAAAAGCATCGAAGCTTTTCCCTGATAGAATATTCTAGTCTAGTTTACTTGCTGGCGATGTGAGCTACTGTTACCGATATCAGCTGTTACAAACATTCTATACAACTTTATACGAGAAAGTAATTAACTTTTCTGTGATTTTGATTTTGTTGCGCAATGTTATACATTTTCGATGATATTATGGCTCAATGCGTGCATGTAGATCAATAGGGGTGGTAAAAAACCTGTACACAAAGAGTTACACGCACCCCCTTAAGCTCACATATCGTGTAAAAACAATGCGTCTTTATACCCAATAGTTATTAATATTGTGAGAGAAAATTTTGGTATAACGTGGTTTATGGTGACTCATTTCGGAATCAATATCTACTACTAATACTACAATATAATATATCTCGACAGAATCTAGGCTAACAATCAAAGTACATAGCGAGGTAGTTCCACAAGCATACATATTTTTGACGCAAAAACCAATCCCGGCATGTCTTAATGGCCAGCAATCTAACATTACATTATCCAGGGTCCCGATTGAGACTAATTTATAAATAACCAAAGAATGTGTTCGACACTTAATGCTAGAAGTAGTGGAGAACTTAAAAAAAAAAATTATATAAAAATACCTCATCATAAACTCATCACAGTAACTCTTTTTTAGTTTCTCTTGGTTCGGGATCAGTTTGTATATATCAAGCAGGCGACAGGTTTGTAATTCAGCACGATATCAACAACACAATACACATCGCCGTGTATATTATATTCGTACTTACAATTTTAAAATAGTATCTTGTATAATGGGATTCACAATGCAGGCTAGCAGTTTCAAGATATATCCACAGAAATTATTGTATTTTACCACTGAGACTAAATTCAGTCCCCTTTTAGACTTAGTGCGTTAAATCGGATAATTTATTTAAGTAGTTCAAATTATTTTAAGTAGTTAAAATTTTATTTAAAAGGTTACGTTAAAGTACAAGATTATATAATATCATTAGAAACTTCATCATCAATTTTACAATCAAGTTAGCTCATTGGTGATAATAGAATAAAAAATCTCCGAAGTAGCCATTACAAAAAAAAAATATTACATGATATTTTTATGAAATACTTGTTATATTACGGAAGGAAATCATTATTACATATTAGTTCATATATTACTATCTAAATTAGTGTAATTAAACGAACAAATATATCAATTATCAAATCAAATATATCAACAAATATATGAATTTTGTAAAAAGGAGTGCCCAATGTTGGCGACTCCTGCAGTTATATAGCACTGCTTTTATTCAGTTTATAGATTCAGGATCGACTATTTATTTCCAAATACGTCGCATAGGCAGTAAACTATAATATTCAAATCAAGTAAATCTATGAATCTTTAACGTTGTCCATTATTTATTTCCAGGGCTGAGCGTTTACTGTACTATATCATTCACAAATGACGAACGAAGGAAATTCATGTTTTAGAAGGTGCCGATCAAATGTGAACTTTCTTTTTTCAGCATAATTTCCCATAAATCGTCTTTAATTCTTTTTTCTTTCTCACCAAAAAATCCTAGTCTCATGAAATTGTCTGAAGAACAGTAAGAAAGAAAAACGAAGTTCCTTAAGTTTTTTCTTCAACTCCGAATGTAATTCGAAATGACATTTATAAAGTTCAATATTTATTTTATGTTATTTTTTTAAGACAAATAATATATGGAACGAATTACTTCAGAAAGTTTCATTCAATATTGAAATCACTCAAATTACATGTACAATAAACAAATATAAATAGTAAATACTTGTATCAAGTTATACAATTATATTAACTTACTTTTCTAAATCTGTATTAAACGCTTTTGCTGCAGTTTTTATTTTTCAAAAATTAATTGCAATAATAAAATATTCACGTATGATCTATCTACCTATCACAAATAACAAATACGTTTTCACGAAATAGACACGTCTGTACAACCGTGTGTTGAGGTTATATGATAAAAAGAGACAGGGGATGCGTACTCAATTGTTAAAGAAATAGTATAGAGTGCTGTGCATCCACTAAAAACGAGCATAACGTGTAATCCGTTTTAAATATACACATATGTTGAAAAGATGTACCCGATCAAGTTTCTTGCCGGTTCTTCTCGATGACTGGGTTGTTTTCCGAACCGGTGGCAGTATTGACGTCCATAAGTGCTTTATTAGGGCCAAAATTGAATAAAGTATTGTAAAGCTGATATTGATTCTGAAAAAATGACTTCGTTTGAAGTTGTTTACTCACAGACTCTTTTTTAATAATTGAAATTTAAGAACTGTTGAATGATTTTTCGTGGCAGCCATAACTAAAGGCAATAAATCAACATATACATAAAATACAAAAACACTATCAGCACCGGCATTGTCATAATGGATGATACCATCGAACGGGGCTTTAATCAAATTAATTCACCCTCCTGCATCATAATAAGCGGACGGATTGAAATTCACCGAATATTTTGTTGCGATGATTTTTTTACGTTTGCTGCGAACGGCGCAGTTTCACGGCGCGAAACGTATTGCTGAGGAAAGATTTAGGTAAACTATTACTTATGTTCTAAATAGATTAGTAAAAAATAGAAACATTTGTCAACTCTCAACTTAATACATTTTTAACACATATATAACCGTAGCCTAATTACATCTGGTTTGAGAAGAAAACATTGTTATATATGTTTTATTACCTTTAACACTAGAACATTGCGTAAATAATGCTACTAATTATTACTAACTAAATACTTTATAATCGTTAAACATTTTTCTATTCAGCATTCATTTTCTATTATTATATTTTATACAAAATACCTAGTAACTGGCTTTTTATATTATCTTATTAACCTTTATATAAAAATAATTCAAAGATATATATTTCTCATTTATAATTTTACTTATTTCAAAAAACAATTTTATTCGTCATATTATAGGAACTATATAATATAGTCATATTTAGCTCATAATTAAATCTTTAGCGAAATATTTTTATATCAATATTATTAACATTGAACAAAAATAATTGTACCTTATTTTTGTAAGCGTAAGAAATGTACTTGTTGAAAAAAATGAACGTTAGTGCTTTCCTATTTTATATCGAATAAAGAAATATAACATTAATAGACTCATTAAATTGGTAATAATTATTATTGTAAATTGGTGTTGTAAAAGAGTTGGGCTTCTAGCAAATTCAAAGTTTCTAAATTAAAACTGATAATCTTCAAAAAATAGAAATCGCCCGCGAGTTCGACATTGATAAACAAAAATAATAGATTTAATAATAATATAATATAGCTTATATGGTGGTAGCTTATATTAAGATCGGCAGTTTAAAAACCTTCTCCACGAGAACATACTTTTATATGTCAGTTTTCAATCCTAGAATACCTACATATGTTTTTATAGGTTATATATTTTCTTACAGGTGGCCATGGGTGATTACGATGTGCATCGTATTCGGCTGCTCGGTCACCGTTATCTGTCTGACAGTCAATCGTTTCATCAGCAACCCGACCTTCCTCGTGCAGTCGGAATCCTACAGCAGTGTCACGCCCTTCCCATCAGTAGTTATTTGCCCAGAAATTAGTTATAACGATGAGAAAATAGAACATTTCCTTGATAAAATGTAATCTATACTAATATTATAAAAAGTTAAAGACCCTGTAGCGCTGAAATAGGATTCTAGGTAATTTTGGAAGTGAAAAATTGTTTAGGCGCGTTGAGCGGTATTTTTTTGGCAGGAGATTAACTAACAATTTCGCGTCATGACATGTTAGTAAGCATGACCGACCATATTACTTTTGCGCGGCTTGCGTCAGACTAGCGACGCGTAATATAAGAACCTGTGTACATCTAATATTGAGATTGTGCAGCCCGTCATATGTTTGTTGAATTACTGTATAAAGACACTGTATAAAAATGTATACAATTATTGTTCGGACTGTCAATAAATGTAAAAACCAAACTAATGAAAATAATTTCAATTCACAAATTATGAAATTTCAATAATTCAAAGTATTATTGATCTAAAAATTGATAAAAAAAACATAATATTCATATTTTAGAGTTTTCACTTCCGTCGGGAGTCCTTGACTGCGTCACCTTTTTTAAAATAATTTCTTTCAGTAATCTACCACGCGGGTCAAACGCAACATACTATAATAAAGTAATTCGTCAGTTAGCAGCCTTCTACTCACCAGACGTCGAATACAAATTAACCGACCTGGAGAACATTGAATATTTGCTTGCTTTTAATCACTTGGACATAGATATTGCTAGTAGACGACTGACGACAACTTGTGAGGAAACTATTTTCAGGTATAATTAGCTACTTATATTAATTATGGATGCTTAAATTTTCAGATATTCCAATTCTCTTCTTATCCCATTACGATTGTTTGATCTCTCAAGTGATGTTAAACATTCCTTGGGAAATAAGATATGTCTTATAATATTCATCATTACATAGTATAAAACAAAGTTCTCTGCCACGTCTGAGTGATTTTCATGAGGTTTTTACCAGTAGATAAAGTGATTCATGAGAAAGGTTTCAATACATAATTTGTCAAGGCTTTATTTATTAACAGGGCAGGACAACGTCCGGCAGGCCCGCTAGTTAGTTTGAATTTTTAGACAATTATCCCGTATCTGAAAAAAATATCACGATATCTCCATTGAATACAAAGTTATTAAAGCTTTAAGAGTCTACGATTTTTATAAGCACTACATATTCAGTTCATTACGTTGTTTGAAGTGGGGCAAGTGGTATGGTGCGCTTGCGCAGGAGAGTGGAAGTAAACGGATTACATTGTTTATAGAAAAAAAAATCTAAACAAAGTATATTTTCGCTTAGAGTTTTTTTAAGGGAAACTTCATAGCGACATTGAGCGATTTTTTGTAGGTGAAAAACTTAGGGGTCCGACATCGTGGTATATTACGCTTCTGCCAGACGAACGACGCGTAGTATAGCGGCCTGTGTACATGTAATATTGATATTTTGTATTGAGCTCATGTAGCTCATCATGTTTGATTGTAGTGAGTTTTAACTGCCGTCGATAGTCCGTATGATTGCCTTCGTTCAAAAATTGCTCAAAGTGCTTAGACTTCAAAAAAATAATTCCAGATGTCGCTGGAATTCTTTCTTAGTGAACTGTTCTTCCATATTCCACATGGAATTGACTGGAACGGGTTACTGCTGCGTTTTCAATGGCCGCTCTTTTATACGGTACGACATTTTTATACATACAATTATGAAGTTCTCCAGCTACTTAAAATTTCTGTCGAAAAACTAAAACAGGAACAACATTCAACCGCCATGTCGGTTCAATGAAAGTAAAGTTTGTTTTAAATGATATTTATTGCAACTTTAGACGTAGCTTCGAATCATAGCAACTCAGTCGAAGCTTTTTTTTTATTGTAGCACGGCAAAATGAGTGCACTGTGCCTGATGGTAAGCACTATATAATCCAAAAACAATGGCGACCACCGAGTGACACACTATCCATCGCCGGTCGCCGCTGTCATACCAGCAAGCTAAGAGCTGGATACGCACAGGCTGATCCCGAAACGCGACCCGCAGAAGTAAATTACCATGACGGGCTTTTTCGCCATATACATAGTGGCTGCGACCCAGTCGGGCTATAAAACCCTACTACCCCGCTTTCGCGATTGCCTCGTTGGTTATTCAGCAGGGTGCACTACGTAGAGGTGAGGTTGGCTTGAGTGTCTCAAGTCTTAGTTGTTATTCGACACCCCTTACACCCCTAAGCTCTCGGTGAAGGGTAACAGCGTGCTGAAACCATAGCATGGTGGAAGGATTTTTTCTTAGTCAGTCTGGCTAGCTACCACCTTCAATTTAAAAATGTCGTCAAGCAGCAGCAGCACTTGAAAGCCAGCCCCTCCAGGTGTGGCGTGTTTACCTTCTTAGATCACGTCGTAATTTAACAGATGGGATTGTGGTTAAACTACTAGGGCTAAAACCTACTAAGCTAACTTCAAAAAAATAGTTTAAATTCACGTACTTCTATTCTCTCACATCCACTTGTTCGAAGTTCTGTTTAGATGTGTCACAATGTATGGACCTGGATATAAATGCGACATGTTTTTATTCTGGTTAAATATATTGATTTCTTAAGGTCTTGACGCAGGCAGACTTGATCTTTAATTTGTGGCAACAGTATGTATAGTGTGTTCATCAATGGTATATTCCGTATAATTGTGTCCAATTATAAACTTTTTTTATGTTTAAAGTGAAACTTTTTCGATTACCTAAAATTTTTTCGTCCATCTATCGCATGTCGCATTACAGCCGGCGCGCGGTCGTGGAGTTGGGGCAAAGTGAAAGAAGCTCGGCAGAGTATCCAAGGCCAATATGGCGACGCGCATGGCTCAATTCAAAATGATTTAAATAAATGTTGTGCTCAGTTTTGTCTATCATCTGAACGATTGTATTTATTATGTATTCCTTAATCTAATACGCAGATTTAAATTAATATTTATGGTTGGATATCTTGTCTACTATTTATTTCCCCATATTATTTCCATTTTTCAATTATTACGTTACTATTAAAAACTCGATTTTAATACCCTAAATCGAATAATTTTCAGAAAATTTTCATTTAATACCGACGATCCGAAAAAAAGTTTCATAAAACCAAAGATTTTTTTTTATTTGATATATAAACATGCACCAAATAGACATCCGTATATCGTATGGGCTTACACTAAAAATCAGCGCTGCAATATTACTTGTATTGCAGCATATTACTGAAAGGTTTTACCAGTTAGTAGACATTTTCCATTCCTCTGAGTATCCATAATTCAATTGTTTTGCTCTATTTCCAATATAACTATTAGGTCTTTATCTATGAAATTGCCGTTTTGTATGAAAAAATTTAAACGAATTTTTTTCATGTATTTTTATTTGTATTAATCGAAGTAATCACCCATGCAATCAATGCATCTTTGCCAACGCAGTGGCAGTTTATTGATGCCCTTCTTAAAGAAATCAGCTGGGCGGGAGATAACAAATTCTTCAAAGGCATTTTGTACTGCCTCTCGTGTATTGAATTTTTTCCCGCCAAGGAGTTATCCAAATTCTGGAAAAAATAGTAGTCTGTAGGCGCAAGGTCTGGTGAGTAGGGCGGATGACGGAGAACTTCCAACCCCAGTTCTTGCAACTTGGAGACCGTCTGCTGTGCAGTATGAGGTCGCGCGTTGTCGTGCAGGAGCAGCGGAGACGAGCGATTGACCAATGCTGGTTGGAGATGTGCCAGCTTCTCCATCATTGTGTTCAGTTCTTCACAGTACACATCTGCAGTAATGCTCACCCCGTTTGGTAAGAAGCTGTGATGAATCACACCGGCGCTAGACCACCAAACAGTGACCATCACTTTTCTAGGGGTAAGTTTTCGTTTAGGGCATTGTTTAGGTGCTGAACCAGGATCCAACCAACTTGCTGAGCGCTTGCGGTTATCAAATAGAATCCATTTTTCATCGTAGGTAACAATGCGGTTCAAAATTCCTTCATTTGTGTGTATGTTTTGAGTGCAAAGCACGTCTCGACGCGTACTTCGCGCTGGCGATCATTGAGTTCGTGGGGCACCCATTTGTCAAGCTTTTTTTACCTTGCCAATTTGACGCAAATGGAGCAATATTGTTTTGACGCTAACCTCGAAAGCTGCTGCTAATTCAGCCGTAGATTGTGTATCATCAGCTTCCACAATCGCCTTTAATTTGTCATTGTCGACCATAGTCTTCGGACGACCGCGAGGTTCATTTTTCAGGTCGAAATTCCCAGAACGGAAGCGAGCAAACCAATAACAGGTGGTGCGTTGATTTGTAGTGTTAGCTCCGTAAACGTCGTTGATGTTGCGTGCAACTTGTACCGCGTTGCTGCCACTATGGTACTCATATTCCATAATTACTCGAATTTTTAACGTATCCGTGATGACAAAAAAGATTGAAATGCGATGAAAATGTAACACTAATCAATAAACAAATGACTTCTTTTGGAAAAAGAATTCCATGTTTTTAAAATAAAATTAATTTGAAATTAGAATTATTATTAGCCAAACAAAAATTATTTTGATTTGAAATGGCCAGTACTGCAGAGCGGCAATTTCATAGGTTAGGTTTTCGGCACCTATTATTTCTTTCTTCTTCTTTCAAATATTCGGAATAAATATGAAATAATGACTCTGTTATTGAGTAAGTATCTTGTAAATAAGTAAGAGTATTGAAATACATCGCTCTATTCGGCTTTATATTTTTTGCAGGGAACATATCGAACACGAGCACGTTGAGAAGACCTTAGAAGGCGGATGGTTAAGCAGAACTAACGGATATACAAGTGGTCTTATGTTAGTTATTAATCAAACACAAAAGTTGGACAACATAGATCTTTCTTATAAATGGGTATGTTAGAAAATTTCTGTACCTCAACTAATTCTATCCATTTTGCCTGAAATAGCTTATAAAAAAAAACACTTAAAATTAGTACAGCCAATTATATAAACAGGGATAACTTTTAGGCTTTCTAGGCTCTCTCAATCCGAATAAGGAACATATTACACAGTTCCATTTCTTTGACGCAAATTTTCTATGGTAAAGAATTTTTTAAAGTGAAAAAACTTTCACTGGCAGATAGCTGATCTTATAAAAAGTAATTTAATCAGTTTTAGTTTATACTAGCTGTTAACCGTGCCTTCGCCCGCTGTGCCGCTGTGTAACCAAAAGGGTTACATCGATTTTCACGGGACTTTCACTGGTAGATAGCGAACCTAATAAAAAGTAATTGTGGTTATTCTATTTTAGACTAGCTGTTACCCGCGACTTTGTCTGCATGAAATTTAGCAAGATTTCAACTCATTCTTTATTTTTAATTAGAGAAATAATTATCGGCTTATTGTTTACAATTCGACATTATAATTATTAATAACATTAATGATATAGAGGTCTTCCTAATAAGATCTTAGATTATAAACGTATTACGTAAAGAGTTCCATAATACATATAATGTTGCGGAACTGACAAGCGTTTATGTTTTGTATAGTCACCAAATCTTAATTATAATAATGGCAATGTATATTAAATGTAATGTAAATATAAATCTTTATAATAATATTTTTAGTTATTGTTTCAATAGTTCCTTATACAGTGTAAGTGAGCACTGAGGTAGTTATATAGTTGATTATGGTTCTATATATATTGCTGATGACAAACCTCATTTGGCACGCTCTTTGTATTTATATATCTGTTGTACACGTTACATGTTACTTTTAGTGGCGTGCGCGTCGTACTTACCATTGTCTTTAAAGAGCGTTTCTGTAATTGTAAATAGTCTCACAATTCTATAATTATTTAATACGATTTTAAAAAACGCGTGCGGAGTTGCGGTTACAGCTAGCTCATAATATAAATAATTAATTGATAAACTATTTATCTTCAGTACTTTTATGGAACCACTGTAATAATTATTATTTCTCTTTGGTCTTATTGGATGTCAAAATTTTTATGTGACAGGATAGCTTTCACTTCATATCACTTGGCTTCATGTTATCATAAGAGTAAAGCAATATTACCAAAGTCAAAGTCAATACAAGTACAATGTTTAGTAGTTTTTTTGGTGAACTCCCTTCAAATGATAATTTAATTTTAAAAAATGAGCCAAAAAGTGCTTTGTAAAATCAAAATAAGAAATATTTTAGTTCACAAAAGTAATCCATGACTTAGACCTCCGCGGATACAATGATGCAGTTCAACCTGATGTAGCAATTATATTTAGTACAATTGAGGATGAATTTTGAACAAAACTGAATTTATTTTCAAAAGTTAATGGTAGTATTTAAACTAATGTTTTTATATATATTATTTATATTAT
>MU159055.1:156812-172038 GCA_015888305.1 Antheraea pernyi | reverse complement strand
TAATTTAATAATATTATTTAAAACATCTTTGTTTTGGATTGATCATTTGATTCTACTGTGTATCCATTACTTATCCAAAAGATGATACTGGGCATATCACTATTTCTGATAATGAACAGGCTACATTTAATTCAATGTCACCCAGAAATACCACCCACTCATGGTGTCGTGTAAAATTAATTGAAAATTGTGTCATGAGTATTTAAGTATAAATTTCTTTATTTCCGTAAAGCTATGTTTACTTGGAATTTGAGAGCCCTACCACCTTATGTAACCGCCTGTTTTTTTTTTCAAATTTATAATTCATTTCAATTTTCATTTAGACATATTTTCTTTTTGTTTATATAATTTTAAAAAAAAGTGGCAAATAACTGGGTAGCCATGATGAAAACCTTTGTTTGATTATAGAAGTATATATCTTTTGACAAAAGAACCCGAATAAAGTTCAAACTTTAAAAAATCAATTAACTATGATCGAATGACGACCACTGGGCGCCCACTAGTATATAATAATTGCTCCGAGTGTCAATATATGTGTAAACAAGACCAATGCTAATAATTGCAATTACAAATCATGAAATGTTAATAATGTAGACTATAATTAATTTAAAAATACAAAAGAGCCCGTAGTTATTTCACTGTTTTGAATTTTCACTTCTGACGGCGATCTTTATGACTGTCTCAATATTTTTTTATGTCAACTAATTCATGCACCCACTTAGATTAGTGATTTGAAATGTCGTGTTAAATATACTTATTCGTTACTTTAATTACAGCTGGCACTTCAAAGCAGTCATCACTTTGTGGAAACTTCAGTTAACGGCACTCCTTTAAATGCGGGCACTGAGCATTGGGCGGCGTATTATTTTCGGGGATTCCAGATTGCAGAAGGAGCCAGAAATCTCGATGCTCACATCCGGCGATGTCGTATGGCTGAAGAACCTTTGAAATATTTTCCGTTATATCACAAGTATGGAACAAAGGGACCTATAAACTCATACCTACTTCTTAGATCAGTGGTCGGCAAAACGCGGCTGACGAGCCTCATTCGTCGCTTTCACTCCTTAGTTACGAATCTTTCACAAAATTCTTAGTTCAGAGACGAGTAAAAGACGAGTAAACATTTTAGAAACCCAAGCCTACAGAAAGAGGCACGTTTTTATAAATCAACAGTAGTACTTAATGAATTAGTCGCTCGTAAAAAACATAATATTTATCAAAGGCAAGCTCTACAGTATATTTTTAGTCATAATTATTTTCATAATAATATCTGTAAAAACAAAGCTTAAGTTTAAAATAGCTCTTTGAACAACATTTTATTTTGTATTGTTTATATTTGGCTCTTTTGGGTGAAGAGTTTGTCTACCACTGTCTTAGAGGAGATTAAGAAGTTATAAAAAATCAGATCTTTCTCACAGATTAACTTAGCTAAGCAATACAATATGATATTTAAAGTATTATCTTTCTCACATGAATTATATTATTAAAGCAGATATTATAAATAATAACAACTTCTTAGTTGACGCCATACAAGCCGCAACGAATATTTAATATTTGCTTTAAGTTGTCTATATCCAAAATATTCTCAAAGAGACGCTTAATGTTTTTAATGACATTGAATCAGCAATAGTTGTTTTAATTTTCAATTAATAGCACTGCCACAGACATCCTTATGTCGCTATTTTGTAACCAATATTATATATTAATGCTATATCTTTATGAAACAGGAGTTATTGCATACTTGAATGTGAAATAGTGCGCACTATAGAGAGATGTCACTGCTCCCGTATTGCTCATCCTCGTCCGTTTGGAGTGTCCCATTGCAGAGCTAGGAGCCTGGAGTGCGCCAAACATACGATGGGTAAAATGTTACATATAATTTAAAACATAAAACACTTTTATGTTCCTCAATAGGTCAAAGGTATTTAAAAAACAAAAAAGGCAAGACAGTCATACAGAATGCTGACAAAAGTAAAAACTCAAAGCAATGGAATAACTGTATCTTTTTTTAATGTCTAAATCAATTATATACTGGTTTATATTTAAATTCTTAATTTGTAAAATTAAATTATTACAATTGGTCTGGTTTTCACATCTATTCGCACTTCGAGCAATAATTTATACATTTTATTAATTATTCAAGCATTTGATGGGTTGTACAAGCACAATACAAAATATCAAAATAACATGTACAGTGTACACAGACCGCTACGCTTCACCAGGCTGGCGCAAGCGCAATACGTCTCACGAGTATGTCGAGATCATCGGTGACGTGAATACATAAGTTTTTTTCCTACCGAAAGTCACTCAATGCAGATGAAGAAATTTTCGCTTCAATTAAAATTAAAACTTCAATAAGTAACGTGGAAGATTATAAAGAAAACAAAACCTGATCCCTTATTACATAAAGTAGCCCTCCTTTTACACACAAGAGCATTCAATCAGTAAAATTATTAATATATTTTTACTGCTTACTTCTGTTTCCAGTATCCTTCGATACAACGGACTGCGATTGTCCTCAAGCGTGTGACATTGCGACGGACTATGTTAAATTTACCAGTTTTAAACTATCGCAAGCCGTAAAACCTTATGACCCGTTCTAGTAAGTTGAACAATTTCATTTTACCATTCTTATAGATTGAAATCTATGATGTTTGATATAAATTGGAACTCTAATAATATCACAGATAAATAGAATGAGATCTATGTTACAAATGGCATTACTTAAATTATCCTCGGAGCCTACAACTTCCCTACAATCTTTTTACCACAGCTTGAATGATGCTATACTTTATCTATATTACTTGTTTTTTAACACTATAGCAATTACTGGAATGGCTAAATTATAGCTTTGACATGACTAATAAAAAGCTATGTTCAACACTTAATAAACTAATGATATTGTTACATTTGTATACATAATATCAAAACTTTCTTACGAATAAGCCCATAATCTAGACGATTAGAAAATTTGTGTACCTACTTTAGTTGAAATTTTTGTTACATCATGAATTTGTTATTTTGATAAAATTCTTTCGAAACACGTAGTTATTGATATGGTGATAACTTAAAACATGCGTTGGTTGTTGTAAGATCTGACATAACGATTTAGAACTTCTGATGATTTTTTTTTTTCGAACTGACTATGCTATTGACCTGGCAAGGTCTTTACAGCTTCACCGGACTACTAAGGCGAGCGCTTAAGGCACTCAGCCGATTTATATTTTGGGTAACATACACAAGGTTGCACGCACACCTCGGCTTGGGCTGTTAACGAAAAAGACGCGTCTGTCCTAGCTAAACTATACTAAGCTATTCATACATATATGCATTTGTGAATTATGCAATGAAAATTGCATGATTCACCAATGAATACGTGTATATCGGATTTGAAACGAACTAAACTAATCGATTCAGTTCGATTGAGGGAAAAAAGTAAACCCTCCAACAATGTGTATGTATGTGCACGTGTGTTAGAGAGATAATCTCATATGTGTGTTCAAGTGATGTAGGTGAGTCACTGTATCGCGAAAATAATATCAAGAGGGCTCCGCGCGGGGACGACCTAGGCTCGAGATATTATTGAGAACCGCGAAGTGTGCGGGAGCTAATAGGGATCGATTACAAAAGCGTGGGCGCAACACGCATTTTATAAGATTGAATTTAAATTTACTAACGGTGTCGGCACCGAAGTCTAAAAATAGACATAACAACAATTATTATTATTATTGAACGGTTATTTTAGGGGAAGATAGACGTAAATACGCGATTTACTCTATCTTATTTGAGTTATTTATTTTTTTACGGCTGGCTGCGCGCGCGAGCCGTTGTAGAGTAGCCGCGATGGCTGGAAACCTATGGATTGCCGTGACGGCACCTAGTAACGGGTTACGAGAGCACTCTTCGTACGCCGAGATCTCCGAGATCTCGTGGAAGATGAGTAATTGAGCTGTGTAGTCAATACTCGATAGGGAAAAGGAGTATGCGGGGTCATCCTGTGAAGGATTAGCCGCCGGAGGTTTGGGAGTGTGCTGGGACGCGGGTTTGGGAGCCCACGGGGCCTGAGGGGCCCGGTAGGGGCGGGGGGGCGCACTAGTCGCGGGTACGGACGCTGCCGGTGCACGAGACGTGCCCGGCAGGTTCGGGAACGCCTCTCGAGACATGAGAGGCGGAGGTCGAGGACGGGCGGGGGCAGCGGCCGTCTTAGACGGCGACGCCTGCCTGGGGTATCGAGGGCGCTTTGTGCGCGGGGCGCGGGGACATCCGCGATAATTCGCGGTATGGCCCACGCCGCGGCACAGAACACAGCTCGGAGGGTCGGAGGCGTCTTTCGTGCGAGAACACTCCCTAGTGGAGTGGTCGCCGAGGCACTTAACGCACCTGGGTTTCAGGCGACAGTTTCGTGCGGAGTGTCCGTACACCTGGCAGTTGTGACACTGCGAGGGCACAGACGTTTTGCGCGGCGGCTCGACTATGACGCCGGAGAGGCCGCAAAGGGATGTAAGATTAAAAATCGCTTTCCCCTGAGGGGTGCGATCGAGGACAACGAGAACCATATCATATGGAGCCCTGGTGCGCGGAGAGCGCATACGATGAACCTCGCGAACAGGAATCTTCTGTTCCTTGAGGTCGTCTGAAATGTCGTCAGTCGGGAGTTCTGAGGGGACTCTACGGATCACAACCCGTAGTTTACGCTCCTCTTCGAGAGAGTGCGTGAAATAGCCCCACTGGTTGTCCCGAAGGAAACGAGTGAGGTTGCGATGGGCGGTGGACGTGGCTACCTTCACCTGAATACCTACAGCGGTATTCACGGCGGAGGTGTAAGGGATACCTGCCGTTTCCAGCAGGCTTTTGGGCAAGAAGCCCCGCCCACCGCCCCCCGTTACGATCCAAGACAAAGCGTCTTGGGTTGAGATTTCTAGCCTGCTGGAAACGGCAGGTATCCCTTACACCTCCGCCGTGAATACCGCTGTAGGTATTCAGGTGAAGGTAGCCACGACCACCGCCCATCGCAACCTCACTCGTTTCCTTCGGGACAACCAGTGGGGCTATTTCACGCACTCTCTCGAAGAGGAGCGTAAACTCAGCGGTATTCACGGCGGAGGTGTAAGGGATACCTGCCGTTTCCAGCAGGCTAGAAATCTCAACCCAAGACGCTTTGTCTTGGATCGTAACGGGGGGCGGTGGGCGGGGCTTCTTGCCCGAAACTGCGGAACCCGCAGCCGCGGGCGAGTTGGGTCTAGAGGGCGCTGGTGTCGCCTTTGGCACTTTCGCGCCATCGACGTTTGCGATCTTTTTAGAGGGCGATTTGTCCTCCGGATCGGAAGGTGATTTCGGGCGCTTCTTGTTCTTGCGCGGTTTGCGGTGCGTGACGGTGGTGAAGCCATCGTCTGCAGCAGGGGCTTGCTCAGCCTGAGGGGCTTGCTCGGCAGGGGGATCCTGCTGAGCAGGAGGGTCTTGCTCCATGTCGGAGCCGGGGTCGGAGTCGGAGTCGGTGTCATCGCTATCGCGATCGTCCGGGATTGTGAAGTTGTTTGAGGCTTCGATCTTGGCGTAGATCGAGGGAGCGGGCTTCGAGGAATGAGGGAGCTCGGTGCGACGCTTTTCAGCGTACGCATCGTAATCGTCTACGAGACGAGGACAGATAGCGGCTATGAAGCCGCGGAGGCTAATGAGCTCAGTCTCTAAGAGACTGATCTCTTGTTCAGCGGCCATACCGGGGCCTGGGGAGTGGGGCGGAAGAGGACATGTGAAACCTCCCTGCCAGAGGGGCAGGGGGGCGCACCTTACTGAATTTAACGGACTATCCCGAGTCCGGATCAAAGGGAGCTGTGGGCGATGTGCAATGCCTCACAGGGGACCTACAATGCCTAGGGGGAAGCCCTAACACTTCTTTCTTGAACGCCTTACGGAGACTCGACGCGTACTGAAAAGTACGATTTCATGCACTGAAAAGTGCGGTTTACAGGCGCACCGAAAAGTGCACTCTTTGTCACTCCGAAAAGTAACAAAGCCCGGCCTTGCGGCCGCCTATACGATTGACGTGGATTGACACTCGAACGAACGATTGACACCTTGTTCTAGAAACAAAATAATAACAAAGCAAAAGAAAGCAAAATAAATTAAAAAACTTACTCAGCTTCTCTGCCTCGCGTCGGACCTGTGAACAGCACACGGAACACAAAGAAAACACAGAGAAATAGCAGTGAGATGCGTATGCAAAAATAAAAATTCTTACTCAACACGTCGAACGAAAAAAAAGTTTCGAAAAAAACACGGAGCGCACGTGCGTACGCCACCGCGTCCTGATCGGAACTCACTTCTGATGATGGATAAAATCATATTATACCTATAATAGTGTCCTTACATTTTAAAATGAGTTAAATCCAATTTTAACCATTCATGTAGCATGTTTTTTTTAAGATTCCAAGTTTTTATACACCGAGAACGAAGTTTAAAGTTCGCTGTCCATAAAGTATTTACTTCTTTTTAATGATCTTCATATTTTATATGTACAAAATTTGAGGATCTTGAAAAATAACGTAAAATATTAGGACCTGCTAAAATTGTATTTATCTCATTTTGAAATGTAACGACTCAATACTTAATATAACATACTTTATGTTTATTTACTTGCAGTGACGATTTAGACTTATCAAAGGTATCTATCGTAAGAGCGTTTGTTCAAAGCCAACAAACAAAAGTCAACTCACGCTGGTCTTACTTCGGACAGATGGATTTATTCTGTAAGTGAGTCTTCGTCATCATGAATAAACATTTTTCTGGTGGTTTAAATTTATACTTCCATTTCATATCCTCTCTCTAAACATTTCAGCACAACTCGGAGGCGTCTTCAACGTGTTCTTCGGGTTTAGTATATTGACCGTTCTAGAAATAATCCAACTTGGATATCATGGCATTAAATCCTGGATATTTAATTATAAAGCATTCAAATCAAGACAAATCCTGCCTTCAGTTAGCGAATCTAACAATTAAGAATCTATAAATAGATCTTGTGCCAGTTTTGTGATACTTATGCATGATATGCATTAAGCTTCTTGTACCCGTTGCGATAATGTATTAAGGTGATATGTTTACACCCTAGTTTGTTGTTAACTTTGCACTAGTTTTTAATACTACTGTACTTGGAAATATCGAACGAATGAGGTCGCTATGACAGAATAAAATAATATTTAGACATAAATAAAATTTGATTGCTTGTTGTTTCTCAGGACTAATTTCTAAATCAACCCTTTAACATAATTACCGCCCACTGATATTGTTGAAACTTGAATCGTGTAATTATGATTTTCATAGAATTTAATTGGTAATGATAATATTACAATGAAGAAAAATATACAACAATCTACAACAGTAGGTAAATATAAATAAAACATGTCATTCACATAAAGTAACGAAGTTGCAGGTACCAGTCAGTATACAACAATATTTAAAGATAGAATACTTAGACATGACCATTTGATGCTTGAACAAGATATTACTACATCGTGTGGTGCCGGCAGAATAGAATAGCATCACCCCATATCTCCCCGTGGGTATCGTTATGGGCGATTAAGGGGAGTGCGAGATAGTACTGACTCCTTGTAACTTTCTCATCGTGATACTGTACCATCTGTCGGAGTCCTTCTCCGGTCGTAACGGTCCCCGTATCACTGGGTCCAGAAGAATAAGTTTGAGTATTTTCACCTGTGTCTTACGCGTACACTTGTGCACCTTAATATATCCTCCGCATCTGAACGCTTCTATTACTGGACTCCGAGTACTTTTCTAAGACTAGGGGTCAAAGTGGTCAGCATGATCGAAATTGGTCGGAAGATATTAATCTTGCCTCGCGACGATATTAATCAATAGTACAGCGAATAAAATTCAGGACAGGTTACACACGTGCGCTCTCTTCGGCGACTCGTTATCGAATGTTATGGCTTGTCATCGCTCTGTATTTATTAAACTACCCACTGAACACATATCATTTTAAACACTTAGACGGTGTACCCGCATTCAACCACAAATATCCAAAACATAATTATAGTTTTGGGCGTTACGCTCCGATATATGCTTACAAGTATTAAATAATGTGACACAGAACTAACAATCTCGTTTCTCATACAAAAACACGTGGACTGTAGGGTTCGAAACGTTGACTTGTAGATTAAGGATCGTTTATTACCGCACAATGTGACCTATTTACTACTTTACAAATTATTTTTAAAAAAACAATGTTATTTATGACGCTTTTTTTATGTCATAGGTGGCGAACGAACAGGTGGGTCACCTGCTGTTAAGTGATCACCACCGTCCGTGGACACTAACAACAGAGGAGTCACAAGTGCGTTGCCATCCTTTATGGGAAATAGTTAGGGGAGGAAGAGGGAGTGGAGAGAGGAGAGTGGAGGGGAGGGGAGGAGGGTCTCCGGCGCTTTCACTGACCGAACGAAACACAAAAATACAAGCATTGTTACTTCACGTCGGTTTTCTGTGAGAGGTTGGTACTACCCCGGGCGAGCCGCCCTATTCATGCTGAAACCAGTAATAGTTTCAGCGTGGCTCTACCACCATTAAAAGAATATATATTAATTATTTTCAGAATATAATATTAATCCTTATCCAATCAAATACTTCAGTTACGTTGGACATTTCATGTAGATTAAAACTGCCCTTTCCAACATAAAATAACGATGATCTTGCAAGATATCAAGGGATTAAAATTACACGCAACAAAAAAAAGTTGTTTCTTATGTAGCATCTGTTACTTTATGAACAGTAACTATTAAAACGGAAAAGAATGGATATAAGTCGTTTAGATACTCATGTTACCCCATTAGTGCATTACATCCATCCGAAGCCGGGACGGATCTCTAGTATTGCATAATAATAATCAAGCTAATGTAAAAACTTAAATTGTAATTAAAAGTTATTAGCAGAAATTTAACAACAGGCAGTAATTAAAAAGAAGTTTGTAGATGTCGGAAGCAATTGTCATTAAAGCGAACTAGGGGTGGGGTATTACAGATAACCACAATAAATTGAACTGAACCATCATCGCTACAGACACAATGAGACTCTTCTTTCTCTTTCTGTCTCATTTCTATTTCACTAGCTGACCCGTGCCCACATCGTTTGGCGGTAAACATTTATAAAAACTACTTTTTGTGATTTAAATATAAAAGTTAGACATACGCTTGTAGGCATTATCAAGCTCTACAACTTTTTTCTAGAACTCAATCATATATATCTCATCGTTCGTAAGATACGTTTTCGTTCGACCGTTTTTTCTTCGACTTTGCAAATCCGGCTAACACAAAAAAGTCTTTTCAATTTTCGGGTTGACACTCACAAATAACGTGGCTTTATATTGGTAAAAGAATATTCAAAATCGGTTAAGTAGTTCCTGGGATTACCTCCTACAACTTCACAAACTTTACCTTTTTATAATATTGGTATAGATTACATTTATAAGCTACTAGTTGGATCGCCAGCTCCGCACGCATTTATTTATTCTTTAAAATACTTACATTATAGCTAAAGTGATAATGTGGATATGCGTTGGTATAGGATAGCTTGAAAACATTCTTCATGAAAAACACTTCAGTGTGCAAACATTTCTAGTAATTGCTGATATGCTATTGAATTTTATCAATCTAAAATACATATACAACATCAATTTTCCTATTATATATAGATTATATTTATTACACTACTACTACTATTTGTAGTTTGGTGGAATTTTTAACCAAAATAAATGATAAAATTCGTATATTACCGTTATCTATGTCGACTCTCTTTATTTGTATAAGTCAATTTGGTATATCGGAGTGTATTATTTTATACGTTTGCGATATATGCAGTTATTTTTTAAGTCCCGGTGACCAAAGCTTTCATTTTTAAACCCTAACTACGTGTGATTGTTGCAGCTATTATTATAAGCGAATTATTTCTAGTTATTATTTAGATACAAACTATCGCTGAATTAAGGGAAGATGATAATTAACTCAACTCACCACTGCGTAAGCGGTACATCACTAAAATCAGATAACACGCGCGTTACGAAACTGTGCTGGCATCGCGGCTGAGAAATGCCCTAATGAATAAAGTTAATGATCAGATAACAGCCAGACAAACTCGGTTCCTAATTAAAATACTAACCGCCGTGATTGCCGAACAGGCCGAACTAGTTGAACAACGATCGCTTGTAATTTTCGCTCGTGATGAGGAAAGTTCGTTGTCGTACTGCCCGTTCAATATATTTATTTTATTAGATCATATGGCTAAATAGATTATCGTTTATTAACGTCGATTGATTGATTGCTTGAGTGAGGTTCAATTTATGTGGATCAGTGCAGCAACCAAAAATTTGTTACTCTTTATCACGGGGAAGCACGTGCATAGGAATGAGAGGTACACTTCCTGTGGACGCAAGTAACATCATAGTATTTTATTACGATTTAAGAGTTGTATGTTAACTGCATATTCATTCTTGAATATATAATAATATATATAACTTTCAAATGAAGAATTTTAACGGGAAATTAATTAGTTATATAGTTGTACAGCTATCGTAGAGTTATTCCTTTAGTAAAATGATCATTCCTCTTCTATATTTACAGGAAAAATATAAGCACCATACCGCTTCCCCCACTTCTCCACAACAAAAAAAATACATACCGTTTAACGTGCAGTGCTTATAAAAATCGTGTTTTTTTAATAACTTTATATTTGATCAAGTTTTCGAGAGATCAAGAATTTAAGTAAAACTTAACTTTGATCTAAATCTAACCGTGAGATGTTTACAGATCTCTAATACTGTTTTTTTATATAGAAGATGTACTTTGTATGAGTATCTGTTAAATTTATTAAAGAACTTTCCTACTGCACTTAAACGGCTACACTAGTAAAACGTCGACCGGGACATTTGGACAATGAGGAAATCCATGGATAGTTCAATAAAATCTGTTAATATTTACGAACGGATACAATACATAATTTGACACTGATTTTACAAATTACACATTTACATTCACAAATCCTTATATATTTTCACGTCGAGTCCGAGTACTTTCAAATATATCTACTGTTTTAATTTTAAATTTGGTAATTTTTCTGATCGATAAATATAGATCAACCTCAGTCAGTTTTACTTTCAGAAATGTCTACATTATACGTATATTCGATGAAAAAACGAATATTAACTTACGAACTTACCCGCTATAGATAGTTTTAACACGTTAATAAGTTAGCCTTTCCACCGTCGGCATCTATTTTGAATATCTTCTTACTCATATGTTACCGATTTAGATGCTAACCTTTTATCACAATCTCGTTTGATGTAAGGTTCTCTAGAAGCTTTATTATGTGCACTTTGCCGTTGTGCAATGAGTTACCTGGTAAAGTGTTCCCCCAGGGTTATGACATGAGGCTCGTCAAAAAGGGATTAAAACATGCTCTTCAAGGTCGGCAACATAACAGCGATGCCGCTGGTGTTGCAGTCGTCCATAGGCGATGGTAACCATTTAACATCAGATGGGCTGTCTACCAGTTTACTGCCTTTTGGCATAAAAAAATGTTAAGTGGCAATATTTTTTGTAAAAGACCGACATGCTCTTAATACTAGAAACAGTAACAAACTGGTCGTCCAATGTTTCAGACGCAGTAAAACCAGTAATATTTTTAAGTAATAGTGTTAGGTTTTACAACAAAGTGTAAAAGCATATTACCCATTTGCCGGACTGTAAGTTTAAGCTTCATGTCAAGGAGATTTTACTGTCAAAAGGCTATTATAGAATGGATCAATATGTGAAGGTCCGCCGAGCTCCTACCTATAGAGGGACAGACCGGGTACACACCGCCTGCCCCCCCTCGTCCGCCGGACCTGTGCAATGAGGAGATGGGCCCCCCGGCCCACCCCCTCAGGTCTGGCCACGGTGGCGGGAGGAGTTGGGCGAAGCGCCTCCTCCTCCCGCCTGTCCTCTTTTGGCGGAGAGGGCCACTTTGAGGGTCTGCCTCGAGGGCCCTCTCCACCTCCTCCTTCTGCGAGATGACCTCCTCGCAGAAGGAGGTCATCGTTCGCCAAGCCTGTTCACTACCGAGCATGGCCGAAACCACGCTCGGCAGCGATAAGTCCGTTCCCACGACCGCCGCCAGAATGCGGCGCTGCTCCCCCCACGCAGCACACTCAGACAGCGTGTACTATGTGCGTGTAGGATGTTGTCACACATAAGTATGATATGCCCTCCAGAAATATAACTAATTCTGAAACGCGACAATTTTCGCAAGTCACTGTTACTTAAGGTAATAGGACTGCTTTCACTTCATGTCACTTTGTTTCATGTTGTCATAAGAGTAAAGAAAAAATTCCAAAGACAATGTCAATATTTTAATGTTTAGTATTTTTTTATTATAAATTGATGATAATGAATGGGAAAAAATGGGCTGACCCGTGCCCACATCGTTTGGCGGTAAACATTTATAAAAACTACTTTTTGTGATTTAAATATAAAAGTTAGACATACGCTTGTAGGCATTATCAAGCTCTACAACTTTTTTCTAGAACTCAATCATATATATCTCATCGTTCGTAAGATACGTTTTCGTTCGACCGTTTTTTCTTCGACTTTGCAAATCCGGCTAACACAAAAAAGTCTTTTCAATTTTCGGGTTGACACTCACAAATAACGTGGCTTTATATTGGTAAAAGAATATTCAAAATCGGTTAAGTAGTTCCTGGGATTACCTCCTACAACTTCACAAACTTTACCTTTTTATAATATTGGTATAGATTACATTTATAAGCTACTAGTTGGATCGCCAGCTCCGCACGCATTTATTTATTCTTTAAAATACTTACATTATAGCTAAAGTGATAATGTGGATATGCGTTGGTATAGGATAGCTTGAAAACATTCTTCATGAAAAACACTTCAGTGTGCAAACATTTCTAGTAATTGCTGATATGCTATTGAATTTTATCAATCTAAAATACATATACAACATCAATTTTCCTATTATATATAGATTATATTTATTACACTACTACTACTATTTGTAGTTTGGTGGAATTTTTAACCAAAATAAATGATAAAATTCGTATATTACCGTTATCTATGTCGACTCTCTTTATTTGTATAAGTCAATTTGGTATATCGGAGTGTATTATTTTATACGTTTGCGATATATGCAGTTATTTTTTAAGTCCCGGTGACCAAAGCTTTCATTTTTAAACCCTAACTACGTGTGATTGTTGCAGCTATTATTATAAGCGAATTATTTCTAGTTATTATTTAGATACAAACTATCGCTGAATTAAGGGAAGATGATAATTAACTCAACTCACCACTGCGTAAGCGGTACATCACTAAAATCAGATAACACGCGCGTTACGAAACTGTGCTGGCATCGCGGCTGAGAAATGCCCTAATGAATAAAGTTAATGATCAGATAACAGCCAGACAAACTCGGTTCCTAATTAAAATACTAACCGCCGTGATTGCCGAACAGGCCGAACTAGTTGAACAACGATCGCTTGTAATTTTCGCTCGTGATGAGGAAAGTTCGTTGTCGTACTGCCCGTTCAATATATTTATTTTATTAGATCATATGGCTAAATAGATTATCGTTTATTAACGTCGAATCAATCGACGTTTGCTTGAGTGAGGTTCAATTTATGTGGATCAGTGCAGCAACCAAAAATTTCTTATTCTTCAGCACGGGGAAGCACGTGTATAGGAATGAGAGGTACACTTCCTGAGGTACACTTCCTGGGGACGCAAGTAACGTCATAGCATATTATTACGATTTAAGAGTTGTTTGTTAACTGCATATTCATTCTTATTCATGCACATTTATTCATTTAACTTTAATATTAAGAATTTTAACGGGAAATTAATTAGTTATATAGTTCTCTAGCTATCGTAGAGTTATTTCTTTAGTAAAATGAACATGCCTCTTCTATATTTACAGGTAAAATATAAGCACCATACCGCTTCCCCCACTTCTCCACAACAAAAAAATACATACCATTTAACGTTCAGTGCTTATAAAAATCGTGTTTTTTTTCATAACTTTATATTTGATCAAGCCTACGAGAGATCAAAAATTTAAGTAAAACTTAAATTTGATCTAAATCTAACCAGTACTTAAATGTTTACAGATCTCTAATACTGTTTTTTTATATAGAAGAAGATGTACTTTGTATGTATTTATTTTAATTATACTCATTCGATTGTTACGGGTAATGTGTTTTAAATATATAAATGTTAAAAAGATAAACCAGATCGAGTTTCTTGCGGTCCTTCTCGAGCATTGTGTTGTTTGTCCGAACCGGTGGTAGATTTGATGTTCAAAAGCGCCTTCTTAAGGTCTAAATTGAATACAGCATTTTTGATTGATTGATTGAATCTATGCTAACATGTACAAAATCCCTGTTATGTTAAAATATAACATTCACAAATATGTTTTAATAAAAGTGTTGTACAATATAATATAATAAAAATAGACCTCTATATGTTCTGGGTAATAAAATGAATTGTCATTATTTAGATCTTCCAAAAAGTATCTCGAATAGGAGAAAAGATCATAGAAATGCTAACTCTGAGATACACCACACAAATTCCAACTCTCTCTGACGATAAACAGTATAAAAGCGACTTTATATTAAAGCGAAATAAAGACCATGATCAACAATCGACTCTAAATATAACATGCCTTTTGAGTTTTTACTCCATTTATTTTTTGTGATAGTAAAAACACTTCATCATTGTTTCAATTATCCACGGATATGAAATATTGACTCAGTTGTAAATTCTGAAGATTTAAATATAGAGAACCCTCTATACATTTATTGCAAGTCTCTCGACCACCTACCAAAGCTCTGCGTACCCGGGTCCAGCGTACTGCGAACATTTCCCTTATTGGTGTAAAATATTTGCGTGTTCCGCTTTGTTTGCATGGATACACTTGTTTTAACGTTGTTTTTTGTTAACGCTACCTTTTCCTGGTACTCGAAATATTTGTCATATTGTAAAGCAGATTGTGGAGCGAGGGCTGTTTAAATCATATGAAACATAATTAATTCAGCCTCAGTTCTAATGCACATCGCTGAGTAACAGAAGAAAAAATTAAACTAGTAAGGTATCGGTTGATCTTGTGTGATTTCTTTTTTAATTGTAGCACAGCAAAATGACTGCACTATGCCTGATAGTAAGCACAGTAC
>MU159055.1:141282-156357 GCA_015888305.1 Antheraea pernyi | reverse complement strand
GCCTGTCCTCTTTTGGCGGAGAGGGCCACTTTGAGGGTCTGCCTCGAGGGCCCTCTCCACCTCCTCCTTCTGCGAGATGACCTCCTCGCAGAAGGAGGTCATCGTTCGCCAAGCCTGTTCACTACCGAGCATGGCCGAAACCACGCTCGGCAGCGATAAGTCCGTTCCCACGACCGCCGCCAGAATGCGGCGCTGCTCCCCCCACGCAGCACACTCAGACAGCGTGTACTATGTGCGTGTAGGATGTTGTCACACATAAGTATGATATGCCCTCCAGAAATATAACTAATTCCGAAACGCGACAATTTTCGCAAGTCACTGTTACTTAAGGTAATAGGACTGCTTTCACTTCATGTCACTTTGTTTCATGTTGTCATAAGAGTAAAGAAAAAATTCCAAAGACAATGTCAATATTTTAATGTTTAGTATTTTTTTATTATAAATTGATGATAATGAATGGGAAAAAATGGGCCAAAAAATACTTTGTACTATGTTTTTAGACTGCCCTGTGTTTACCATCAAGCATAGTGCAGTCACTTTGCCGTGCTACAATTAAAAAAATAAGAATAATAATAATTTTACACGACACCATGTTGTGGTTTTTCTGGGTGATATTGAATTAAATGTTGTCTGTACATTATGTACATAATTTGACACTGATTTTACAAATTACACATTTACATTCACAAATCCTTATATATTTTCACGTCGAGTCCGAGTACTTTCAAATATATCTACTGTTTTAATTTTAAATTTGGTAATTTTTCTGATCGATAAATATAGATCAACCTCAGTCAGTTTTACTTTCAGAAATGTCTACATTATACGTATATTCGATGAAAAAACGAATATTAACTTACGAACTTACCCGCTATAGATAGTTTTAACACGTTAATAAGTTAGCCTTTCCACCGTCGGCATCTATTTTGAATATCTTCTTACTCATATGTTACCGATTTAGATGCTAACCTTTTATCACAATCTCGTTTGATGTAAGGTTCTCTAGAAGCTTTATTATGCGCACTTTGGCGTTGTGGAATGAGTTACCTGTACAGTAATCCCCCAGGGTTATGACATGAGGCTCGTCAAAAAGGGATTAAAACATGCTCTTCAAGGTCGGCAACATAACAGCGATGCCGCTGGTGTTGCAGTCGTCCATAGGCGATGGTAACCATTTAACATCAGATGGGCTGTCTACCAGTTTACTGCCTTTTGGCATAAAAAAATGTTAAGTGGCAATATTTTTTGTAAAAGACCGACATGCTCTTAATACTAGAAACAGTAACAAACTGGTCGTCCAATGTTTCAGACGCAGTAAAACCAGTAATATTTTTAGGTAATAGTGTTAGGTTTTACAACAAAGTGTAAAAGCATATTACCCATTTGCCGGACTGTAAGTTTAAGCTTCATGTCAAGGGGATTTTACTGTCAAAAGGCTATTATAGAGTGGATCAATATGTGAAGGTCCGCCGGGCTCCTACCTATAGAGGGACAGACCGGGTACACACCGCCTGCCCCCCCTCGTCCGCCGGACCTGTGCAATGAGGAGATGGGCCCCCCGGCCCACCCCCTCAGGTCTGGCCACGGTGGCGGGAGGAGTTGGGCGAAGCGCCTCCTCCTCCCGCCTGTCCTCTTTTGGCGGAGAGGGCCACTTTGAGGGTCTGCCTCGAGGGCCCTCTCCACCTCCTCCTTCTGCGAGATGACCTCCTCGCAGAAGGAGGTCATCGTTCGCCAAGCCTGTTCACTACCGAGCATGGCCGAAACCACGCTCGGCAGCGATAAGTCCGTTCCCACGACCGCCGCCAGAATGCGGCGCTGCTCCCCCCACACAGCACACTCAGACAGCGTGTACTGTATAGGGTGTTGTCACACATAAGTATGATATGCCCTGCAGAAATATAACTAATTCCGAAACGCGACAATTTTCGCAAGTCACTGTTACTTAAGGTAATAGGACTGCTTTCACTTCATGTCACTTTGTTTCATGTTGTCATAAGAGTAAAGAAAAAATTCCAAAGACAATGTCAATATTTTAATGTTTAGTATTTTTTTATTATAAATTGATGATAATGAATGGGAAAAAATGGGCCAAAAAATACTTTGTACTATCAAAATAAGAAAATTTGTTAGCTCATGAAAGTAATCCATGACTTAGATCTCCGCGGTTACAGTGATGCAGTTCAACCTGACGTAACAATTATATTTAGTACAGTTGATGATGAATTTTGAACAAAAATGAATTCATTTTCAAAAGTTAATGGTAGTTGTAAAAACATCTTTATTTTGGATTCATCATTTGATTATAATATGTGTGCATTACTTTTCCAAACGATTATACTGGGCATATCACTATTCCTCATAATGTACAGATTACATTTAATTCAATATCTCCCAGAAATACCACCCACCCATGGTGTTGTATAAAATTCATTGAGAAGTCATGAGTTGCGATAAATTTATTTATTTTCGTAAAGTTATGTTTACTTAGAAATTGAGAGCCTTACCACCTTACGTGACCGCCTGTTTTTTGTTTCAAATTTATAATTAATTTCAATTTTCATTTAGACATCGACTTTTTTAATGTTTAAATAATTAAAAAAAGTGGCAAATAACTGATTAGGCGTGATAAAAACCTTTGATAATAGAAGTACCCTTTGACAAAAGAACCCTAGTAAAGTTCGAACTTTAAAAAATCAATGAACTATGGTCGAATGTCGACTACTAATTATGTTAAAAAGATAAACCCGATCGAGTTTCTTGCATGTTCATCTCGATGACTGGATCGTTTTCCGAACCGGTGGTAGTTTTGATGTTCATAAGCGCCTTATTAGGACCTAAATTGAATAAAGTATTTTTTATTTAATTAGATATCTGATTTTATATAGATATTCAGTAATTAATTCTTAAAGTTGAAGATATTTTGTTAGCGCAGCTCCAATGAGTTGTTTCCACCGATAACTCTGTAACAATGCATAACAAAAACAAGCTTCAAAATGACATTCACATCAATTATTAAGCATACTTTACGCTAAAATCTGTAAAATATTATTTATATAATATATTATATAAATGATACCTATACATATTAAAAGAAAAAATCCAGCAGTAGCGTTAATAAAGATTACAGAAAGGGCTATATGTATTCCACCGGGCGGAAGACCACAGCCAAGTTCATGCAAAAATTATACACAGCCCGAGGCTTAGTAACATAAATTGCGTGCCGGTGGGGAAGTTCGGGCCCTTTTTAAGGATCCATGGGCAGTTATACAATCTCTTTACTTTTATATATTCCAGTCTCGTCCGAGTAGACATCGTTATGTTGTAAAACTACTACGCACTTCTCTGTATGCATTACCGACACTTGAAAACCAGTGTTCATACTTAGCTTATAATTTTGGACTGTGGAACACACTCCCACAAAACACACTGTGTAAAATATTATTTAGAACAGTAAGAAGTATATGTGATCTAAGGTAGACACTATGTCATATTTATTTTAATTATACTCATTCGATTGTTACGGGTAATGTGTTTTAAATATATAAATGTTAAAAAGATAAACCAGATCGAGTTTCTTGCGGTCCTTCTCGAGCATTGTGTTGTTTGTCCGAACCGGTGGTAGATTTGATGTTCAAAAGCGCCTTCTTAAGGTCTAAATTGAATAAAGCATTTTTGATTGATTGATTGAATCTATGCTAACATGTACAAAATCCCTGTTATGTTAAAATATAACATTCACAAATATGTTTTAATAAAAGTGTTGTACAATATAATATAATAAAAAGAGACCTCTATATGTTCTGGGTAATAAAATGAATTGTCATTATTTAGATCTTCCAAAAAGTATCTCGAATAGGAGAAAAGATCATAGAAATGCTAACTCTGAGATACACCACACAAATTCAATAAAAGCGACTTTATATAAAAGCGAAATAAAGACCATGATCAACAATCGACTCTAAATATAACATGCCTTTTGAGTTTTTACTCCATTTATTTTTTGTGATAGTAAAAACACTTCATCATTGTTTCAATTATCCACGGATATGAAATATTGACTCAGTTGTAAATTCTGAAGATTTAAATATAGAGAACCCTCTATACATTTATTGCAAGTCTCTCGACCACCTACCAAAGCTCTGCGTACCCGGGTCCAGCGTACTGCGAACATTTCCCTTATTGGTGTAAAATATTTGCGTGTTCCGCTTTGTTTGCATGGATACACTTGTTTTAACGTTGTTTTTTGTTAACGCTACCTTTTCCTGGTACTCGAAATATTTGTCATATTGTAAAGCAGATTGTGGAGCGAGGGCTGTTTAAATCATATGAAACATAATTAATTCAGCCTCAGTTCTAATGCACATCGCTGAGTAACAGAAGAAAAAATTAAACTAGTAAGGTATCGGTTGATCTTGTGTGATTTCTTTTTTAATTGTAGCACAGCAAAATGACTGCACTATGCCTGATAGTAAGCACAGTACAATCCAAAAACAATGGCGACCACCGAGAGAGAATCTATCCATCGCCGGTCGCCGCTGTCACGCCGGCCTGCGAATAGCTGGATATGCACAGGCTGATCCCGATCCTGATCCCTGCTTTCGCCATTGATGGTAGGGTGGTAGGGTTTTACAGCCCTGTTTTTCGCAAACAACCATGACAGTGGCGACCGGCGATGGATAATGCATCACTAGGTGGTTGCCATTGTTTTTAGACTGCCCTGTGTTTACCATCAAGCATAGTGCAGTCACTTTGCCGTGCTACAATTAAAAAAATAAGAATAATAATAATTTTACACGACACCATGTTGTGGTTTTTCTGGGTGATATTGAATTAAATGTTGTCTGTACATTATGTGGAATAGTGATATGCCCAGTATCATCGTTTGGAAGAGTAATGGATACACAATATAATCAAATGATGAATCCAAGACAAGGATGTTTTTAATACTACCATTAACTTTTGACAATGAACTCATTTTTGTTTAAAATTCATTATCAACTGTACTAAATGTAATTGCTACATCAGGTTGACCTACATCACTGTAATCGCGGAGATCTAAGTCATGGATTACTTTCATGAGCCACCAAATTTTCTTATTTTGATTTTACCAAGTATTTTTTGGCTCATTTTTTTATTGAATCATCATTTGAAGTGAATTCACCATAAAAAATACTAAACATTAAAATATTGACATTAACTTTGGTAATATTGTTTTACTCTTACGACAACATGAAGCAAAGTGTCAGAAGTGAAAGCAGTCCTGTTACCTAAAAAATTTAACATTCAATAAGACCAAAGAGAATAATAATTATTTCAGTGGCTTCATATATATACTAAAGATCAATAATTTATCAATTAATTATTAATGTATATTATGAATTTATATATTAAATTATTATAAAATTAACTTACAATTTGACCAGTTGATATCAAAGGCATGCAACGTCAGTCATGTTATAAATATTGAAAAGGTAATTGAAAAGTAAGAAGGATGTCAGAAACGTTTATTTCATTTACATGTGTGTATATGTTGTGTAAAATTCAAGCAGTAGTGTGAGTAATGTATATTTTAATTAATTTAATATGCTTGAAAGCATTTTATATGTAAAAAAATAGCTTTGTGCACTTCTCCTCCATATTATCTTTAACTATGCTAAATTTCAAGTTCATCCGTTCGCGCAATTCGATTAAAAAGTGGTACAAAGCTTTAGGTTCACGTATTAATATATAAAATACTATTACATGTCGGGGATTGCTCAATAGCAATATCAATGTCAATACATGTGCTAAGAACTGGGTATTATTTACTCCGCTCTGAAATATTATTGGCTGGAGCTTTTCATAATCACCTTTATTATTATTGACTATCTGCTTTGGCTAAATACCTTAGACGCCTTCTAAGTCTAAGTCCGGTAATCCAGTGAAGCTGTACAGGCCTCTCAGGTTAATAGCATAGTTAGTTCGAAAAAAAACGACTGGCGATTAGGCACTCTTGCTTAAATAATTGGACTATTCACATCTACGGACTATTAGAATGCGGAATTTAGATTATTTTTAGCGGATGTAGTTGAACTTACTTAACTTGAAAACTTAGGCGAGACAAATATTTCAAAAGAAGGTTACGAATATGTCAACCAAAAAGCCAAGTAATACAGTGAAACAATATAAATAGTGGCATAAAATATGTTTGCTAAAAGAAGTAAATAAAATGAGATTTAAAGAATTCTAGACTACTAGGTCTTGCAATATTTCAAGGAAAGCTTTGATTCCTTTAACGTTTGCTCCACGATCCAAGTTTCAATATATTACGTGACAGATCATCCAAGTTGCGAAAAACGAAACTATATTTCGTCCAGTCTTTGGTACGAGATTATTTTGAATGATAATATATAGTAAATCTGTTTCGTATTTTTTAATGTACCTAAATCTACATCACGGCTTTATATACAACGCATAAAAGAAAACGATATGTGGCAGAAATGCGAATGTTAAAGTGGTCTAACTAGCATAGATACGATTAAGAATGAGTATGTCAGAGGAAGTTTGAAAATAGCGCCAGTGACAAAGAAGTTGAAGAGTAATAAGTTTGCATGGTATGGGCATGTCATGAAGAGAGATGTTAACCATGTGACTAGAAAAGTTTTAACTATGACAATGAACAGATATACGAGTAGAGGAAGACGGGAAAAGGTATAGATGAATTGTGTAAAAAAGTTGTAAATACTGAGATGACATCTAACAGGAGAGGGTGGAAAAGGAAAACATGTTGTGCCGATGAAAGCATTTTATATGTAAAAAAATAGCTTTGTGCACTTCTCCTCCATATTATCTTTAACTATGCTAAATTTCAAGTTCATCCGTTCGCGCAATTCGATTAAAAAGTGGTACAAAGCTTTAGGTTCACGTATTAATATATAAAATACTATTACATGTCGGGGATTGCTCAATAGCAATATCAATGTCAATACATGTGCTAAGAACTGGGTATTATTTACTCCGCTCTGAAATATTATTGGCTGGAGCTTTTCATAATCACCTTTATTATTATTGACTATCTGCTTTGGCTAAATACCTTAGACGCCTTCTAAGTCTAAGTCCGGTAATCCAGTGAAGCTGTACAGGCCTCTCAGGTTAATAGCATAGTTAGTTCGAAAAAAAACGACTGGCGATTAGGCACTCTTGCTTAAATAATTGGACTATTCACATCTACGGACTATTAGAATGCGGAATTTAGATTATTTTTAGCGGATGTAGTTGAACTTACTTAACTTGAAAACTTAGGCGAGACAAATATTTCAAAAGAAGGTTACGAATATGTCAACCAAAAAGCCAAGTAATACAGTGAAACAATATAAATAGTGGCATAAAATATGTTTGCTAAAAGAAGTAAATAAAATGAGATTTAAAGAATTCTAGACTACTAGGTCTTGCAATATTTCAAGGAAAGCTTTGATTCCTTTAACGTTTGCTCCACGATCCAAGTTTCAATATATTACGTGACAGATCATCCAAGTTGCGAAAAACGAAACTATATTTCGTCCAGTCTTTGGTACGAGATTATTTTGAATGATAATATATAGTAAATCTGTTTCGTATTTTTTAATGTACCTAAATCTACATCACGGCTTTATATACAACGCATAAAAGAAAACGATATGTGGCAGAAATGCGAATGTTAAAGTGGTCTAACTAGCATAGATACGATTAAGAATGAGTATGTCAGAGGAAGTTTGAAAATAGCGCCAGTGACAAAGAAGTTGAAGAGTAATAAGTTTGCATGGTATGGGCATGTCATGAAGAGAGATGTTAACCATGTGACTAGAAAAGTTTTAACTATGACAATGAACAGATATACGAGTAGAGGAAGACGGGAAAAGGTATAGATGAATTGTGTAAAAAAGTTGTAAATACTGAGATGACATCTAACAGGAGAGGGTGGAAAAGGAAAACATGTTGTGCCGACCCTACTTAGGTAGGATAAGGGTAAGAAGATGATGCATAACACAACTTATTTAGCACAGAATATTTAAATAGTAAGTACTGAGACATATTGTAACGAAAACAATAAATTAAGGCACAATAGTGAGCATTTTCGAATATGTATTAAACTAGGCTAACGCGGCGTGTGGACGCTATATTACAATATTCTATTTACAGAATATTCGCAAATATATCACACACTGACAATGGCAATAAGAACATATCTTGCATAAAAATCAGCCGCCACTGTTAAGGTTTAAATTTAGAAGTAAATAAGTGTTGTTAATATGTATAATAATCACTTATTCACTACCAACCAATAGTAATTGAATATAGGTCAATAGTACTAACCAATAAGTCATTAATACGCCTAAATATATACATACTGAATATTTTATAGAGTTATTAAAGTAAAGTACCTATTAAAATATATATATATTTTTTTACTATTCTTACAACTAATTTCACTGATTTGTGCAATGTAAAATATTTATATCTTACATTTCTTGGATATTCATTTCATGTAGAAGTCTATTTTACATATTTCTTACTGAAATAAGCTAATAACTTTCAATTTTAATAAGGAATATCGCGCTTGCAATATTATAGTCAGATGAATAAACTGCTACAGTGTATAATCCATTGATTGAAATATTTATTTATCACGACAACTAAATTAATATGTTAACTATAGCGCTAATATTCGACAAGCAAAACCTGTAAATACCTGTACCCCTAGCCGGAACATTTTGCACAATCGTATAGTAACACGTAACTATTCATTTTTGTATGGAAACTTAAACAGCGCCACGTGAGCGTATTTAGAACTAAAGTTCGGCAGCCTAAACGCGTTGTAGTTAACATTAGTTTCGAGTTGCGCATAGTAAATGGCACAAATGTATGGAAGTCGGCAGCCCTGATCGATTAGTACAACAGTGAAAACGAAAGTTTTCCAATCATAGTGAGAAGCCAAAAAATATTAGATTTCTAACATCCTTACGACTGCAATGAATTATCTTTTCCTAGGATATTTTATCTATGTTTAAACTACACAATTGGATTTTTTGCCTGTAAACTTTTGGCATCTCGTGAATGCCATGAGGCAGGTCCGGGATTTATTTTCTTGTTTGTATTGCAAGATGGGAAACTTTTACCTTTGAAATGGTTATTTAAAATTGTAAAACTATTTTCTATAATTTTCAGCAAATTTTATCAGCAAAATTGTATAGAGTTTCTAGAATTATTCAGGAAGTAACTTAGGTAGGATAAGGGTAAGAAGATGATGCATAACACAACTTATTTAGCACATAATATATAAATAGTAAGTACTGAGACATATTCTAACGAAAATAATAAATTAAGGCACAATAGTGAGCATTGTCAAATATGTATTAAACTAGGCCAACGCGGCGTGTGGACGCTATATTACAATATTCTATTTACGGAATATTCGCAAATATATCATACACTGAAAATGACAATGAGAACATATCTTGCATAAAAATCGGAGGCCACTTTTAAGGTTTAAATTTAGAAGTAAATAAGTGTTGTTCATATGTATAATAATCACTTATTCACTACCAACTAATAGTAATTGAATATAGGTCAATAGTACTAACCAATAAGTCATTAATACGCCTAAATATATACATATTAAATAGTTTATAGAGTTATTAAAGTAAAGTACATTTTTTTTTTTTAATATTCTTACAACTGATTTGTGCAATGTAAAATATTTATATCTTACATTTCTTGGATATTCATTTCATGTAGAAGTCTATTTTACATATTTCTTACTGAAATAAGCTAATAACTTTCAATTTTAATAAGGAATATCGCGCTTGCAATATTATAGTCAGATAGTACCCCTAGCCGGAACATTTTGCACAATCGTATAGTAACACGTAACTATTCATTTTTGTATGGAAACTTAAACAGCGCCACGTGAGCGTATTTAGAACTAAAGTTCGGCAGCCTAAACGCGTTGTAGTTAACATTAGTTTCGAGTTGCGCATAGTAAATGGCACAAATGTATGGAAGTCGGCAGCCCTGATCGATTAGTACAACAGTGAAAACGAAAGTTTTCCAATCATAGTGAGAAGCCAAAAAATATTAGATTTCTAACATCCTTACGACTGCAATGAATTATCTTTTCCTAGGATATTTTATCTATGTTTAAACTACACAATTGGATTTTTTGCCTGTAAACTTTTGGCATCTCGTGAATGCCATGAGGCAGGTCCGGGATTTATTTTCTTGTTCGGATCGCAAGATGGGAAACTTTTACCTTTGAAATAGTTATTTAAAATTGTATAATAATTTTCAGCAAATTTTATCAGCAAAAATTTATAAAGTTTCTAAAGTTATTTAGGAAGTTCTCATTTAGCGAAAGTATATGTTCAAGTGATTCGACATCCAGACTTTGTTGCTTCTAATATCGTGATAGTTTTTAACTACAAAACTTTAGTAAACAAATCCAAAACAAACCCATTTTTATATATTATCAAACAAGGTTTATCCTTTAATTGCATCTAATTTTGTTTGAAAATTATAAATGTTATCTTAATAAAAAGTAAAAAGTTATAGCTTAATACAACTTAAATTCTATAACTACTCAAACAGATCTAAATAATGACTGTATAATATTGTACAATTGAACACACTCCTATGTTTAGACAGCATATTGCTGATGGAAGACATGAATCGTTTTCTATGAAATATCAATTAAGAATAGTTAACGTCCATACACGTTATTTAATGGCTACTTATTCAATAAGCAACTCTGATCCAATAGATTACCTATATGAGATACGTCTACGTTACTAAACCATGGGATTGGTGGTGAATAAAATCAATATCTGCTGGAGTAATGTTTGAAAATTCGCACAAACTTACTAATTAAATTAGTGTTAGTAGATGTTGTACTTACTAATGAAATCAGTAAGTTTATCTTCTGGCAATGAAGAGAAACATTATCAACTAAGACGAAAAGAACTTTTTAGCATCATTGCGTTATAAAACAAACAGTTGATAGATTACTCGGCATCCGAAATTTCCAAACGGTTTTGGTCTGATCGTCTTTTCCATATGGAAAAGACATTTTTCAGCTATAAGACATTTACCGAGAAGGTATATTGAGCTTGATAAATAATCAAAGTAATATCAAAGTTAATAAATTACATAATTTTATACCCAGATAGAAATAAATGTGAGGTGTTTACCGCATGAAGTTTCGACCGCCTCATTGAACGCTACAGTAACCATGAATTCTGATTCCTGTGTGTATATTATATCGACTAACTATACTTTATTATAGACACTACTATTTATTGTACACAAATCTTCTCGTGGCGTAAGTACTAAACTACATACTGTCCAATTTGGGCACATAGATTATATGTGAATATAATAGTCACACATATATACGAGACAACAATAGCTTTATATCAATAATTAATTATGCCATTGTGTTATTTTATAAGAAATATATTTGTTATAAACTTTTTGCGAATTATTCTACTAATGTAGTTCGTTGTTTTGTATAGTTATTGTATCGCTATTTTAAGTGTGAGCAACATGAGTTATTCTCTCTTTTACTTATTGGTTGTTACTTAATGCTTGTTTCTTCATATTTGCCAATATTTATAACAAACTAGCTGACCCGGACACGCAATTCGGTGGCTCAGTTATTACTATTTAATATTGTAGTTATAAATATAATAGAACTGTAAATAATACACAACAATTGAAAATTAAATAAAAATTGATACAGAAAAAGTGACGTTACATACTAAATAGATTAACAGAATACGTGCACCATAAAATACACTGGAGTTAAAAAAGAAATTCATGATTCATGAATGAGATATTTATAACAGTCGGTCTTACAGTTTTCTGTCAATAAACAAATTTAATGCTTCGGTAAAAAGTACAGGCACATTAAATTTCCACTCTTATTATACGTATAGATTTAGATGATTAGTTCTTCAACATGGTCACTGTACACATTCAGCGCGTATTCGAGTCACGCGCACGCAACCCCAATAGAAAGGTGCCGAAGATTGAATAAAGATGGCGGACACGCGAGGCTGGGATTATCAAATCATCCCAGTCCGTCTGGATTGAGAAACGCTGATTCGATGTTGTTATTTGGTTTCGGGCACACATGTTCTCAGACTCGGGTACTGTAGATAAATAAGGCACTTAATGGTCCCTTTCCGGTGGCACTTAGACAACCTGTAGAATACATGGTAAAGTAAGGTAAATGTATTAATTAAAGATAAAAGTTACTACCTCAATAATAAATCTATACTAATACTAATCTATACCAATATTATAAAGCTGGAGGGCTTATTTGTTTGTTTGCTTTTTTTTCGAACAGACTACGCTATTGACCAAGCAAGGTCTTAACGGCTTCACCGGACTACTACTACACCGGCACTCAGCCGATTTTACTTTGACAACTAGCTCAAGGTTGCGCGGCACACCTCGGCTTTGGCTGTTGCCTGATACATGCAATTCGCGACCTATCTGAGCTAACCTAAGCTAAGCTAACTATTCATACATATATGAGTTGATGAAACATATATGTGTACCAAGCATACATACCTCAACAACCCTTATATATATTTCTTATCGGATAATATTCTAAACTATTTCAGTTTGATAAGGGGAAAAAATAAAACCCTTCCACTTGCATGTGTAAGCGTGTATGCGTGCACGTGTGTGGAGGTGATATGTGTAATGTTGTCGCAATGATGTAAGATTTTGTGTCAAGCTGTATCGCGCGCGCAGCGTACTCAAGGGCTCCACGCCGAGGGAACGGACCTAGTTGTTTGTTTGGTTGAACACGCTAAACTCAGGAATTACTGATCCTATTTGAAAAATTATTTCAGTATTAGACAGCTCATTTATCGAGGAAGGCTATAAGATATATATCATCACGCCAAGACGTTAAACGGAGCACCAATAAATATAGTTTCAATATTGTTTTTTTTCCTTTTGAGAGCTTGCGCTACGTGTTAATGGTACCCCAATATAACTATTCCACTCCGACGTACGGTCGGACTCGGACATAATTTGATATTACATACAAAACATACCTGTACATGAATATATATTTAAAAAAATAATTAAATTAACTTAAAATGTACTTAATAGATTTTGGTGATTCTTTAAATATTTTATAGGTATTAGCTTTTCACTACGATCTCACCGATGTGGTACAAAATGGTACACACGTTAAACCTAGATGAACTGGGTCTAAAGTGCATCTTCCGGAACAAAGTTAAAGTTGCTACAAAGTTAAACCGGGTATGTCTGCTACTATATCATATTTATATAAATTAGGTTATTATTGATTATTGGCTATCATTTATTAATGAAACAAATGATTACAATTGACAACAAAGTATATAGTAGATACTAACGGCTGCTCGCGACATTACCCACATTTATATTACGGCTTGTGCAGTGCACTGTTATTATTGTACAGTTTCATCAAAATGCGTTCTGTAGTTTTTAAGTGAAAGCTTTACAATTATTTATCTTCTTTGACAACAAAGTATATAGTAGATACTAACGGCTCCTCGCGACATTATCCACATTTATATTTTTTACGGCTTGTGCAGTGCACATTGAGATAAGTTTCTTTCTTAGTGAATTATAGCTCGTGTGTTATCTCATGAATAGATTTATTATTGTAAAGTTTCATCAAAGTTTCTGTAGTTATTAAGTGAAAGCTTAAGAATTATTTATCTTCTTTATATATAAATTTCTTCCGTACGTGTATATGTCACTGAACTCCTCCTAAACGGCTAGATCGATTTTGATGAAATTTCGTGTGCGTATTCCAGTGGATCCGAGAACGGTTTAGATTCACAATCGGACCCGGTAGGTGGCGCTGCGATTCACTTTTAGGATTTTTTTCAATTATCAAAGCAGGGCATTGAAGGGCCGTGAAGGAAAACACGCCGATGAAATCATTGCATGATGGTAGTGTTTTTTCTAAGTCCGCTTGGTTAGCTGCCATAGCTGTTCAGGTTTAATATCTGTCACCAATTTTCTTTACATATATATTTGTTCGGAGACAGCGTCGATGGACGTAGGTTCGAATCCTTGCACCTGAATCGGAGCTTTCCGTGAAGGAAAACATCCTGATGAAATCATTGCATGATGGTCGTGTTTTTTCTAAGTCCGCTTGGTTAGCTGCCATAGCTTTTCAGGTTTAATATCTGTCACCAAGCACCTGTTGGTGTGTTCCTGTGTGTAGCTGTACTAGGTAGCTAGTCCCCTTAAGGTTTGGCGTGTTTACCATTTATATATACCTATCTGTATAATAAAATTGTATAAGAGTACAAAATAAAACTGTATTAAGATAGTAGAAAAAATACAACGTTGATAATAAAGTGAAAAATTATGTAAAACTGTTAATCAATTTTTAATTATGTATTACTCATTGGTTATAAATACATAACAATATTACGTACATACATTGTGTACATAGTTGTTTTTGCTAGTAAACGGCAATAATGATGTATAGTTTTTCATTTTCAACTGTTCAAACATTATTCATTGTTTACGTACACACGAAATGAACAGACGCTTAGTTTCTGGTTTCAATATAAATTTTATCCATGTATTATATTATATCCATATTAAAAGGATCATACATAATAACATTGTTAGGATAAAGTTTATAACATAAAACAATTTATCCGATGTTTTTCATTTTCAACTGTTCAAACATTATTCATTGTTTACGTACACACGAAATGAACAGACGCTTAGTTTCTGGTTTCAATATAAATTTTATCCATGTATTATATTATATCCATATTAAAAGGATCATACATAATAACGTTGTTAGGATAAAGTTTATAACATAAAACAATTCGGATAGGTCCATATTTCTATTTCAAAATACAGAATTCTCATCCAGCTTGCATCAGATGTAAAAGCTGGGATCAAATATTTATGTAAGGCCTACATTTTAAGATAAAACATCTTTCCAAGTTACTATAAAATAATAATTAAACTATGTGGTATTAATGGTGGTAGAGCCACGCTGAAACTATTACTGCTTTTAGCAGGAAT
>MU159055.1:71779-135193 GCA_015888305.1 Antheraea pernyi | reverse complement strand
CCGAGCCAACCTCACCTGCACGTGGTGCACCCTGCTGAATAACGAACGAGGCAATGGCGAAAGCGGGGTGGTAGGGTTTTACAGCCTGACTGGGTCGCAACCACCATGTATATGGTGAAAAAGCCTATCATAGTGATTCGTTCTGCCGGTCGCGATTCGGGATCAGCCTGTGCATATCCGGCTACTCGCAGACCGGCATGACAGCGGCGACCACCGAGTGTCGCACTTGTTTTTAGACTGTACTGTGCATACCATCAGGCATAGTGCAGTCACTTTGCAGTGCTACAATAAAAAATAAAAAAGTAATATTAGATAATATTTATATTAGAAGAAAATTAAATGGCGGCAAATAATTTAATGTACAACTGTATATACTCGTAAATGTAAAAAGGTAGGGAACGCTCCAGTAAAATTGCCGAAAAGCATTAGTTGGCGAAACATTCCTCAGTTTGAGGTTGACAGCTAATCGGAAAATACGCTGCAGTCGTGCTACTGTTTTTCCCCACAGAATATACAGATATTAGAAAAGTTGGCGGACATTTTTTGTAAATGTTTACCGTGGTTCTAAATTTTATTTATTTATATAAACTTTATTGTACACCAATTATACACATTCATTTCAAAAACATTTCAGGTTTTGTTATTGGTACAATGGGCGGCCTTATTGTTATTAGCAATCACTTCCAGGCAACCTTTGGATGGATTTGTTCAATGGAGTTAGAGTCAGGGGTATTCCGGGTGTATGAGAAAAAAACAACTTTAAATTTTAAATGACTTATGTGAGAATGATTGGAGCATCATACACCCACTATGATATATGCGAATACTAGGTGATACTCACCTGCTTTGCTGTGCCTATTAACACAGAGACAAATGATCAATGGAATCTAAAAAATAATTAACCTACCTTTGGCCGTTGGTTACAGGCGGCACAGAGCCGTTCGCTGTGGAGAACGTGTGGTGAGGCCTTTGTAGGCTGAGATGATGATGATAACCTTCTACGAAAAATTCTGTTTCGAATTATTATAGTCCTATGACTATGCGTTCAGTAGTTTTAAAGCGATTGAGCCTAAAACTGTATTTTCACTATATATGTTTATAGATAAAGTGATATTTTCTATATATATAAAAATCCAGTGTCATGACCTTTGTCCACGATGAACTCTGAAACAACTAAACCGATTTTTGTGAAATTTGACATTATAATTTGGTTCAACTTGAGAGGTAGGTTTAATTAAAAATTAAATGATTGTCAATGTTGATTATTGTTATTAATTGTAAGTTTCATCACTCTCGAACATCTGGCGCTTCAATATTAATTCTTCACCATTCATAATAATTCATTATTAATAATTTAAATTATTATATATCTATATAATATAATTATATTATATATCTCTATTATATCATATATATAATAATAATAGTTAACATTGACAATAATTTAATTTGTAATTAAAAAATATTCAGGCCATTAAACTAAGTATAAATTATCCTGTCTTTAAAGTTGGTCCAAATCTTCTTTATATATAAAAACCAATGTTTGTATATTTGCCCGCTATGCATACAGAAACTACTAAACATATTGTGATAATAATTTAGTAACGTATTTTGTGGACGCCTGAGATGGTTCCTGGCCCAAACAATCTATGTATGTATAAATGTTTTATTAATCAATAAAATTGTTTGCCTTCAAGAGAGAAAGGGCTTTTTCTTCTTATTGAAACTTTTGCACTACATTTGATATTGTTTTGACATGTTTGACATATCTCAATTAAACATCAGTTACCACAATTAATCAATTCCATTTCTATCCATGTCATTGTTTAGAAGTTTATGTAGTTTTAGCATGGGTACGAGGACATAGTGGGATCAAGGGTAATGAAGCTGTTGATCTTATCGCTAAAGAAGCTATCCAGACTGAGAGCATTATGGAACCCAAACCGGAGTGTATCCAAGTAAATTAAAGGCAAATCATATGCTTCCGGATATATTCAGGATAACATTTGGGGTAGGTAAGACGTCGCTTCATAAGTTTCGTGACTGTTACAAGCTTGCTGCGACTACTATCTGTAGAGGTGTGATCTCCACCAGTCCATCTTGCAGAGCTCACAATCAGGGACAACTCAATATATGAATGTGAGTTGGATGAAGGTACTCTAGAACACATTTTTTTCAAATGACCCAATATAGTATTGTATTGTAATATATTTTTACTTAACAGAAATTATTATGTAAATATATAGTTATTTAAGGCATGATGTCTGTAAATGTCATGTTTGTCTTTGCGTATTATGTGTAAAATTTGCCGTGCCACAATAAAAAAAAAAATTAATACTACCTATAAAGTGAAGTTTAAGTTAGTGAGTTTGGATGTTTGAAATAATCTCTGGTACTACTAATCCTATTTAAAAAATTCTTTTACTATTAGAAAGGTATATTAGATTACTTTTTATTTTGATAAATATATATTTTCTATAATAGGTCACAGTAAACGTAATTAAAATTATGAAAATTCTATATCATAGCGTGCGTTGCTGAAATGATTTGAAATAAAGGAATAAAATCCTTAGCAAAATTTATTACTGTTAACTTTACAAAAAATAGGAGACACAATATATCTAAGTTTAATATCTCAGTCGAAAAGGTTGTTTTTATGTGATAAAGAAAATAAATTTACAATTACAAATTAGTAAAGTTATTAGATATAATATGTTTCATGTATACTTTACAAATTCTTATTAAAACAAATAGCTAAATACAAAATTGAAAATTTCATGGAGATAAAGTTTCCTTTTTACAGCATGTTAATCGATGGAGTTGGTTAGAAGATTATTATCTTAATTAAGATACATAAAAACTATAAGCCAGTAAAATTATTGCGTTGTTGCGAGTATACTAAATGAGGCGCGGAGTTGAGGGCCACAGAAGCAATCCAGGGGACACCTGAAAGACACTTCTTGCCAATATATATAGGACAGTTTGGATCCACAATTAGATCCAGTAAGTGTCGCTACAAATGGGTTCTTGGTTTTTAACGTTTTTTCGCGTTTAGAAAAAAAATTCGAATCGGTATTTGGCGCAGACGAAGTTGCGCGGGTCAGCTAGTTATACAAAAATGCTAACTTTCATGAAGATCGGTTGTGTAGTTTCGGAGTTTATCGTGACACTCGATTTTTATATATTAAGACTAACAGTTAAATATTAATTTTAACATAAAATTTCATAATATAAAATTTAAATGACATAAAATAAATAGAAAAATTAACAACAACATTCGCGTATTACATCAAAATGGCGTACCCCGCCTAACGCTTCAGAGGAAAAGTGTAAACTGAATTCGTTCTAAATCATAGGGTATTGTGTTGTGTCGCCGAGAGCTTGTTCCCCGCGGAGGAGGGCAATCCTCCGCTACTGTTCACTTTAAGTAGTTTTAGTTACATTGTTGCTGCAATTTTCTTGTTAATTTTAGCATAAACAAATATGTAGTATCTTTCTTGTTACATATTAAAGTTTTATACGTTTTTATGAAAAATGTAAATCGTTTGCGACAACATAATAATGCGGGAAGTGATACTGCAAAGAATTCAGAACAAATATTTGATTCTTCTTTACTTTAATAAGCGATTCAAATTATTACCTCCACTATCAAGTTAATAATATTATTACAAAGTATCTCGTGACTATTCAATTTTCCAACAAGATGGTGGGGGCCACCATATATATTGTTACATATAGAAATATAAAAACTCCTTCTAAAATTTTCATAGCAATAGACATTAATATATTTAGCTAATTATATTTTTATTTCTTTACTAATATTATCAGGGATTCATAAAGGGAAATAGGTATGTTTTATCCAAAAAAATTTACTGTTCCTGAGGGGTAGATCAAATATACAATAAAAGTAAAAGCTAATTTTGTATAAAACTATTTTCTTTTGAACCTAAAAATATTTCACATTCACATAACAATGTATAGAATATTCAATAAATAATATAAACGTCATCAAACCCAAGGTAATTTGCCTACAATACGCTATCGAAAATACTGGGAACAATTACAACTTGACAACATAACACACGGTAAAAACTCGTCTTTGTGCCTCATTTTGGTATATCGCGCTTCTGATTTACCGACAAAATTTGGCTACCCAGTTAGCTTCCATTGTGGTAGGTTCATGAATGCGTCGCCGATGACAGTTAGTAACTCCTGATCTCTTGGCGATTGCTACTGTTTTTAATGGCACCACTAACTTGTACCAAATCATTGTACCAAAGTCGGATAATAAAATGAAAATATATGAAGGCCATTGTACAGTATTGGATATTGCTTAATTTCACGGTCATTTTGATATTACTGATTTGTGGACAGTAAAAAACGATACAACACAAACAACCTACTCTTGTCAGTGCGTATTTTTCAACAAATATACATAATCACAATTATATTTTATTGATGAATTAAATAACATACTCATACATTTATGGGATATATAGACAAGATAAATAGTGTAATGTTCTTGGATTACTATGATTCTAAATTAAATTATTGTTATAGAGTCCATGAACTACAAGAAGACAAAACCTCCGTGGATACAAAAATATATCAAGTGAATCTTAATGCGTTTATGATTTAGTGACAACCCGTTGGATCATTGCCTGTGGTGTAGTTTCAGTTAAAACAAGTCTGCATTCGATGAACCGAATATAATATAAGATTACTTAATTAATACTGAGCAGTAAATAATCATGAAATACTAAATCAACAACTATTTCAGACACTTAAAAGACAGTCACTTTTACAGACTAATATATAAAAATACCGTAACATCAATTGAGAGTCCCTTCGAACCTTAAAAACAAAACAGCATTTACAAACAATAAGTTCTATATGCTTTGGGCAATATTCCTAAATGCATTTGCAAATTTGCCTTTTATTTTTTGTCTACGTGTGTGGGAGTGCTGATCCTATAACAGGTGGAAGGGAGTTAGATTATACAGAACTCGCAGGAGATATAGAGATGCACAAGCAAGACCTACTCGAGTACCTCAATGAGACAAGAGTTCAGGAGCAATACAAGACTTTCTATAACAATCTGTTGTCGAAATTAATGGGTAAGTTAATTTGTTACATCGGTTGAGGTCAGTTCGTTTATAGGGGAAAAACCTTTATATCAAGTAAAGACTATTAGGATTGACTGCGATAACATAAAAGCCATACATGTTTTTGGCTAAGAGTGTTCGGCCCTCCAATTATGGATTGAATAAGATCAATTTCAAAATGGAATATCTAAATGATATATCAGCCATAAGCAAAAACATAGATAAACAAGAAAAATGCAACCTCTGAATACGCATACCAATATTTCCCTAGGTGTAAGTTTACAGAGGTGAAAATTTTAGTTTACAAAATGACTGCTACGTAATCTTTATTGCTACCATACCTTGGCTCTTGTGGAATACGTAATTTAAATGCTAGATTAAAGGCTGTGGTTTGTAGCAGGTATCTAGTGGTACACAAATCTATCAAATAATTTAATCCAGTCCTCAACACAAGCAGCTTTCATAACTGGCCTCAAGAGTGCGGCTCTGTTTGAGATTTTGTTTAAATCAAGCGAACAGCGCGTTTGGTAACCTATGTTTCATTAAAATCAACTTTTATTTACAGATGACACTTCATCCTTCCGAAGAGGTATTATATTTTACTTATTTAAAAATATTTAAAAATTTACTTGATTAAATGTAGATAGTATGAAATAATAATAATAATAAATTCAGCCTGTAAGAGACCCATTGCAGGGCCATAAGCCTCTTCCCGAAGGAAGGTATAGTATGAAAACAGTTTTGAATATCAAAATTACCACCAGTTCATAAAGTATACTGTCACCAAGAAAACACTAATTATATATATGCATAATCACGCTATATTTCAATCTGAGAATGCAGAAAGAATATCCTTTTAATTCATTTTTCAGTCTTAGCAAACCTTTATCGTATTGTTGTTTATTAATTCCTTTATGAATCTGAGTTCTGTGCAAAAATATTACTTTTTTCAAGGTAAAATAGTGAACATAATCAACGCTTAACAAAATATTTGTATAAATTGTTTTGTAACAATTCAATGTTAAGTAATATCCAGATAATATCCTATTTTAAAATCATAAACTTTATGGTTTTAAAATCAGTTATTATAATTACAAAATTAGTTTTAAAACATTTGAATGGGATGCGCTTTGACGATGAACGCTATATATTAATTGTATCATAGATGTTTTCTACCTTGTCGCCTAATAGTACTACCAGTTAAATTCAACTCAATGAGTTTACGCGAATTCAGAAATAATGTATCAGTATATACAGAGGCTTGAACTAGCCGGTGTGGGATTGACATCCTTACGCTTTCAAGCAGTCCAACGCTATCATTTTGTACTAGATTATGCAAGGAATTATTCTGAAATGCTTGTATAAAATGAAGATTTACATATACCAGGATCCACGAGGAGAATAGTAGCTGGAAGAAACACCTCAATCACTGCAGTCCCATGGCAGGTTTTACTGCGCGCGAAATCGTACCCCTTATGCGGTGGTAGTGTCATCACAGTCACCTGGATCCTAACTGCTGCTCATTGCCTACTTAAGTAAGTGTGGTAAAATGGACTTCTAGACATGGAATGGTTTACATAAAATAAAAAATCATTTGATAACAATAACTATTCAGGAACTTAGTAAAAAATAAAATCCGCCCGAACGTTTATTTGTCCATATGTTTATGTTACACCAAAACAAGTTAATAAAAACGTGAAAAAAGATTTATTAAAATTGGAGTTTGGAGACTTTCAAATGTTTTTAACAGTTGCTCTTTACCAGTAATTAAGAATGTAATAATTGGATTTCGAAAATGTTATATCATTTAAATAAGAAAGTTACATTGCTAAGATTAACTTAATATTAAGATAGGTAGGTGGTAGGTGAGTTCAAATATCCCTTTTTCATATATATTTTAAGCCCTGGAATATTGGGACTCTTATAGTTAAAAAAAATAATATGCATAAAAATAATTACCCGTAAGTTGATTAGTAAAAGCACGCTGAGTGGGGCACAGCTAGTTAATCTATACTTAGTATACCCATACTAATTTTAAGCATGTATTCTAGCAGCACTAGCATGTTAAAATCAAATGGTCTACGAAATGCAAAGTAACGGAATAGTTATTCTTCCATATAAATTCGACAATAGACAATATTGGGTACGTTTTTATTTACTAACCCAAGTGTATTGCGTTCTCTTCGACACTTCCAATTTATCCTCAGGAGACGATGTTTTTTATCAATGCAAAAGAGGCATCGCCCACTTTGTATATTTACCTATCCAAGTGCGTGCCTCTTCAGAGAATTTTACGAATGCTACAACAAATTTATCGTCGTCCTCTGGCGAAAATAAATTTTTCGGGCTCTTTTTATTCTTCTATAGTCCAATATCTTTCTTATTATTGCGTTGTTTGTCTTCCAATGCGTATTTAGTGTTTCATAAATATCATGAAATATATTTATTTATTTACATGTGGATATAGCAACAGTCAACAGTCAACAACGATAATACAATAACAATAATAAAACATAGTAAGCTAAACTGAAGACCTAAACGCTATATCACATAGAAACTTAACTTAACTTACACTATTAATAATAATAAAAAAAATGAAATTATATAATAGTAAATACTGCAAAACATTAAACTTAGCGAAAAAAAAAATAGAATAAGAATAAACGAAAAAGTGAAACTGAACTCATTTATGAAAACTAAAATTATCATATTGGAAAAAGACAAGATAGTAAAAATAAATGAAAATATTGAAATATGATATACTTACTAGCTGCAGTTGAAATGGTCATGGATATGAAATGTGTTTAATTGTCTTTTTGAATTTGAATGCCCGATGGTCAAATATGTCTAATGAAATGTGCTTGGACGCGAGCTCATTGTATAAACGAGTCATACGTACAATTGGGTTATAGTCAAATGCATTATTATTATAAGTTTTAAGGATGAATGTTTTAGGAAAACGAAAATCGAAAATGGTGTTAAAATTTAGAGACACTAGCAAGGAGGGAGATGAGATATAATTGTGCAGTAATTTGTGGAGAAATACTAAATCATGTTGATTTCTACGAGCATGTAATGGTATAATATTATATTTATTTAATCTGTCATAGTATGAAGAGACACTGCGACCATGACCATGTCTGTAAAATAGAATTTTTGAATATTTTCTTTGAACTGCTTAAATTATCTTTTTAGGTATAGCGATACGAAATAAAAGATAATCCAAACACATCCTTTTTTGTATATATATTTGCTTTTTTGTTCATATTTTAATTGTTTGTAATCCATTACTTTATGTCTAATAAATAAGTAAAATGGAATAAATTTTCAAGTCGCGTAAATAAAAACGATAATACATTTAAAAATGTTAAAATAGTGTACGAACAACTAAAATGTAGATAGATAGACAGAACATGATTAAATACGAAAATGAGAAACGAATTAAACTTGTAACTGAGTGACTTCAGAGAGAGCATCAGACGTTGAGTTAAACAAAATAAAAAATTAGAGGAATATATCACAAAAGTAGTTGGCTCGGGATATATTCTAATAGATAGGATAAAGAGCAGGCTTTAAAGGAGGCTTTTGAGAAAAGACAAGCTATATTAGAAACACTGATTGGCTATAAATAAGTGCATACTTTAAAAACAATTTTATTTGATACCTGATTTTTAAATACGGAACTCTTATCCATTATTGATATTAAACCAGTAAATTAAAAATACTAATTACAAAACACTTAATGGTAAAAACTGCGACCTTCATGACAAATGTAATTGTAACTATGAACTGGGTTGAGGTGTCGAATCAGTTATTGATTACAATGCTATTAAATCTTACGCAACTCGTTAAAAGAAAAAAATAATTAATTAAGTATCATTCAAGAACCCAGTTATTGAAAGTGATAAATTGCTCGACGTGGGAGTAAGTATAATACAATAAAAAAAACATTGCTGAACCAACGATACCTGCTTAATGATAGACCTAGCTCATCATATTATAGTTTTCCTGAAACACAATTCCTAAATTATTTCTACTGTCTTAATTCGTAACGTGCTTTCAGTGACCCATCATCATTTCGTTCACCCTATTTGATTTTCATGTAATCTTTACAGGTTAGTGTGACAGCACTCGTTAATAAATTATACTACCGTTTGGTAACAGTAAGTGTTTGTATTTAGTCATCACCTGTAAATATCTGAGATCTACGATATTTTGTTAGTTTGACTCAATTCTTAACGCAGTAGTGGAAATCCTACTGGTGACACCATATTATGCCTCTAATTCGATATCCTATGAAGATAGATTTTTGTTTGATGGACAACGAACGTTACAAACTTATGCTTACATACAACGACTCCATAACAATCTTAATTTCGAATTACGCGGTCGTGTTCCTTGGCCATTTCAATTGTTTCTGTAGATTAGTAGGTTATTTTCAGTTAGTTTTATGTCTCAATAATTTCATTGATCTTGAATATTCTGGGCTTAATTGTACAAGTATTTTAACCACATCGTCACTTAGCATAAAGTGTGATTCTGGTGAAACGTGATTGAAATATATTGTAGAGAAACTAGTTACTGTGGATTAACAAAGTAGGCACACAACAAGCTTACTTATTCTCAATTTTTATCAAATCAATTCGTTATGCAGATTTAGGTAAGGGAGACAGTATTTTCTAATGTTATAGTAATCATAAAATTCTTCATACCACAATAAAAACAAATCCAGATATCGTCCTAATGAGCTGAGTGTAAGACTCGGTTCGTCGTGGAAGACGCATGGAGGCGAGATGTACGACGTAAAGGAATCCCTTGTACATCCCCGCTATGTGAGCAAGATCAAAACCAATGACGTGGGTCTCATTGAATTGTATACACCGCTACGATTCTCGAGCAGAGTTCTACCCATCAGGCTCGTTGCAAGAGAGACTCGACTGCTGGCCGATGAACCTGCTATTGTATCAGGGTGGGGCAAATTAAAGGTAATAAGTGTTATAATAAAAACAATGCCATCGCCTAAAACTGTGACTCTTTATCATCCATAGACTCAAAATTCGTTATTGCAACAACAAACTAAGATTTCATTTTACGTCGATCAAACCAATAGACTGATTGAATGTTAGACATGGTAAATGTGTTGCAATTCTACGTCTTGTCTCCATAACCTAACATAAGTAGTAAGGACTAAATTAAAATGTACTGTTTATAAATCACCCTGGACAATAATAAAAATTTCTAAAGAGGTGGTCCTAAGATTTAATTAAGGTTGAAGGGCAATTCTAAATAATTTTGTAAAATTAAAAGCTTATTTTATGTCCAGGAAGGTGGGGCTAGCGCTACTTACTTACAATCTTCGACGATAAGTACGATTGCAATGAAGCTGTGCCGTCGTTCAGGTCTGAATAGGAAGTCCATCGACCCCGCTTCCATGTTTTGTGCGGGATCATTCACCTCAGCCTCGACTGATGCATGCCAGGTAAAACATGTACTAATGCCTAATATAGTTTCAGTTTTAAAACGTTGAATCTATTTTAGCTGTACTGTAATACCCCGACTTACGCTATCCTGTTTTACTCGAATTGGGAAATATGCGGTCTTTCTTTTTGATGACCGCACGTTAGGAAACAACGGTGTCCTTTTTATTTCACCACTGAAGCCTAAGGAGAAGCAGCCTTGGATCTTGGACGAATTGGTAGCATAACTGAAAAAGTGGCCGATATTACCACACGATTAAATTTAGAGGATGATGTTCAGGAATTCCTGGATTCACACAATCAAGAGCTAACAATTGACGAGCTTATAACGCAAACGCAAAAGCTAACTAATCTGTTCTTGAACTGCTCCTGATTAAAGTCTTTTATATCGATTTATATGCAAAGTTGAACTTCGACTTACGTGAATTCGACTTAAACGGGTATAGCTCGGTCCCACCTATCGCGTAAATCTGGGGTATTACTGTATTCTATTTGCTATTTTATGGTACGGTTTTTAAACTAGTTGACTCTGAGCTTTCGATGAAGGATAATGTCGCAAGGAAACTTTAGTGTCTTGATGCAGAATTTTACAATGACGCTTTATTACATCAATTGTGTTGCGATAACTGGACTTAATAGCTAGTCCCTTTAAAATTAGCGTCCCACTATTTTCAGCACTTTTATCACTTCACATTAGATAAGATTGTGATCATATACTTAATCCTACAAAACAGTGGAAAAGAAAAAAATATGGAGCATGTTATCGAATACCATAACCTTGAATTTTTGGCTAAAGGAAAAGTAAAGCCATGGTTAGATTATAGGTAATTTTCTAACAATTTAGAATCGTCTGATATCCTCTTGCCAATTAGATCATGAATTACAAATTGTAATGAATATTATATAACAAGTAGAAATGGGGATATAGCAAAAAGAAATGAGCCTTTATCTTCAAGCATCAGTGATGACTGGTAGGACCATCGTAGATCAGGTGCAATACCCGTTGTAAAAGCTTAGACCTCCAAGATCACCCAGTGTATACTGATGGTAAATCATGGTGGTCTAGTAGTTGTCTAATAGATCTAGTAGTAGAATATCAACATGATGTCCGCTGTTTCGAACACTGGCACGAAGCAACGAATTTCGCGGAATTTGTGTATATATACCAATCTAAATTGGTAAAACTAATGAATAAATAAATGATTTCCATATTATTTCATCAGGGTGACAGTGGCGGCCCAATAGTTTACGAAGGCGTCCTGATAGGAGTTGTATCATGGGGTCTGGGCTGTGCTAGAGGGAACTTCCCGGGTGTGTACACGCGACTCTCGCAACCTGTTATCTGGGACTGGATGCAACATCATATCACCAAGAAAATTAATAACTCTACAAATGTATGATATAATCTACATTTTACCCTTTCAAATACAGTTTGCTTGACCTCACTCCTTACTTACGAGGAGTTCATCTACTGCTGCATTGAATTTGATTAATTATTGTACATACATCCATGAATGTATCTGAATTAGTAAAACAATTGTACCATATATATCGCCCGAGTCGTTTAATTTCAAAGAGATAGTCATACCTATTTCAGCCGCAAAGCAGAATTCCGTACGCTTGATTGTAGCTATCAACACACACAGAAACACTAACCGTTTTAAAAGCCGAAATCATTTAAAATTAGGTCTACGAGATACAAATTCGTTAGCAGAAGCAGATTGAGTAATCAAAATACAAAATAATGGCAATTCAATTTTATTTCTCAAAGTCTTATGTATATCATGATGGTGACATGATTTATTAATGACCTTACCTTAATAGTTGATGAAGAAACCAAGGTTTGATAGATGAGAGATGAATTTATCACAACGAGCCAACGATTTTGAATTCTAAATAATTCCATTATTATCATATTTTGGAGGCCATCTTATTTTATTCCTTTCGAGACTCCTGACTAAATGACAAACCCATGACAAATGACTCATGACTAATTAGGTTAAATTTGGTTCATATCGATATCACATAGCAGTCCTGTTGTGTCCAAAGGAAACGTAAACAAAGTTCTGTAGTTGCAATAACTCCTACAACGATTCGCTTCCATGGTATGTGCTCGGTTTAAAATAGTCTAAAAAAAGTTTTTATCTTCTACAAATAAAAAATCGTCTTGAATGGGTTAAAACATAGTAACCCCGGCTAGAATAGTGTAATATTTGATAGGTTAAAGCCAATTTATCATAATATAGCGCGGCGTACATATAGATTGCGAGTTTTCTTGAATAATCCATTATTTACTTATTAAAGCCATTTTACGTTTGATAAATATTTTATATAAATCGTTTAATAATAATGATTACAAGCATTGATGATAACTAGAATATAAAAATAAAATAATGGTGATGTAAAGTATAGCGCGAAATACTAGAGCAGTAAAGCGATATGAGCGCTAACTCAAAAGGCGATCTCACTATTAAATAAATATAACGAATTAAAACTTCATCTCAAAGATCATCTCCCTATCATTTATGTTTAGGGATTTCAGGAGCAAACATTAAAAATAAATACATAATTAAATTATGCTACAAATATTACAACACTTACAAATATTTAATATCTACAGATTTACAAATAAAACTTAATAAATTAATTATTATTAGAAAATGCCTTCATTTTAATTTGAGAGAAATAATAATTAGTTATTTACAAACGTTCCAATTCTTACTAAGAACAATGATGTATATTACATAACAGTAGTATCGTAACAATAAACAAGAGATGTGCCGGATTTATAAAAATGTACTCCGCAGATACCTTTCGGATATTTACTTTAAATATCATTTATTCATTTGTTTAGACAAATTGCTGAAAATTTATTTAACATAGCTTGTTACAAATCGCCGTCTTTAGCTGCTCAAAGCCTGTTAGGTTTCGCAAAGCCATCGGTCCATTTTATGACACATCTGGCCATGTTTTCCAATGGGTCGCCAGTAAAGAACTATTCGTGCCCCACCCACTGTCAATTAAATCTTGTAAATCCTAAAACTGTTCAATGATTTAGTGTCTTCTGTGGAACTCGTCACATCTTTGAGTGACCTTTGACTTTCTTATACAGCTCATAGTCTCCTCCATTGCACTCCAAGTGAACTTAAGCTTTCTTATGCGGTTCATCCTTACTATTATGTCCAAAATATAAGGTGACTTTGGTATGTAATTGTAAATTTTTAATAATGATTATTGTAAAGTCTTATTTAACAACATTTAATATAATGTGATGATTCAATCTATAATAATCGTACAAAGACGTACAGACATATCCAAATAACAAGTGAATTTCATTAACTATTTTTTCAAAATTCCTTATATTTCTAATATTTGTAGCGGTAATATATGACAATTAAATTAATATATGACAATTAAATTCGCAGTTTCGTACATAAATATCCGTCACATCTCTATTACAAACATAATATAATAACTACTGAATATTTACGTATATCTTTTAAACATATTTAATAACTTAATCCAATATTTTGTACTTATATTATGTGCCTGATGTGAACAAATGTGGTTATTATAAAATACACAGAAGCTATCTTCAGCTATCTACGATTAACAGGCGTATAAAAATTATAAATAACGGCTCCAAATTAAACTGAACAAAAATAAATGTAACTCGCAGCCTATATATACATAACAGATTGATTATATTTGAAATCATATTAACAGAACAGTTTTCACTTATACTTCCGCTATTTGTCTTGTCTAAGCGTTATTAATATTTTGATCACAAAAATTATATTAGATATACTTAAATACTGACATATAATATCTTCTACAACATTATGTCGCAATAAATGTAACTAACATTAAAAAACAATAATATTTGATATTATTCAACTATTTATAAATACTCGAAATTAACTTTTCAGATTTGTATTGATCTTAATGTCTTAAATGATTTATTATATTCAAACGACGTTTGCAATAGATGAAATGGTTTCAAATACTAATAAATTATCTATATATATAAAAGAAGTGTCTGTTGGTTGAACGAAATTTAACAAATATTAAGAAGCAGATGAAGCACTTTTCATAGTATTATGTTGGCTACATATAATCAAGCTTTTCCTTAATACTTAATAAAAAGGAATGATCAAATATAACAGTGATAACATAAAATCTGTGATAGGATTGTACGTGTTAAATAAAATAACAAAATTATAAAAAGTAAAAAAAACTGACAATCCAAAAAAATCTTTTTTCCCGTGAAATAATAAAACCATTTTCACGTGAATAAAGCCGTGGACACCATCTAGCGCGACATAACTTGAGCGTCTCGCTTCACTAAGTAGGTTACTTTACTAAGCAGTTAAAATGAACGACTCAATTATCTGAGCATACTACTATTAACGCGTTAGGAGATCTTGTAATTAATGAAATACCCAAATCTATTAACATTAAGTAGTCTTAATTTTAGTAAGTTCGATAAACATTATCTCTATAATACTCATTCAATAATAACTCAGAATAATTTCACTAAAATTGTCAATAGAATTAGGCCGGTAACACACAGCGCCCGGCCCTGCGACGCCTAGGTCTTTTTCTGCTGTTGTGGTCTTCGTAAGAGATGCAACGGATCCCTCCGGTATCTCGCGAACAACTCCCTTTTGAATGTTTCGAAATGTTTTCTATTCTTCTCGTTCTGTTTCTCGCGCCATAGAGGGCGGTTCCGTCGAGCCTGCAGACCCCAGTGTATTGTGAAGATCGGTGACAGAACCTTGAATTGGTAACCGATGAGGAACATTTCGTATACCTGAAAATTAGTAACTCAATATAAGCCCACTAGGTTTAAGATTTTGCGTCATTATGAACATAATTTTAATCTATTAGCTTTAAGATTTGGCGTAATTCTGAACTTGGTATAAATCCACTAGTATTAAGATTTAGTGTAATTATGAACTCAGTATAAACGACTATATTTAAGATTTGGTGTAATTATGAACTTCGTATAAATCGACTGGTTTAAAATTTTGTGTAATTTTAAACTCAATTTAAATTTACTAGCTTTAACATTCGGCGTAGTTATCAGCTCGGTATAAATCAACTAGTTTTAAGATTTGGTGTAATTATAAACGCAGTATAATTATACTAGCGCTTTAGGATTTTATGTAATAAGGGCTTCGTTAATTTATTTGGAAATAAAATACAGACTAATTCGTAATAAAAATTTATTTACAAAGTATTTAATATTGAAATGCATTCGATGATCGATTGAATGAGCAGCAGCGACAGCTTGATTCAAAACCCCGTCTAGTGATTGGACTCGTGGCGACATTACACTCGTATTCTTAGGAATTAGAGGACCCATGAAGTACATAACTTCAAACTGGTATCTATAAGGTGTATATGATCTGTGTGTGATTTTAAAATAAGGTTAAGTTTTCAGTGGTTGGCTCATATTTGTCACGGAATAATTGTTATAATTGTTTAGTACGAGCAAATGTTTCTTCTTCCATCACATGCTAGAATCAGCTCTCATTAGACGGTGACAAAATAAAAATGCAAAGAAATCTTTCAATGTCAAATAGTACAAACTGCAATACATAGAATCGCATATTTAACTTATTTACACATATATACAAATATATATAGACAGTTATGTGTGTAGGCCGCTTTATAAAACAATAATTAAATAATTCTATTTCATTTATTTAAATAATAATTATAATATTGAAATAAAAGAATGTATTTATTTACATTATGTAGTAAGTTCAAATGTATTTCACATTTGTTGTCACATAGGATAACAATAATTTATTTACACAAAAAGGAAATGTTATAAAACATAAAAAAATAAGTAATAAATATAAAAACATAAGTCGATTTCTAAAAGGTTGATTACAAAATAAAGTAAATAACAAAGTTAAAACTTAGAACTTAAAATATATAAAATATAATAATGTTTAAACCAAAATGCATCAAATAAGCAAGTAATCATTGTGGAATGACTCTTTAAAATGGAACTTTATTTGCAATTATATTTAGGTTTTAATTTACGAATTTGAGTCAGGATTCTCAAACTCCTGTATTGTCAGTGATCCAGTTCCTCAAGGCAGCGGTACTAGTGAATACTGTTGGAGAGAGAGGTAACGCACATCCTCGAGCAAACGAGACAATACCAAATGCAGTCCCTCTAAACACCGCCGGACCTCCTGAATCACCCTGAAATAAGGAAATCACTATTAAATTACTATAATAATCTAAATATACATATAAATACAATTTTAAAACTGCGATATGATTCAACCATGTTTAAAACTATGCTACATATTCTTCCATTCTGTACAAATAAACAATTGATAAATCATAGACCGTGGGAACCAGTAATTATATGGTTCTAAAAACAGCCCGTTTCTGATCTCTCGTATAGTTACGTTAGCCTTCCAGAGGTTACCATCCTCCTATTTTGTAAGATATATAAGCGCGCCACAGAGCATCTCGGTTCAATTTTATTCTGGATATCAGAGCGAACATAAAGACAAACAAATGGGAGAATTCTTTAAGTGGGCTGCGACCGCAGTATTATATACGTGTATAGGTGTAACCCGGTAATTGACTGATAGTAAGTCTATTTAATTTTTGTCTTCCCGAGTATAAATAAATTTAATCGACGCAAATGGCATTTGATTTACTTATGGACGGAACATTATCATTTTTTTCTTCATAAAAGTTAAGTGATCACTATAACATTAATATTTGCTGTAATGAGATTGGGCACGTAATTTTTACCTTGGTTTAGAAAAAGTCGTAGATTCAGGGTTAGAGCTGACAGAAATTCATGAACTCTGAAAAGACCCCGGTTTCTAATTGTACTAGTTTCTTATCATTACTATATATAGACTTTTAATCAACAGTTATTTATAACAATGAAAAACTCTAGTACTTTTTTCATATGTATATTTACCAGATTTTTTTATTGTACTATCTGTCTGTCGCATTTCACTCATCTCCACGATTTATTAATACGTGAGAATGAGCAAAGTATATCATGGAACACACTTACCTGACAAGAGGAGACGCCTCCGATAAGGAAGTGGCCGCCACAGAACATGTTGTTAGTTAAAGCATCACCATACGAGAGGCGGCAGAGCCAGTGCGGTACTACGGGTACTTGGGCTTCATTCATTATCCGAGGAATACGACGACCGCCAGGCTGTGGATAAACTTGTTCATAATCTCCAAACACAAAAAATCCTTTATGCTAATCAAATATTATCCCAACAATTAATTCGATAATGACAAAGGATTTTGAGGGCATAGTATACAAAAAATTAGCAAACACCTCAGTCATTAAACAATATGATTAATGTTATCAGCTCCTATTGATCCGTTGATATACCTATGAATCTCAACAAGGGGAAAAATTAATTGAAGAGTTGCATACTAAGGACATATAGTATACACCCAGGTATGTATATCTCTTATATAACCTTTTTATTGGAAAAGTTATTTGGAAAAGAGAACATTGTCATAAAAAGAAGTCATGGTTGCGTAAGTTGAGTATTGTAGAACTCTTTCACTTTACCAAGTACAAAATAATATACACCGACTTGATTACCACCCTTCACTAGTTGGAGAAGCTCTCAAAAAAATAACATTGTGGTTTTGTGTTCACGTCGATTGTGAAAGTGGGCCTTTGGTAAAGAAAATCCGTAATTATACCAAGGTATGATGGTAAAGTCTTTTCCTACTGTACACCTGCTTGGTGTTGAAGAATAATTCACCAAGCAGTACCGACCTGTATGTACAGCCACTGCAATTGAGAGGACTTTTTTCTACGCTGAACATGCTACAATCTTTTAACATAAGGTTAGATGGTGATCAAACTCTAAGACCTATAAAAGAATGCAATAAAATCACAATAGGAAACAACTTACCGCAGTTAAACCCCAGCCTGTGACGGTCAACCTGACAAGTGGCACGTTTTGGCCGACCTGCGGTAACCGGATCGGTCTGACAGCAGCGTCAAAGTTAAGCGGTTGTGCGAGCCGCAATGCCGCAATGTCGTTGTCAAACTGCGGCTGCCCGTACTGCGGGTGAACGGTTACGTTGGAGACGCGGACAATCCTGCCGCCCGAGTCTCGCCGTGTACTACCAACCCGCAGCCGGATGGCGTTTGGTGCAACGCTATTGTAAAAAAATCACAATCGATTCAATATATTATCATGTGGTTCTATAAACTATATAGATAACATATAGGAATCAAAATTGTTGTCCTACCTCTAATCGTAAACTAAGTCATAGTTAAATAAAAAAAATATCAAAGTTTAGAAAAATTGCATTGAATAGTTACGTAAAATATAGTAAGAAGCCCATTTCGTTCTTAATTATATACCACATTACTTAAATGCTAATGGAAGAGCCTGGAATTCACTAATATAAAGTCAACGACATCGAAACTGTTACTGAAAGATAGCACTTTGTTTACATATACACAGTAGCGATAAAATTTAATAGAGATAACTTAAAAACGATAAAAGGTTTATAATGAATAAGTAGTAATAACAAGATTGCAATTAGAAAAATAGAAAACAGCCTACAATAAATTCAAATAAAAAATGTGGAAAAAAGTCGACTGCACTGCAGTCAAAAATAGCGGATTGCGTCATGTTATTCGTTCTTTCAGCTATAATGTAATGAGGTCAAATTGAAAAGTGAAATTATCTACAAAGGTTATACATTCACGAAGCCTTCTGATTAGTACGGGTTATTGAAGAAAATTAAAAAAACTCCTGTCAGTATTTGTATTGAAATAATACTTCTTTTGGGATGGTGTTAATTGTAATTTATGTCATGAAAATATGTAAAGAAAAAGAGATAGCGATAAATGTATATATAGGTTTTAGGCTATGAGAGAATGAGATATCCTTAATGTACTCAAAATATATACAAGAGAGGGAGAGAGAAATGTTGAAATCTATAACACATTATTTTCTATTGGATCGAAATGTCTGTCGCGCACTTTTAAAAATTATTCTGTGTTGCATATTATTAACATTGTTAATAAATTAACATTACAAAATTATGCCGAAACTAATGTTTACCACCTCCATATTGTATTCATCTCATTCTCTTAGAAATTAATCAGAATACTAAGTTTCACTTATATGGGGTGTGAACACATACTCGATTTTTAATTTCATGACACATTCGCGCTACAGGCCTCTAATTCCAGGAGGTATCTACATTACCAGAAGTCTCCTGGAAATATCTTAGAGAACCCCAAACTACTCCCACGCCTTTTATTTTTGCAACTGTACTTATCGAAGAAAACCGAGTTCATTAAAGTTTATCTTTCTTAATACATAAAAATCTAATATTATGATGTATTCTTGTGTTTGTCGACGATGAACTTCTAAACTTCTCAATCGATCTTCATATAAGTTGGCATTTATATATAATTTGGTCCAACTTGAGAGATAGAATAATTTATATTTCTATTAATGACCTCAATATTTTTAATAACAAATTAAATGATTTGCAATGTTGATTATTCTTATTAATTGTAAGTTTCATCAGTCTCGAACAGATGGCGCTTTAAATTAGTTTGTTGACAGAAAACTGTAGGACCGACTGTTATAGATATCTCATAGATGGCGCCACGTTTTAATTTCGGAAATAGTTTATCATAATTTTAATTAAACATATAACAACTAAGCCACAGCAGCCCGTGGTCGGGTCAGCTAGTAATAAAATATATTTAAAAAAACTTATGTTCATTCGTAATTAATATGCTCTGAAATAACTTTAAACGACGGACGTCCTAATTTCCAGACGTTCCAGATGTTGCCAACTGAGAATACTTTTACGACAAAACATATAAAATTAGGTCACTTCTGTATCTATAATGGTCTGTGTGTATTTCGGCTTTCGGGAATCGCTCTGATCACGATGTTAATACATTTTGAGATGTTTATGTAAAATTACAAATTGGTAATTATTTAATTAATTAAAAGATGCTCGAACAGCCATTTATTTATTTATAGCTGTTTCGGTGCCTCGATTGCCACAGTAAGATTTTGGACTTCACATATATTTAAAGGTTTGGTTGTGGAGCAAAACATCGTAAAGGTATTATAGCGTTCAACAAACAAAGAAAAATAAGATATTTTTATATATCTGATTATGTGAAGAATCAATATTACTATTAAAGGAAATAATTTCCGAAAATATTGCTGACTGGTGACTTATACCCCAGTTATTTCCTTCAGGCCTTTTGCCTACAACATTTCTCGATAAAGTTGTATGAAAATATGTATCATCCAGAGATAAATCAGATCGAGTTTCTTGCCGGTTCTACTAGATAACTGGGTTATTTATCGAACCAGTGGTAGCTTTGACGGTCATAGGCGCCTTTTCAGGGCCTAAATTTTATAAAGTTTTTTTTTAATTATGTTTTTGAAATTTACGAGACATTGTATTGGATTTCCATTATTACTACTCCGCTTTGTACCTTCAAAATAGCATATCGGTATATAGTCTAGACACTGAAAACATTATGAAAAACAATAATATGTTGAAACGATTCGTACACCATCTATTGTACGTGAACGGTACTATGTCAAGTTTACATAAATTGATTGTATCGCTTACTTCTGCACACAATGAGCGGCGGTGAGCACGTAGTCTCGACTGATGATGAAACCGCCACAGAATGAATTGCCATTCATCACCATCGACACCTGGTATGGGTGTCTGTTCACTGAACTCGGTCGCCCACCGATGATCTGTCCGCTCAACTCAGGGCATACTGCTTCCAGCTCTATATCCTGGAGCTCCTGCTCGTCCGCAGTGTCCTCTGTGTCTGAACAACAATCACCTTCCACAGCTTCCCGTAGATCTAAAATTATATTGAATAACAGGAATGAAACTCGAAGTAATCTCAATTACCCCAAACTTTACATAATATGCTCTATGCTTAATATTCCATTGCCTTATTTTTTTAACTACGCTATAAATTAGTTATTACAATTATCTTTATTATCTTGAGCGCGCTAATCTAAAATTCTTTCTGTGTTAGATAGCCCATTTATCGAGGAAGGAGCGGAGCACCAATGAAGAATATTTCAAAATGGGGTTTTTCTTCCTTTTGTGAGCTTTCGCTGCGTGTTAGCTTTAGCTCAAAGTAACTATTCCACGCGGACGAAGTCGTGGGCAGAAACTAGTTTGTATATAAAACTATCAAAGGTAAAAAAAACTGGGCGGAACTAAGATGGATGCTTCTATATAAAAAAATATTCTTCATGTGAAAACTTCGAATAAATGATATTGTTATCCAACAACATTCAATAGTGTCTATAGATTATATCTATAGATCTATAGATATAGTATAAAACAAAGCCCCCTACCGCGTCTGTCTGTCTGTCTGTTCGCGATAAACTCAAAAACTACTAAACGGATTTTCATGCGGTTTTCACCAGTGGATAAAGTGATTCATGAGTAATGTTTTGGTATATAATTTGTCAGGGTTTATAAAAATCATTTTATAATCAGGGCGGGACAACGTCTGCCAGTCCCGCTATTCTATAGGTATAATATATGTTGGTATATCTTATATATACCATATTATTGGTATATAAACATAAAAATATCTCTATGATCATCCTAAAGGCAATGAACATTCCTTGTAAGTGTTCTGTCATGGTAATGTTATCCATTCATATTATATCCTATATATATATATCATATCATCCATTCATATATTACATTATAATTCGCCACTAGATGGCGCTAAATTATTATTTTTTTGTTATTAAATGTTGTATCGACACTTTACTCAGAGGAATTCGCGGGTGCAGGTAGCGTTTCGTGCCTTTTCATTCTAACGAGTATAGGTTAATCACACGAGTGAACGAGACAGCTGGCATTATGTTTCTTTTCATCAAGCCAATGAAAATACTGATTTTATTAATTTTAAATATTCTAATGTAGTATCTCATGAAATAATACTTATCATTTGTTATTACACGGAGATTACATCTTGGTTTACTAAAAATATATTTTAATTTTTGACCGGTTTGTGTTACTTAATGCAATTTAGGTAATTAAATTTTCAATATTATTCAGACATTATATTCTTTATGAAGTATTATTGATATTAAGTACATATAATTAATATTCTGAGTTATTTTAGATAAAATATATATTCCAAAAGCTATAACTAAAATCTACTTCCATAATAAGTACTTTAAAAACAACACAATTAACAATTAAAATACAGTAATTAAAAGGTATAAAAAATAATTACATTTATTTGTAATATTGTAAAAAAATCAGTCAAGAAGCAATTATGTGTTTCAAAGCGATCGAACAAACTATTCAATTTTACAAAAAAAAAGCTAAATTACTTACCGGCACATGAGAAAAGACATGATAACATTAAAAAGTATATCCAACGAGGCATCGTGTCGCCAGGCACTCACTCGTCCAGCGTTCAGGCAAATAGCCACAGAAACCAGCTCGGGCATTGTTGGCAATGTCCTAATTCAGTTATTGCCTAATCAGCCACAGTAGAAATTTCGCACGGCCCGAGTCATGGCCGCGTCGCTGCGACCTTTTTAGGGTTCGTTTAAAGTTTCGTAGAATATCAAAACACTTCCTTAATCCAGTAATCCGAGTTAAGTGTTTATTATTATTATTATTCCATCGAATCACAATCAAGATTTTCTGTTTTATTATTCAGAAATCTTACCAATGAAAATTTTTTTTTTTAACTTTCAATCATTATTTTATATCCGATATCATCTAATAAACATCCAAATGATATCAGTATAACAGGTTGATTAAGCTTATATTTTATAGTCGCTTTATTTACGATGTTTTAGTCAGATTGATTTGCTGAAATGGTATTTGAGAAAAAAATATCTTTCCTATGTAAGTTCCTTAACATCAAGTCAAGCGTGTTTACAAAAATTTTGTCATACATATTTTATTGTACAAAATGACTAATCGATTTGGAAAAACAAAATCAACTAAAATTAATTCTGTTCAAATCCCGAAAGAACTTTTCTCGAACTGACTACGCTATTGACCTGGCAAGGTCTTAACAGCTTCACCGGATTACCTCCGTAATAACTTGCTTGCTAACAGATCGCTCGCTTCATGCGTATATTGTTAACATGAGTTCCATACATCAAATTAACCAAATATTTCATAAGAGTAAAAATCATTATGAATCCATAGCATGCATGGAGAGCTAACGCGCTAAAACTTGAAATACTTTTATATCGATGTATTCCGGCAAGCGTATTTGAGATATCTATTTCTAGGCTTTAAATGTCACGATTTCCAGTTATATGGTCAAGTGAAAAAGATATTGTATGCGTATCCGTGTGTACACGGGCAGCAAGTGAAACTTCTGTGGCCTATATGTATTAAACTATATATATACAAGAATGCTCATAAACTATATACTATAGGAAGTCTTGTAGTATAAATACTTAATTCTTGTATACTACCACTCCCAGGCAGACTCTTATACTTACATATACACATAAATACTTACCTACATTACGTTTAACGCATAGCGCGTAACAATTTTTTTTCCCTACCGTGCCATAAGAAGTTTTACTTCAATAACATTACATAAAATCATTATCATATCTTCAAAAGTAGTCAATTTAATAAAATAATTTTATGTACTGAACCAACAACCAACTTTCAATTAAAAATCGATTCACAAATAATAGCGCGAACAAAACAAGTGTCTCGACAATTATATCCGCCGATCGAAGCTTTTTATACTCAGCTAATATTTTCACGGTCAATAAAAAGAAAAACATACACGGAGGTCATTACTCATTCTAAATACTAAATAAACACCTACTTAATATCTAGAAATATTAAAATGGCATATACTGATAAATGTAACACGAAATTCATAGTTTTAATATTCCTATAGTTTTCTTTCACAGTTTCACACATTCTATTAGAAAAATTTCATTTCATTAATATATTTAGCGTATTTACCAACTGTGAAAAGTATATGTTATAGCTAGAATGTAGTATCTAATAAAAGTTTTTGGAATGTCATGTAGTGGTTTTTGTTTTTTTTATTGGTGGTTTTTATGTAATATAGTTTGGTTATTATGATTGTTTATTATTAGAAGTCAGTGGGCGACTGCGCGTTGAGACGAAAATAAATAATGATTTAACTCTTACAACATTGTATGCTCCACTAATATTTCAAAATATAATACCTATGTCAGTTTGTGTATTTAGAATATTGTAAAATAGCGGTTGGAAACTGTATATATGAGACGTAAAGTAGTTACCTACTTGCTTGCAAACGCATCTGTTTATATTGATAGCGATAATATGCAATCTGTTTTTCTGTGTGTATTTATTTATTTTGTGATATATTATATTTTTCTGTTTACGGCACCTGATAAAATGTAAAATAAGTTAATGTTGATGACATACTTTATCGCTAGTTTTAATAGTTTATTCAAAAGACCCGATATTAAAGCAAGGAAAGAAGCGGATAAGGATAAGCGTTATTTCTGATATTTCTATGGGTTCTAATAACTTGACCAAGAGATAGTAGCGAACAGTGAAATGATGGTTAAAAGTTTGTATATTAAACGTTTCCACGCTCTATAATGGTACTGATAATATATAACCAAAAGTATTGGTTCTTGATCAAAAATATCCCCAGTTACATTTCTCTCTATGCTAGAATATAGTACAATCAATGGAGAAATAATAAAACATATTTTTACACCAACTCTTTACATATCGTGAAACAAAATGGTATGTAAATATGTAAATAATACATATCGGAAAAGTATAAACTATTCTTTTGTTTTTTTTTCTACAGTAAACCCTATTCTTTCTATAATAAAATCAAGGGAATTGCCAATGAGATATCACCTCAAAATCATGTAATTCCCTGGCATCATCTGAACAAGATTACTATATATATATATATATATATATATGTATTCAAAACTGCGAATCCTCAAAAATCGCGGCTCGTGACTAATTCAATACCTTTTACCACTAAAATTATAATAAGCAAATGATAATTTAATCTCGTACTTGACAAAGTATCCAAAAATATATATATCAGTGATGTATTATAAATATATAAACATGATAGTTAATTCTATACCTGAGGCTCTAATATCAGCTATTATGTCCCCATATGATGAGCTAAGCGTATTTTTTCGTTTAAAACATAGTGGTATCTTGTATATTTCCACTAGTATATATAATATTGCAATTCTTAAGAGGTTGTTTATTCTCTTCGTTTGAACGCACTAACCTTTGGAACTATTCGATTGGATTCGAAACAATGTTTTTACATTTTATAGCTTATTTATTGATGAAGGTTATAGAATATATAATATCATGCTGCTGCTCTTAGGAGCGGAGCAATTTTTATACACCATGTAGGTAAAGAAGCGCGCCACACGATAACGAAGCAGGGGTGATCGATGTCTATCGATATTTGGATTCGATATATCGCACTTATCCCATATATCGGACCAGTCAATATCGGTATAAATATCGATATATTTTATTTGATATATCGAACATGGGATGTTTACGAAGTAAGATAATATTTTCTGTTGTTGTAGCATATTTGAATGACTCTCTGAAAGTGATAATTCTAAATGTATCGATTACGGATTAGTCATAATGTCTTTTAGGTACCTCTGAGTATGGAGTATTGAAGTATGTATGTAATCTTTTCCATATATCGTTTAACATTGATATAACGGTTCGACATATCGTATTAATAGAAATATCGATATTTTTTTCGGATGCAAATCTCTATAACAAAGTAAAGCGCTACTAGAATGCGGTGCGGTGTGAGGAGTTGCACTTTGCACAGTTCGTTTTTAATATTCGCTTTCGCGTTTAAAAAATATTTCACACCGAGCTATGGGATGCATAAAATTAATAACAAATTAAAGAAAATTTTCGTACAACCAAGAAATATATACACGGACCGTGTAGAAGTTATCTTAGATTGTTTATTATTAGAAGTCAGTTGGCGACTGCGCGTGAGACGAAAATAAATAATGATTTAACTGTTACAACATTGTATGCTCCACTAATATTTCAAAATATAATACGTATGTCAGTTTGTGTATTCAGAATATTGTAAAATAGCGGTTGGGAACTGTATATATGAGAGGTAAAGTAGTTACCAACTTGCTTTCAAACGCATCTGTTTATATTGATAGCGATAATATGCAATCTGTTTTTCTGTGTGTATTTATTTATTTTGTGATATATTATATTTTTCTGTTTACGGCACCTGATAAAATGTAAAATAAGTTAATGTTGATGACATACTTTATCGCTAGTTTTAATAGTTTATTCAAAAGACCCGATATTAAAGCAAGGAAAGAAGCGGATAAGGATAAGCGTTATTTCTGATATTTCTATGGGTTCTAATAACTTGACCAAGAGATAGTAGCGAACAGTGAAATGATGGTTAAAAGTTTGTATATTAAACGTTTCCACGCTCTATAATGGTACTGATAATATATAACCAAAAGTATTGGTTCTTAACAAATTTTTAGATGGATATCAAAGCTTGAAAATACTGAAAATATATCTCCCTATGGAGAAAAGAATGTGAGCACCAAATTTCGTTGCGTAGATATTTTTATATATATATATATATATATATGTATTCAAAACTGCGAATCCTCAAAAATCGCGGCTCGTGACTAATTCAATACCTTTTACCACTAAAATTATAATAAGCAAATGATAATTTAATCTCGTACTTGACAAAGTATCCAAAAATATATATATCAGTGATGTATTATAAATATATAAACATGATAGTTAATTCTATACCTGAGGCTCTAATATCAGCTATTATGTCCCCATATGATGAGCTAAGCGTATTTTTTCGTTTAAAACATAGTGGTATCTTGTATATTTCCACTAGTATATATAATATTGCAATTCTTAAGAGGTTGTTTATTCTCTTCGTTTGAACATCACCAAAAAGTTGAAGCTTAAAATACAATAAAATACCGTTAATTTGCGTACAGAGTACTGAATAAAATGAAATGTAAGGATAAAAGATTAAAAGAATACAGTAAAATAAAGATCTAACGTAATAATTAGGTCGAATTCATGCATTACACAAAATTAACAATAAATACCCTCGGCTATTATTCTTGGCTCGAGATGTGAGCGCCTATTAAGTCAGGGAAATATTTCATTCGTATTAAAAAATAGATATATATACTAAAGGTATGCAAAAGAGTCCACTAAACATAATATTTATAATATAATATTTAACGCTATGCCGATTTCCATGTTCATGATGTCTTGCACATTCTGGATCATTGTTGTAGTTAATCATAACTGGCAGCATATGGAAGAAACAAGTTATTGTCTTGTTTTAATATTTCAATAGAATAATGTATACTAGTGGGCGCCCCGAGGTCGACATTCGACCATAGTTCATTGATTTTTTTAAAGTTTGAATTTTATTAGGGTTCTTTTGTCAAAGGGTATTATGTTATAATATCATTGTAGAATGAAAAAGGGTAATTGGAACGTAAGAGTAAAATAATACATACAGTCGAGCATAGCGTTTAACATTGATATAACGGTTCGACATATCGTATTAATAGAAATATCGATATTTTTTTCGGATGCAAATCTCTATAACAAAGTAAAGCGCTACTAGAATGCGGTGCGGTGTGAGGAGTTGCACTTTGCACAGTTCGTTTTTAATATTCGCTTTCGCGTTTAAAAAATATTTCACACCGAGCTATGGGATGCATAAAATTAATAACAAATTAAAGAAAATTTTCATACAACCAAGAAATATACACAGGGACCGTGTAGCAGTTATCTAAGATTGTTTATTATTAGAAGTCAGTGGGCGACTGCGCGTTGAGACGAAAATAAATAATGATTTAACTCTTCTCCTGCATATAAACTTTAACTATGCCAAATTTCAGGTTCATCCGTGCGCCCAATTCCGTTAAAAAGGGGTACAAACTTTAGGCTTCACGTATTAATATATAAGATGATGATATTTCTACTATAACATAAATAAATAATTACATTATTATTTTTCATATCCGATACGCAAGAATTATACATAACAATTATTGACATTTCTTTTTCTCGAGTAACGTTTAATGACGTCGCTGACTCATTTGGAATGATGCAGCACTCAAATTGATAGAAACAAATAAGCGATAGTGCGATGTGATATATAATTTCTTTATTTAAGGTCCATAAAACTGAGGGCGATGAACAAAAATTGACATGAATCCTCCAAATCCAACATGTACAAAATAAGAGAGAGTATTTCATAGCATTAAAACAAAGATAAATTACAATAAATTAAGTATTTAATTATTATTTTTTAGTTGAGGCCAAAGAAACACAAACGAGCATATCAATTTTGAAACGTAACTATTACAAAAAGAAAGCATGCGATACAAAGGGCAATGGTGGCCTGTGTTAGTTCTTGCTAATGGTAAATTAAAAGTTTGCCGATTAAATAAACGACTGCCTATACGTGGGACACTGAAGACTATTTTTTGTAGGACTAATAGTATAACTTATGGTAATGACTTTTGCCGTAATGTCATGTAAAATCACCCTTTCGAATGATATTACTCGTATGATACCACTAGGGGCATCCCAAATACGAATATCTCTACAAGATTGATATGAATTTACATTTGGCAAATAGACGCAATTTAATAAGCGTCTCTGATGCCAACATTTTGAGCCATTTCATTAATTATAGCTGGTATTTTAATTAAGACCGTTCTACAATTGGACGTCGGATTTATTTCTTTATGTTGCATAATAAAACTAATCGAATTGTTAGGATATGATTTTTAATGCGACTTTATTTTTACTAACATGCTTCTAGTTTATATGCCTTTTTGCTATAAATTAAGTTACGTATAAAAATTAGTTTATTTATCGAGTTAAAAGACATCGCTGCACCACGTTCTTTGCCCGCTTTCTATAAAATTTAACTACAAAGTTATCGATTAAATAACAAGAGACACCCTTCATCCGTGTTGCGTATATACGCTGGATTATGGGTAAATCTTAATATATAAAAATACATTGTCATTATGTTTGTCCATGATGAACTCCGAAACTACTCAACCGGTCTTCATGAAAGTTGGCATTTATGTAGAATTTGGTCCAACTTGAGAGATAGAATAATTTATGTTTCGATTAATGGTGTCAATATTTTTAATTACAAACTAATTATTGTTGTTAATTGTAAGTGTCATCAGCCTCGAACAGATGACGCTGTAAATTAGTTTGTTGACAGAAAACTGTAGGACCGACTGTTATAGATATATCATAGATGGCGCCACGTTTTAATTTTGAAAATAGTTTATCATCATTTTAATAACTGAGCCACAGCAACGCGTGGTTGGGTCAGCTAGTATAATATAAATATAATATGGATAACTGAGCCTACTGCCGGTAAGCCATTATCAATAGGTAGGATAAAGTTGTTGCTGTCATATAACACTCGCAAGATGAAGGCCACTGATGAGGGCTCAGCACTCGACAGTTCGAGGGCATGAGGTCCATAGGCAGTACCTCCTCCCCGGCCGGGTTTTTAGGTAGTAAAAATCTAACATACCTAACTGCGCTGCCCGGATTTGAGGTAGCAATCTCATTAAAGATTATCCCCGTGTTAAAAAAATAGCTCATTATCAAACAAACGGTCGCATTCCAAAGTCCCGGTATCACGTTACATCGGCCCGGACAAAAATAGATTAAATCTATATAACGCTTCAGAGTTATTTCTGTCTGCTGGTCAACGTTGTACAATTCCTTCCATCATTTCCACAATCGCTAACACATCGATTGTAAGAAATCTTCATTTGAGAGGAATTGTTGTTTTTTATAATATAAATCATAATTAAGTAGCATTAAGTATAGAATTAGGTAGTATGTAGAATGACATATTCCTGAAGCTTGTCACGAATGATGTCACGATGGTAGTGTATTAAGCCTCGCAAGTGTACGTTTAAATCCTGCAATGTAACGGATCTCTGGTGGTAACAAACCTTATAAGGAAAGTGTAGTGCGGTGATAGCTTTTTAACACCTGCCTTTCGACCTACTACTTTTATCTTGAAAATGTGTCGTCACACATATATAGTTGTCTTCTGATATATGCCCTTAATACTTATTTCCTTTCTAGATTGAGTAATTTAACGATGAGATTAAAAACTTCTATATTATACATGTCGAAGAAGTGTAGCAATTATTAACATTCTGTTAGAGATGCAACACAATGTAAGTGTAAATCTAAAGAAATTAAATTAAAGTAGAATTGCGTTTAATATTCAACGGTAGCATTCGTGAAATTCAAATTAATTTCATGTAAAAGCAATTGCAACACGTGGTTCACTATCAGTCAACAGATTAGAACCGCTGTGTTAAAAGGAAATAAACTCACTGCATCTTAAGCGCGCCACGTTTTAATTTTGAAAATAGTTTATCATCATTTTAATAACTGAGCCACAGCAACACGTGTTTGGGTCAGCTAGTATAATATAAATATAATATGGATAACTGAGCCTACTGCCGGTAAGCCATTATCAATAGGTAGGATAAAGTTGTTGCTGTCATATAACACTCGCAAGATGAAGGCCACTGATGAGGGCTCAGCACTCGACAGTTCGAGGGTATGAGGTCCATAGGCAGTACCTCCTCCCCGGCCGGGTTTTTAGGTAGTAAAAATCTAACATACCTAACTGCGCTGCCCGGATTTGAGGTAGCAATCTCATTAAAGATTATCCCCGTGTTAAAAAAATAGCTCATTATCAAACAAACGGTCGCATTCCAAAGTCCCGGTATCACGTTACATCGGCCCGGACAAAAATAGATTAAATCTATATAACGCTTCAGAGTTATTTCTGTCTGCTGGTCAACGTTGTACAATTCCTTCCATCATTTCCACAATCGCTAACACATCGATTGTAAGAAATCTTCATTTGAGAGCAATTGTTGTTTTTTATAATATAAATCATAATTAAGTATAGAATTAGGTAGTATGTAGAATGTGACATATTCCTGAAGCTTGTGATCCATATCTATAGTTATAACTTTACGTTTACTAATCTAAAATAATTGTGCAATACTTAATATAGAATTTACCATCAAAACAAAAAAGAAATTCAGACAATAATATCTATTTATTAACACGGAAAGAAAAAACTTTATACCCTTATTATGGTAGTTGTTATTGTGATGTTCCAGTCTGAACAGCGTGAGAGAAATTATCTCGCTTCTACTAGGCAGTATGTATGCCGAATACTATAAACCCCGAGGTCAAAAGGTCACAGTATAAGCAAATAACTTCACCTCAAGAAACAGATGTTACTACAGTCAACAATGGATTGTTGCCAAGCGACAATTTGGCAAACCGCTTGAGAAGTCTATCAATATATTGGTGCAAAAACAATTTCTGTACTATTTCATGTACATGTCGCATTAAACTCATAAAGAGCCACGAGCTGTCAGCTAGAAAGTTATATTAAAGCACTATTCCAAATAAACATTGTTATTTATAATAGAAACTGTTTTTGGTTGCATTTTTTAAAAGTTAATATAATTTTCTTTATGTTTTGATGACCATAACATTTATTCCCATTACCAGCCCAATTGTGTTTTATAATTTCAAGAATTAAATCAGGAGAGTAGTTGATGAGGTACCATTACTAAGTCTCACAACATTTTGGCATCATACGAATAAGGTTTTGCCAAAATGCTGTTACAACAATATTTTAACCGCTTAATATCATTCTATTTTCACCTACACAGTGTTGCTCCTAATTCTAACAAACAACTTAACCAGATAATAATATATAAGACTAAACAGTAGGAGAAAGAAGCGTATTTGTGGATGAATCTTTTATTTTATTGGGAATTCGGTATATTAAAATTTAAGAACATGTAACCACACAGATTTTCCGTGAATAATCTTTATTACTGTATGTTAAACTAGCTGTGCCCGCGACTCCGTCCGCTTGTAACCTAATGTAAAAAAAACAGTGACTAATAATATCATCTGAATGTGTTAAGTCCTTATCTACTTTTCTCTCGTACTTAAATGGCGTCATCTTTAAAAATACAATAACTTGTCTTAGAGTGAACCGATTTTAATGAAGCCAAGACTAAATGTTACTCGAGGATATGCTTTCTGAGGTTTTATCATTAACGCAGTACATTAGCAGTGATGCATGTTCAAACAGACAGATATCTGTAAAAATGATCGAAACGTATTTTATTACTTATACCAAGATACCTGCAACAATTTTTTCTTCACAAAAATCTAAAAAAATACAGATACGTTAGATTTACATTCTTATTATATGTATAGATGTTCGCATCAGTCCATAAGCTATATATATATATACTCGTTTATAAGCAAAAATAAAACAATTCAGAGTACCCTTTTCTACTCTCTTCGTCAACCAATTTTCTTTATTTTTGTTTAGTAGCTAGTGTTTTTCCATACAATCGATCCATATCTATAGTTATAACTTTACGTTTACTAATCTAAAATAATTGTGCAATACTTAATATAGAATTTACCATCAAAACAAAAAAGAAATTCAGACAATAATATCTATTTATTAACACGGAAAGAAAAAACTTTATACCCTTATTATGGTAGTTGTTATTGTGATGTTCCAGTCTGAACAGCGTGAGAGAAATTATCTCGCTTCTACTAGGCAGTATGTATGCCGAATACTATAAACCCCGAGGTCAAAAGGTCACAGTATAAGCAAATAACTTCACCTCAAGAAACAGATGTTACTACAGTCAACAATGGATTGTTGCCAAGCGACAATTTGGCAAACCGCTTGAGAAGTCTATCAATATATTGGTGCAAAAACAATTTCTGTACTATTTCATGTACATGTCGCATTAAACTCATAAAGAGCCACGAGCTGTCAGCTAGAAAGTTATATTAAAGCACTATTCCAAACAAACATTGTTATTTATAATAGAAAATCTTATAAGATATCAAAAATGCATGCATTTATAATGAATCACAATACTCCTACTTGTAATATATTTACTAGTGTATTACCATACCGACGATCCTAAAATAAATAAAAGTTGCTGTTTTCTAAATTAGTATAGATAAGCATAATTTTGTTGATAATGGTTCAGTTGATAGCGTGTTTGGTTACTCGATCGATGAACGTAGATTCGAATTCTTATGACCGAGTCACAGCTTTCAGTGAAGGAATGCATTACGATGAAACTATAGCGTGATCGTAGGACTTTCTCTAAGTCCACCTGGTTAATTACTATCCATGAGTTAAAAGCCTATCGCCAAGCATCTGTTGGTGTTTTCCAGCACACGCACTTGAGAGCCAGTCCTCAGTTTCACCACATTGTTATTTCACATCACATGGCATTGTGAGCAAACGCTTAAACTTATAAAGTACAAAAAGAATACATATAGGTACCTTAAAAAAGAATTTTGGTTTTATACATTGTTCTATAAAAACTATCTTAGAGTGTTTAATATTCATTACATATATTTTTACTACACAATAAAATAAAAACCCTTCAATTATAAAAAGACATTAAAAAAACATTTGAGCTTATGTTTCTCTCCGGAAGAATAAATCAGTCACTAATTAACAGACGTCTCATTTTTCTAATGTCCCTCAAGTTCCCCCAAAAACTAGCAAATTAGGAACATTCGTATTTTTTATAGTAGCAGGGTAAAAACACAGCACAAGGCATGATCAATAGCGACCACCGAGGATTCAGTAATTTGCTGCCGCTTGTAACTATCATGACCTTACAAGCTTGTATATATCGGATTCATATATACTGATCCCAGATCATGCCAAACAAAAAAAAAAGTTATTGGGATGCGTATAACACCATAATACGTATAGTGGTATCAAGCCAGAAGGGCATAAACTTCTACCATTTTGCGTGGTTATTGGACATACACTGGATTTCGTAAAAAATAAAGTATAAATGAAAGCCTTCAACAATACAAATATACATGAACGTGTTGGTGTTAATACAAAATGAAAAAAAATGAATATTTATCAATCGCAGAAATAACGTACAAATAGATTTGTTAAAAATAATAAGTCTAACAGATATGTATTGTTATAATATTTTAAATTAAACAGTAGAAAATTTAAACACGGATTTAGCACGTTCCTTTAACTACAATGAATGTGAGGGACTTTGTCGCTGACGACATAACGTATGTATTTAGTATATTATTATACAGGATTTAGTCATAGCTGATCCGGAGCGTGTAAACTGAACGTCGGAAACCGCGGCAATGAAACAATTGACGTCAGCGATGTAGAGAAAGTGACGTCAATACACCGAGCAATTGAGCGTATCAATATCTATATAAATAAAAAACAATCGCCGAATATATGTAAATGTATGGATGTAAAGAAAATGTTTGAAATATCGCAGCAACATATGAAAATTTTGGGTTAAAAAATCTCCATACAAAAAATCTTCAAGAACATTGACAGACATTACAAATTGCCGTTCAGTTGTTTAGTTCGCATTTTATTTTGTTACTAACTTGGTCTTACTGTAAAAGGTAGAATTGGCCTCATTTTCTTCGTTAGTATACACCCATTCGAACATGAGTTAGCAGCTATTTACAAACTATTTAATAATATTGTTTCGAAATTTACTTAAATGTTTTAAACAACTTTTTTTTCTTTTTTATTGTTCATAATTGTCAAGCTTTAGCATTTGACCACAATCTCACCTGATGTTACCTGATTCAAGGCGGCAATACGCTAAACCTAATTAAAACCTACTATCCAGTGAAGCGAGAGGAACAAATCGACAGGTCCTTGGTGAGGTGAGGTCCTAAGCGAAGATTAGAATAAGCCCTACACCATAATATGACTTCAACACCTTATTTATATTTTAAAAAAAGCCTCGTGGTGTTCTCTAACTGACCGGTGGAATATCAATAAGATGTCCGCAGGTTCGAACTCCGGCTTGTAATATAAGGTATTTTTTTATAATTCGCGTATATTTAGTAATTTATTAGTAACACTGTCAGGTGAGAGTGAAAAAAACATCGTGAGGAAATCTGAACCTGAGCTATGTTCTTTTAATACCACTGTATTTGGTAAAACAGAACTGTGGATTTCTCAGAGTTTGAAATCGCCAATACGTTGTGGGCCGGCGTGACAATTATGCCCATACCTTCCTTCGGGAAGAGGCCTATGGCCCTGCAGTGGCTCTCTTATAGGCTGATGATAATGATGACCTTATGTTTTCTTCACTGAAAGCGTGGCTCATATAGCATTCGATTTCAATCGACGCGATCTTTAAACACTACCATTGCTGATCAAGATGATTTCAACATCCAACATCGTTGATTTAACTTAAGGAGTTACTCTCAAAGTCTTAGTAAATGACTATTACATAAAACAAAAATACATTAAAATTATTCATAAAACTTGCCAACAGAAATTTCTCAATAATTTTAAACAGCACATTTTTCTAAAATAATTATAGTATCTAAAGATATTTGTGGTTACATTGTATACATTAAAATGAGAAAAACATGTTAAGAGTTGACGATGAGCCAAGAACTAACCTCTTTACATGCTTATTTATTTTCATATAGCACTTTGAAACATTATCGATATTTTATCCTCTGTCTATGTTTATGAATTCCAAATGATCTGATCTTCGGTTTGTTTATTTGTTTCCGATTGTGTATACATCCAGAATAAAAATTACATCCACAATTGATGCAATTACTTGAAAGTTCTTTAGTAGTATCCGGATGTTATGAATTTCATGACTCAAATTGAGAATTATTGCTTACCAGTACTTCAAAGTGTTCTCTTTTAAATTTACATATTAATAATAGTGTGAATGAGAATATCGAAATTTCAGAATTTATTTATTGAAATTACTGACATTACCTTGTGTTGTTTTCATATATTTTGTTACTCGCAGCAATAATTATATACATTTTTATAAAGTATATTAATCAATCAAACGTCTGATGAGCTACCTAGGTCCGTTCCCTCGGCGTGGAACCCTTGATTTCGCTGCTCGCGCGATACAGTGACACATAATCTTACATCACTGCAACAACATTACACATATCACCTCCACACACGTGCACGCACACATGCTTACACATGATAGTGGAAGGATTTTTTTCCCTTATTGAACTAAAACAGTTTAGAAAAGTTATCCAACACAAAACACATATAAGAGCTGTTGAGGTATGTATGCTTGGTACACATATATGTTTCAATAACTCATATATGCATGAATATGTAGCTAAGCTTAGGTTAGCTCAGATTGTTCGTGAATTGCATGAATCAGGCAACAGCCCAAGCCGAGGTTTGCCGCGCACCCTTGAGCTAGTTGTCCAAATAAAATCGGTTAATTGCCTTAAGCGCACGCCTTAGTAGTCCGGTGAAGCTGTTAAGACCTTGCTATGTCAATAGCGAAGTCAGTTCGAAAAAAAGAAAAGTCTGATGAAGTGCAAAAATATCAATATTACATGTAATGACACTATGCGGCGCTAGTCCGATGCAAACCGCGCAAATACAGCCGGTCATGCTTACGTAGCATGTCATGATGCGAAATTATAAATTTATCTCCTTCCAAAAATACCGCTCAACGCCTAAAGAAGTTTTAACTTAAAAAACAACTGCAATTTTGTTAAGCAGTGTTAATGTTTCCAATTCGCCTAAAAGCGTGCTATCGGATGAAAGACTACTCTTTCATCCTAGGCCTAGGTAGGTCTGCGTTAGTTATTTAAATATGAACTGTAGTATCCCGTAGAAGTGTAACTATGATCTCATTCCGAACACCATGAGCGCGACTTGGCTCCGTGCCAGGGTCACGGACTACATTGACGAAATATTTTTTAAACTAACACGTCTTTCAATTTTGTTACACACTTATATATTTCGAGTTCATGGCAATTAGTACGTCCATTTCTTTCAGGAGGGTAGTTTTTTAACCTTTTTCTATAATTGAGTCGTTATAGTTCCTAATATTTGTAAGTTATTTTTCAAGATATTAAAAAAAATTAGATATCTTAAATGAACGATTAAAATTGGAATTAGTCCATTTTCAAATGTTTCAATTAATGGTAAAAGGAAAATGTAAAAAAATACGTTTATATACTTCTTTTATGTTATGATGTAAAAAAAGGTCTTATTAGGAACTATAGACGTGGTTTTAAAATTGTATTATTCTTACTTGAGTATTTCTGGTGAAACCATATCCAAGAAATCTCTCATCGTGCGCAGGCACTGTGTCAGGAGCCACGTAGAATGGCTCGTAAAGGAGCTCGAAGTTAGTCACATTGTGACTGATATGTGCTTCTGTACTCTCATTGCCGCCGCTTGCTTCCCATCTAAACGAAGCAATACGATTTTATTGCCTGTCCTTTTCAAATCTACTTTATGATCGACAATGTATGTCCGCAAAAACTTAAACTTAAGACCAACATAATCTAAATACTAGAAACAATAACAAACTGGTCACTCCATGTATCAGGCTCACCAAGTCCAGTAACGGTTTTCTAGGTATAGTGTCAGGGCTTATAACAAAGTCCCAAGCACGTTACCGATTCGCCATATAGTAAGTTCAAGTATCATGTGAAGAGAGTCTTAATGCATAAAGGCTATTATTATAGGGTGGATCAATATGTGAACTATCAAGACCTCTGGAAATTATGCCTCTCTCTGTGCATCCACTAAAAATGAATGTAACTGTATATGTCTATAAACAAATGTTGTACTAAGTTATGTATAATGAAAAGATAAACCAGAATGAGTTTCTTGCCGGTTCTTTTCCGATGAGTGGGTGGTTTTCCAAACAACCGGTAGTTTCTGTGTTTATAAGTGCCTTCTGTGGGCCTAAATTGAACAAAGAATTTTTAATTTTTGATTTTAACATTTAAGAGAAAAATCATAGAATAAACAGAAATTTCCAAAAATTCACCCAACACCTTTGAATAGGTTCATCTTTAAGTAACTATTTTCAAAACTATGTCCTCAAGCAACGATCAACTATAAGTATAACGATCCTAACTAATATTACAAATACGAAAGTGAGATTATTAGTTTGTTATGCTTCCAGCTCAGAACTAGTCGACCTACATACATCACGTAATTTTGCATACTCTTTGTCACAAATAAAGACAAGAAAATAGGGTACCTTTTATCTAGCAAGAAATGTTTCAAGAAATAGGTATTAAATCTACGACGAATGAAGCTGCGGTTAAAAGCTAGGCTAAACTAAAATTAATCATTACGAAAACACTCAGTACATTCAACTCACCTTGAGAAATTTGAAGCATACTGGTTATAAATGAACACTTTCCTATGAAAAGGTATAGCTAGCTTGTTCCTTGAGAGCCTCAACAATTCCGACTTATTGGCCGGAAAGTTGGCCACTCTCCGGTCTAACTCGTAGGTTGGAACTACATACGCACACAGCGTACACTTTGGCGCCGCAGCTAAGAACTGTAAATTAAGTACGAGGTTTAGTCTAAAAACTTTTACTTCTCTTAAAATTAACGTGTGTATTCTATTTTCATTAATAAAATTTTAATAAGAACATCAATACTTATAAGAACAAAAAATTAGGATAACATTCATATTATAGAGCTCAAAAAGGAAATATAATTATAATTTTAAGGTATAAGTTGTCAAAGTTTTGCCAAAATACTACGAGTATAATCAAGTATATAGTTGAATCACACCTTGTCCAAAGCCCCGGCCATGCCTTTAGAAGGAACAATATCCACATCGACCAGAAAAACGTAAGGCGTCTGACAATTCTTCCGTGCCTGGTTCCTTAGATGGTTCTGAGGGTACGGATGTCGCGCTCTCCAAGCCACAGTATCTGCTCTTCTTTCACCAGGAGGCAGGGGCTTCGCATCACAATTCCTAGCCCAGTTTGGCACTGCTCCCTGATACCCCGGTCTGTCTATTGGCGTTGCAACATGCAGTGCTACTCTTGAATATATTTCAGGTTGGCATCGAAATAACCAGGTCGTGAAAGCTCTTAACAACCTCAACTCATCACCAGCAACATAAACCGCTACTGATATGGGACCGGTCCAATGAGATGCTATCCTTAACAGCTCATGCAGTCTTTCTATCGAACTCTGAGTTGCTAAGCACACACGATTGTTGGCTGATACTTCAGAATACAAATCTCCAACGGCAGCATAGTCGAAGAGTCTGAACGAACGAGATGTGTCCCATCTGCCAAGTCTCAAATCAATCTTTGCGATGGGGTCGTCATCGACCGCATTATTTGGAGCTGTTTCAACGCAAGGCTCGCAGGTTGGAGGGTCAGTGGGCGGTACTGTGGTGTGTACTGGGCACGAAGGTGGGTGAAGAAGCCACATGTTGGCTGCAGCGTTGTAAAACACCAAAGCTATCGCTATGATCGTTACCAAACTCCATTGATATCGCCAGGACCACTATAAAAGGCATATTATATTTTTTAGCAGATATTAGAATAGTGGAACTAATTCAAACTTAAAACTACACTTCAGCTAGTGCTAAGTAAAATATATTCAAATCTGGTGAGAATCCATCAACAGTCAAATGGCGTAATGGCTTGTAAACCTAGTACCTGTAATCTAGTAACCCGTAAACCTACGTATAAGTAGCTATATTAATACTATCTTGAAACGGAATAAAGCGCCTCGCAGTTCGCGTTTTTCATAAACTGTAAGGTAGTCGTGACCCAGTTAGCTGTAGTAACCTTACCACTTATCTCGAGCAATTTTATCTCTACTTGCAGAATCTCATGCAGGACAACTGCAGATAGCTATGGTATTACGGCTTACTGCCGAAAATATTTACAAAAATAAACATAAGTTCCTTACCACCTTCTCTCTCCTCAGCCTCGGCATGGGCCTCCTCAGTGCAGTGTAACGCATCACACCACACCTTCAGCACTCCATTCATCATTTAACTCTCCGAGATTTTGACATTCTCTACAGCTGGGACTTGCGAGGGTCTTACACCAATTAAATGTTTCTAAAAACAAAAAAAGAACCGACATTAATTATTATTAGTTGCCGCGGCGTTGCTATCGGCAAAAGCATTAAATGCGTGTCGGTGTTCTTTGTTTAAGATCTTAGATAGAGCAATATCAGTGTCGACATTGTAAAAGTCCTTCCTGCAATATAAAATTAATGAAAAAGCAAAAAAGCGTTCTCATTTTTTTTTAGTTTTATTTTAGGCAAAGAATCTTCTAGATTACTACTGCCATTGTTGAGTAGGTAATAATCAAAATAATATGTTGTTAAGGAAATTTTTGTTGTACCGTACATTCTCAACGTAACTAGACAAACAATGAAAATAACCAATTATTTTTAATAACATGTAAAAAATGACAATGATTACTGTGAGTTATGCATTAGACATAGACGGATACAATCGCGGACTTTTCTACAGACATCATCCCCCTGCGAAACTCTAATGACCCTAAAGCGCACGTTAGTTATGGATTATTAATAATGCGAATGCTCGCCTTTGTACGAACTCAAAAGGAGAAAGCTTGTATGCCGGAGCAGTACTCCATAGGAGGACGTACTTGCGCTTACTACTTACACTATTTAGCTTTTTAGTTCTCAATTTGTCTTTTCTTTCCAAATGATATCGGAATTGCACATCGCTGAATACGTTGACACCAATCCCGATATTACTAGACATTTTCAGACAACTGCCCAAAGTATGTAGGTACTACGATTTAATCTTAACTCTGCGCTCCCAATATATTCTTGATAATTTAATATTAAGTCTTTACCTATGAAATTGCCGTTTTGATGAAAAAATTTAAACGATTTTTTCCCATCTATTTTTTATTTGTATTAATCGAAGTAATCACCCATGCAATCAATGCATCTTTGCCAACGCAGTGGCAGTTTATTGATGTCCTTCTTAAAGAAATCAGCTGGACGTCTGCTTTGCAGTATGAGGTCGCGCGTTGTCGTGCAGGAGCAGCGGAGACGAGCGATTGACTAATGCTGGTTGGAGATGTGCCAGCTTCTTCATCATTGTGTTCAGTTCTTCACAGTACATATCTGCAGTAATGCTCACCCCGTTTGGTAAGAAGCTGTGATGAATAACACCGATGCTAGACCACCAAACAGTGACCATCACTTTTCTAGGGGTAAGTTTTCGTTTAGGGCATTATTTAGATGCTGAACCAGGATCCATCCAACTTGCTGATCGCTTACAGTTATCAAACAGAATCCATCTTTCATCGCAGGTAACAATGCGGTTCAAAATTCCTTAATTTGTGTGTCTGTTGAGCAGTGCAAGGCACGTCTCGACGCGTACTTCGCGCTGGCGATCATTGAGTTCGTGGGGCACCCATTTGTCAAGCTTTTTTACCTTGCCAATTTGACGCAAATGGACCAATATTGTTTTGACGCCAACGTCGAAAGTTGCTGCTAATTCAGCCGTAGATTGTGTATTATCAGCTTCCACAATCGCCTTTAATTTGTCATTGTCGACCAAAGTCTTCGGACGACCGCGAGGTTCATTTTTCAGGTCGAAATTCCCAGAACGGAAGCGAGCAAACCAATAACAGGTGGTGCGTTTGTTTGTAGTGTTAGCTCCGTAAACGTCGTTGATGTTGCGTGCCGCTTGTGCCGCGTTGCTGCCACGACGGTACTCATATTCCATAATTACTCGAATTTTTAACGTATCCATGATTATAAAAAAGATTGAAATGCGATGAAAATGTAACACTAATCAATAAACAAATGACTACTTTTGGAAAAGAATTCTATGTTTTTAAAATGAAATTAATTTGAAATTAGAATTCTTAGCCAAATAAAAATTATTTTAATTTGAAATGGCCAGTTCTGCAGAACGGTAATTTCATAGGTAAAGACCTATTTTATATGTCCGCAAAAACATGTAAAAGCTGGATTTCGTAAAAGATTGCCACGGTTTAAATACTAGAAACTGTGAGAAAGTGGTCATCCCATATTTCAGACTCAGTGAGACCAGTGTTTTAGGTAATAAGTGTAGGTGTTAAGTTTTAAAGGCTCAAAACACATTACCGATTTGCTGGACCGTAAATTCAAGCACCATGCCAAGCGGATTTTGATATCCAAAAGACTATAGAGAAAGTCAATGTGTGAACCATGGTAATGTATAAAATTAATACCTGTTTGTGCATCCGGTACAAACGATTGTAAATTTAATGTATTTTTGTAAAAATATGTACGTTAAAAAGATAAATAATTTAAGAATATGTCTTTAGGAGGATTTTAGAAAATTCAAATTAATTTCGGAGATATGGTTGTTTTGCTGACACGGCATCCAAACCGGCTCAGCCGGAATGAATCGAACAAAAGACGTAAGGGGCTCTCTGTTTTCTAGTAAAACCTTTTGTGCTTTTATATATACTAGTGCCCAGTTGACGACATTCGACTATAGTTCATTAATTTTTTTAAGTTTGAATTTTATTATGGTTAATATCATTGTTGAATGTAGAATGAGAAAGGGTAATTGGAACGTAAGAGTAAAATAATACATACAGTCGAACATAGCAACCTCCTTCACAACCTTTTTTGAAGTCCTTTATTGACAGATGTCAAAATGTCTTTTTTATTTACATGTGTGTACATGTTGTGTAAAATTGAAGCATTCGTGTGAGTAATGCATATTTTAATTAATTTAATGTACTTCTAATGTATTTTATATAAAATAAATAGCTTTCTGCACTTCTCCTCCATATAAACTTTAACTATGCCAAATTTCACGTTCATCCGTTCGCGCAATTCCATTAAAAGGGGATACAAAGTTTTGACTTCACGTATTAATATATATGATGATGATGATGATATTGTCGAGTCGAGGAAGATCCAATGTATGCAGCAAGAATGACAGATTGAATAAATGTAAGTTAAAATATCACTTCATGATTTAGACTGTGTGAAACTTTACGCAAAACTTTAAACACGTATTTCATGAAACAGTCTTTTTTAAAACGATACCCGCGAACCGAACTACCGAACCGATTTACGTAAAATTTGGTTTAAGTTTTCTTTATAGACTTCTCTATCTAAAAATTCGGAAACCTCAAAAAAAGTGGTACATTTGGTTCTTTTTGAGGCAGTCGCCATTTTGTTAAAATGAACAATTTTTCAATTTGTTTTAGGTACAACGGTAACGACATTAAAATTAATAATCGTCGTAACAGTAACGTAACAGTCGTAGGTATGGTCGCGTGCCAATTTTTGAGATCCCCCACTTCATCAGCTACTAACTTTTTATTTTTTTCTTTTTTACTGTAGTCTTGAGATATTTATAAATATCCTATAGAAAAATGAATACTGAAAGTATTGATTACCTTTTTTTACGACACTTCAAAAATTGTCGTAAATTGATTGCCTCTAGACCAGAATACCCCCTTAATTTTTTTAACTAAACTCAGACCTACCTATCAATATTCTTTTAATAAAAGGTTTGAGTATGGCTTTAGATAGCGTCAATATACTACTAATGCTAGTAAAGCGACCATGAAATTTTATTCGTGAGCTAAAACTATTAAACGTTTTATTATTAAAGTTCCATCAAAATTATCCATTGTTTGGATTACTACTCATGTAGCTTCACTTCATTGTTGCCACCGAAATTCTTATAATCGCTCATAGCATTTCTAATAAAGCATTAATTTTGACTATGCAAGCTTTTCACTGTAGATTATTAGGGATAAAATAATAAAATATTTACTAAATTTGAATTGAAAAAAAACGAATAATAATATAATAATATTGACAGAATTTATAAAATACTTCAATTAAGCTACAAAAGATGCTGGACGGATAATCTTACTTAAAATAGTGTTTAAGTAGGTTCCAAATCAGCAAATGCCCTGCAACATGCTGCAGTTAAATTCCTATGTTATCTTTCACTGAAATCTAAAGTTCAATGTACATTTTCAACCAAGGCTTTTCGATCATCGATATTATCAGCAATTTTTCTTTTTAATTTCGAAATTTATTCATATTCTGCCTGTGTTCTATTTCAAATAAATTCGAACTCAACACCCAGTTATTTATACACGAAAACATGATCAATCAAGTAAAAAATCCATTTATTGTTGTAGACTTATAATTTACATAAATCGAACTAATTGATGAATTGCGTGCTCCATATTACTTTTTGAATAATTTTCTCCTTTGTGTTTATATCAGTTATTGGATAATTTAGTAACCATTCATGTTTGCTTTATTGTATTAGGAGGTTAATAATAACGCCATAGTTAATATTAAATATATTATTTTTTGTAATATGAATTTAAAGATATTTAAATTCTTACCTATAATAATGATTAGTCCAATACATTATCCCAAAATTTGCATTCACTAAAGATCCATATAAAATTTGAGGTTAACTATTAACATTCGTATATTAATATAATTCTATAATATAGATGTATATACTTTAACGATGAAATAAACTATGTATTATATTATTTGTACAATAACAATAGTTTCTTTTTTTTATTAGTGTTTAACAAAAACAATGGTTTGTTAGTCAGAATTTGTATCGCGCATGTCGATCTGCCTGTCATGCGCGTTAAAGCCTTAAAAATTAAAATTATTATCACAAAATTTCACAATGTGCCTAACAAAAAAAAAACAAATCTATGATTTACGTTTCTAAGATACACGATACTTAATTGTGGCGAACTATAAACCAAAACTATACACGAATTTAATGATATATTTATTTTTACTCAATATTACCGCGGCAAATAAAAATATAAGTATATTACACATTCTTTATGAGAATTGGTGAACGTTTGATACCTCTGTCATTCACACATGTTTACTCGATAACGGTACTCCACCGAGCCATATGGTGGGAATGTTAAAAAGTGATAATTAAGTACTAATTATCGATAAATACATGCATCACACCACAGTGTTTTTGAACTTCATTCCCCTATCGAGCCCGAGGTTATTTCATAACGTAAATTGAGCTAAGATTATAAATAGCTGCCAGAATTTATTGATAACCAGGTTGATGTTAATATTGTGATTGTCGAAGGTATTCAACCAAGTACCTACCAAACAACATACCGTGCTGAGACCATACTATTTATTATGGTTGTATAATGATAATTGCTTTCATAATAAATTCAAGGTCTTTTTGTGATTCGAATCTGTTTTTGGATACCGCATCCATACATGTTATATATCCATCTATAGGTACCATCGTCGATTTAAATTTGATGATGCGATATGAACTCAACTAAACCTGTGCAACTTTATTATAGTTAACATAATTAAGTATATAAGTCTTTTTTTTCAATTTACATACATATATTTTTATTTTAATAATTAGAACTCTCACTGCTCAGATTTTTTACGTAGCTATAAAAGTTTTTAATAATACACAAAAGAAAGAATAAAACGTCCAGCGTTCAATGTCAAACTGACAGAATTTGACAATTATTAATCAAGTTATGTTCACACCACGATGTTTTTATTAGAGAATAACCTAAATATAGTATTATAAATAAACCGCGTTCTGATAACAATTAAGCAAAATGTTTAAAATTCCAGAATGGGAGAAAGATGTACCGAAAGGTATTGACACATTTGGAAAGAACACCAAAGTAAGGCAGTGTTACGTTAGTATTTTTTTTAAAGGTTTTAGAAATCATTGAATGAAGGCTTGAAATAGAACACAAAAGCTAATTGTCTTTCTTCTAAGAATAGTAAGGTTTCAATGGAAAATAGTAACAACCGATGAGATGGTTAAACTCATTGGAAATTTCAGTAAACTGGATCTTGGTACTTGTAGTAAAAGAAAATTCTATAAATTCCCTTATTATTTGGACTTGGGTTTCATACTTCAATTAAAAATACTAATAGAAGATTTAGCCATATTGCTTGAAAAGAAATGTAAATATTAATATTATAATTATGTTGATATGCTTGCAACTATAAGGACAATCATACTAATATTATAAGGAGGTATAGTTTGTGAGTTTGCGATGTTGTAGGGGGTTATCTCAGGAACTACTGGTCTGATTTGAAAAATTATTTCAGTGCTATATAGCTCATTTATCAAGGAAGGTTCATACTAATATTATGAAAAGGTAGTTTGTAATGTTGTAGGGGTAATCTCAGGAACTACCGGTCCGATTTGATAGCTCATTTATCAAGGAAGGTTATAGGCTATATATTGTCACGCTAAGGCCAATAGGAACGGAGCACTATTGAAGAATGTTTCAAAATTGGGGTTTTTTCCTCTTGAGAGCTTGCGCTGCATGTTAGCGTTAGCCCAAAGTAACGGCTCCACTCGGACAAAGTCACAGGAAGAGGCTAGTGATGAAATAAAAACAATGAATATTTAACTGATTATGGAACATTTATTAATACTTTTTATAATGCTATTTTATTATAATTTATTGTTTTTTTTTGTTGTATTAAATAATATTAATTTTAACAGTTACATTTATCATATTTATATTCTCAGAATGTTATTTACAGAAAAAAAAGGAAACTTTATCAGCAAAACCACTACATAAAAGTGAACCCGAAAATAATATAACTAAGAAAAACTCTATTTTAAATGGAATTGGTAAACATAAATCAAAGAAAGTAAAGCATATCAAAAAGGATTTAAAGCAGACATTCCCCATTAATAAAACAGCAAAGAGTGTGAACTATGCTAATACAAAAAATATTAATGGAATAAAAGGTAAATTAAAAAATAAAACAAAGAAAGCAGACAAGATTAAGAAAATATTAAAAACAATAGGAAATGTTGAAACACATAATGGAGAACAAAGTGAAACCGCTTCTGTAAAGAAATTTGTGAAATCACAATTAGAGAACAAAAAAAAGAATGGTAAATTATTAAATACACATAAACAGGTTGTAGAAACTGAAATAACTGCAAGTAATCATAAATTAAATGGTAACAATTATCCTGATAAATCTGTACATGATCTGAAGAATAATACTGGTTCAAAAAATAAATCAAAGAAGAGTTTAGATAATGAAATTTCTTTGCCACTGTCAAATAGTCATATTCAAAGTAATGTAAACAAGAAAGGACTGAAGCGGAAACATAACAATAAAACTGATACAGGAAAAGATCCAGATGCTGACAGTAGTTTAGAAGGACAAAACTTAAACAGTGATTTGTTAGATGAGGCAATAATAAACGCAAAAAAGAAGAAATTAAGTGAAGCATTTGAAAATGATGACAGAGAAGACTTGCTTTTTGCTGAAACCAAACAGAATATGGTTAATACAATGAATAACAAAGAGAAATTTACAAATAAGAATAAAGTAAATTCCAAGGCAATTATAAATGGTAAAACTGCAAGTGATAAAAAGAAAGAAAGTATAAAGAAACTGTTGGAAAATAAAAGCCATCGACGACCTATAAATATTAGCGGAATTAATTTACGGACGAGAATGATGGACAGACTAAAAGGTGATTAGGAGTTGGCACATTTTTTTCAACTAATTATGCCTTCAACTGCCTGTCTCTGTATTATTAAACTTATATTTTGGGGTGTTACTCATCCCTGGCTGGATTATGTTCAGTAAAACTGTAATCATCATTATCATTGTCCAGTTCTTCAATTGCTTTTATTAATTACATTTTAGATTTGTAATAGGTATTAATTTCTTAATAATTACTGTCACTTTTTGTTCTATATCGGATATGAAAATAATTGTATATTTTAATAATAATTATCTAATTATTTATATATAGTGTATGTAGTAGATATACATTATCCCTTAAGATATAATGACAAAACAATAAATATAAAATTATTACAACATACATAATTTTAAAATTAGCTTATTTATATGTTGCCAGTTGCAATTAACTACAACACTTGGTGCGTTAGTTGAGTTGAATAATTTAACAATATTTTTCATTCTATAAGGTATATGTTTACATCCACTTTATTTTCAGCTGCCCAATTCAGATACCTCAATGAAAAGTTGTACACATCATCAGGATCGGATGCACAGACGTTGTTCCAAAATGATCCTGCAGCATTCCAGACTTACCATGAAGGTTACAAGCAGCAGCTGAAGAAATGGCCTGTCAACCCATTGGATGTTATAGTAAAAAGAATACAGAAAATGTAAGATAAATCTCAAGTGATTATTCCAACAATATATTAGGGAAATTATCTTTAATTTGTAGATAACTTAAATGTCTGAAATGTGTTTTTATGAAAATCACACTTAATTAAGTGGCAATGTCTTAAATATAGATAAAAAGGTTTTGTTTCTGAAATGAAAACACCAATGAATGCTTTGTGACAGACTTTCAACTTGAACAGAATTTGATTGAAGGTGTTACTTTGTGGAAATCCGTCATTAAATATTATAGTGGACGGCTACTTTACACTTTCGCTTGGAATTGATTGAACATTACTATGTCTAACTGCAACAAAAAGCGAAACAATTGATTAATATATTTATATGTATATATAAATATAATGATTATCAATAAATGAATTAAAACATGTTGCAGATTGACATGTAATCACGACATTTATAGTGTCCACTATAATATTGAGCAAAATTGCCCATAAAAACACTAGGCAATTCCTACTATGCCAAAAGGTCGGAACTAAAGGCCTGCAGTGTGAGCCTTTTGCGAAGTATATTCATGTATCTGATTAAGTGGATTTTGAAAACAAAAAACACAGACGTATATATAGTATTAGAGCTCCTTTTTTCCTGACTCTGAATATAGTATATTAAACATAATATTGCACAGAACGGCAAATGTGCACCTCCCACCTTTTATGTAATATAGTTTGGTTATTGTGTACTAGTGAAGAGGATTGGAAGTAATACCACGGAGCATGGATTCTGACTTGCTACCAAACTCCATGGAAAGTTGTAACAAGACGGCCACCATCTTGTTAGTTCATTGAAATGGTCCTTGAAAGGCAGTATAGTTATATAACAATAAAGGATTGCTCATACATTTTTAAAACCTACATCTTTGTGGTAATAACTTTGTCCAAATATTATCTATTCTCCAATATATTAAAAAGAATTTCTATCATTCTTTAAGGCCCAAGTCATGCACGATAGCAGACATGGGGTGTGGAGAAGCTGCATTAGCTAAACGGATACCCCACACAGTGAGATCCTTCGATTTGGTAGCGAAGTCACCCGGCGTAGAGGCTTGTGACATGGCTCACACGCCGCTGCTGTCTGCATCTATTGATGTTGCTGACACGCCGCTGCTGTCTGCGTCTATTGATGTTGCTGTATATTGTCTAGCACTTATGGGCACTGATCTAACGCAATATTTGGTTGAAGCCAATAGGGTATTGAAGATTGGGTAAGTTACATTATTTAACTAATATTGCACTGCAGTTTTACTGCTGTTTAATAATTTGAATGCTTTCAGATAATTTTAAACAAAGTTGTGTACAGTATGTTTGGTCGTTCTTGTTAATAATCACAGTATTGCTTCCTAATGGTCGTAGCATAATTTTAGATAATCTTTTTCAATATATTAGCAATAAAATGCAAAAATAGACTTTTTTAAATCAGTTTAGTGAATGCTAATCCAAACAAGCAAAGAACAATGATTATCTTAAGCTTTATAATATTAGAATAGGTTTTACTTTTCTGCTGCCCCACATTGAAGTAGTAACAGTATGAAAATTAGAAGTTCCCTTGTCTTTGCATGTGGTAATGTATATTTAACCTATCTTTGGGAAGGGTACTTCATTTCTAAATTAATGGTAGCACCCTCCGTCTTTTTTGTACCGAAGTATAGGTGTATGCATAATTGCATGATGATTGCTTGCAACATGAAAGTGTAACAAAAAAAAACACTTTTTCGTTTACAATATTAGTAAGGTAGTAAGAACCTAGGTGTCAATTAGGTTTTTTTAATAATATATTATTGTTGGAATATTTTTTCTTCTTCAATGTATCGCAAAATGTGTAAGCAATACACAATTCCTCCAATGTCAAGTCGATACAGAGTGTGTGTTGTCTGTGCCAGATAGTGTCATAAACGAAGGAGATCAATTAAAAAATGTAATTCGAAAACGAATATAATTAATTTGTGTTCAGAATGAGTTATTCTGTTTCCCATACTAATATATGTACATATAGACAAACTTAGATACATATCGATTAAGAAACGGACAATCTGATTAAAGTTTGATTTTGTTAATAAAATTAATTAATAATGGCAAGACATGTAAAATTAAAGCGATGTTATTTACTAAAGCTAAGACACACATAATGTTAGTAGGACGGGGAATAGCTTCTTCTTTTAAAATGGTAACATGTGTGTGCACACGATTTCGCCAATGTCAAGTGAATAGAACCATAAACAATGTAGGTAGGTGTAGACAATTAAACGAATTTCTTTATATCCACACTGGACTATCTACAACCACAAACAAACAACATGAAAATACACATAAAACAAATTGTTAGATTACAAACATACACAAGAGAATTACACTAAAACCTAAATTTCATTTTAATAAATTTCGACTATCATTCTAGGATTAGGTAACAAAAGTTAAGTGGCATATAATGTTAAATAGGACAGGGAATAGAATTTTTAGACCTGCAATTTCATGATAAGGCAGAAACTTTCTTAACCACATTGAATGACTATTTTCTTTTCTATAAAAGAATACTAATGTAATCATATATTTTTTTCCAGCGGGCATCTCTTGATAGCTGAAGTGGAAAGTAGATTTGACAAAGTTGAAGATTTCACGAAAGAACTGGAAAGATTAGGTTTCAAATTAAAGAAACTGGATAATAATAACAATGTGTTCTTATATATGGAGTTCACTAAGACAAAGGACCCACCTGTGAAGAAGTCTAAACTCCCAGTGCTCACTTTAAAACCTTGCATGTATAAAAAGCGATAATTAAACATAATTAGCATATTCAGTATTTTTATTTTTCTGGGAAGGTTTCCTGACAATTATAATAGATGTTGGTGTTTTCGGCGAGATCTTGGAATGTCATGTAGTGGATTTAATATTCTACTAGCTGTTACCGCGACTTCCTCCGCTTGACACCTTATATAAAAAAACAGTGATTAATAAAGTCATGTGAATGTATTCAAGTCCATTTATTTATCTACTTTTCTCTCGTACTTAAGTCGCGTCGTCAGTAAAATTACAATATCTTTTGATAAACCGAACTGATTTAAACAATAAAACAGACTAAATGTTACTCGAGGATGTGCTCTATGATTTTCTTGTAGAGGTTTTATCATTAACGTAATACTTTAGCATTGATACGTGTTCATACAAACAGAGAAACATTTCTAAAAATGATTGAAATGTGTTTTACTTTTTATTCCAAGACACCCGAAATAATATTTTTCACAAAAATCTAAAAAGTACAGACACATCCTTGCCCAGGTTTGCCTTCCAATCAGCTGAACCAATTTTGACTAGACTAGCAGATAGAGGATTCTTGAGTGTCATTCATTTTACATAACGCCCGTCCATAGAGGCTGAACACTAAAAATTAAATTCAACAGTAATCATTTATAGTACTAAAAAAAACCGTACACAATTAATGGCGTTGAAAGGTGCATTTTATATGATACAAACAACACTAGTTTTGTTATCGAAGGATAGGTTTAATAATCTATATTAATAGATTGATTGGTTCGGTTGATTATTTAAGACTGATATCAAAATGGCGGTTTCTATTTTTATTGTAAAAAAAAGCCTTTTATTGCTACATACTAATACTACTATTACATTTTTATTTTATCTTTTATTCAAGAACTATATAGCACTCGCCTCAGCAGCGTAAGCCTCCCCCAAACTTCTCCATTCTTCTTTCCTTGACGCTATTCTTGGCCATTTCCAACCACACCTTTCTTTAAAGACATCACTCCACAACTTTTTTTTTGGGCCTTCCTTTTTTTCTTTTATGCCGCCATTGTATCCATACTGTCACTTTTTTGTCCATCGGTCCTCATGTAATCTATATATATGACCCGCCCAATTCCATTTAAGAGTTCTTATTTTTTTTAAATGTCTGTTACTTTTGTTTTTTTCCTTACTATTTCGTTTGTTATTCTATCAAAGGTATTAATCCCTAGCATGCTTCTTTCTATTTTCCTTTGACATACCGCTAATTTTTCTTTATCTGTTTTTCTTAACGACCATGTTTGGCAACCATAAGTTAAACAGGGTAATATTGCTGTTCCGAATAATTTTTTCTTTATATATATTTTTATTTCATTGTTCTTCATTATTTCTTTGAATCCCCAATACTTTTTCCATCCTAAGGCAATTCGTCGTTCTATTTCTCTTTCTGTACAGTCTTTGAATGAAACTAATTGACCAAGGTAAATATAATCGTTGACGTATTCTATTTTTAGCGTGCTTCTACCACCTACAACATTTTTACATTATTTTATTTTACATTATTTTATTTTACATTTTACTGACTACAACACGACCGGAACATTGATATTAGCGCCACCATATTATAAATATACATCGACACTAGCGCCAACATATTAGAGATACACATTGATACTAGCGCCACCATATTAAAGATACATAAATAAGATAGCACGGCAAAATGACTGCACTGCGCCTGATGGTAAGCACAGTACAATCCAAAAACAACGGCGACCACCGAGGGATATACTATCCATCGCCGGTCGCCGCTGTCATACCGGCCTGTGAATAGCTGGATATGCACAGGCTGATCCCGAAACGCGACCCGCGCAAGCGAATTACTATGACGGGCTTTTTCGCCATATACATGGTGGTTGCGACCCAGTCAGGCTGTAAAACCCTACCACCCCGCTTTCGCCATTGCCTCGTTCGTTATTCAGCAGGGTGCACCACGTGCAGGTGAGGGTGGCTTGGATGTCTCAAGTCTTAGATGTTATTCGACACCCCTTACACCCCAAACATTAATGGCATTGAAAGATGTATTTTGTATGATACAAACAACACTAGTTTTGTTCTCGAAGAATAGGTCTAATAATCTATATTATTACGGTGGTTCGGTTGATTATTTAAGACTCAGATATCAAAATGGCGGTTTCTATTTTTATTGTAACACATTGTAAATTTCATGGTTAGTAAAAGTCCGTACAAATTAAAAATAATATATGGTTTTACAATACATAATTAGTTATTTTTAAAGCTATGCTGCCAACAGTCCGTTGATCTTAAATCATTAGGGGTTTCGACAGTGCGGGGGTTAATGAAGGCAAAGTTGAGAGCAAAAACTATTCATATAATAATTAAAAGACAAATAATCAAAAACATATATTTGACTTTAACAAAATATCTTCTTTACTTATATTTTAAACAAATTCATATTATATACAGAACAATTATTTATTTTTACATGTAATAATACTGTAATATACCGTCCATATTTACAAGACGGTTTCTCTCATCTTCTTGTATATATTTACAATAAGGTTTCTGTTTCTTAATTTAAACAATACAACAGGATATGTAAATATAAATCAGTAGATATTCGATAACATTTCTCTATAGCAAATAACAATAATTTATTTAGATCTCGCAGGTACTGATTGATTTTCATGCGGTTTTCACCAGTGTATAATGTGATTCATGAGGAATGTTCTGGTATATAATTTGTCAAGGATTCTTTTATAATCAGGGCGGAACAACATCTGCCGTGCCCGCTAGTATATTTATAATTAGGTTTCTGTTTCTTAATTCAAACAATACAACAGGATATTATATCAGTACATATTAGATAAGATTTCTCTATAGCAAATAACAATAATTCATTTAGATCTCTCAGGTACAGATTAATACTTATTTATTTCTTGTCGCAACACATTATCTTGTTCTTATCATCTAACAGCATATAATAAAAAAATATTGCTGTAGCAGATAAGTGGGATAGCCCCATACTGGGACATCGAGTACGCTTACATACCATTGTTGCGTTATAAGAATAATTAGTCCATATTCTTAGTAGATGTAAGTACTAACACTAGTTTCTAAGTTGTGTGTATACTAATCAAGTGGACTTTTGTCTAAAACATATTTGATTTGATAATTCGTTCTGCATATCGAAGGTAAACAATCCTAAATCACTAATTAATTGTTCAGATTAAAATCCCCATTTGAGCTTTATTCACTACAATCTATAAAACGAAATAACATTTTCTTAATGTGATAAAACTTTTAAACGGCTGGACGGATTTTGATGAAACTTTTGTGTGTTCAGGTGGATTCAAGAATGGTTTAGATCCACAATTGGACTCGGTAGGCGGCGCTGCAGTTGACTTTTTTTTATTATCAAGGCAGGACAACGTCTGCCGGGCCCGCTAGTAGTTTATATTTTTATGAGCATTCTCATATATATTGGGTGACTGGTTACTCGTTAGCAATATTTTTACAGGATACTTGACACTCGTTCTAAATCAAAAACAGGTGTGTAATATTTGACGTAATTATCAAGAAAATACAAAAATTATAGTCAATCCCCTACCCTACTATGTTAAAGCACAGTGTCAATGACCGTCGAGTGTAGTAAAAATGAAGTCAACTAACAAACAAAAGGATAATTTTTCGAAGTTTAAACAAACAAAAGGGTTTATCGTCAGTTTTATTATCGAAGGTTATAAACACCGGGTCTCCGCTCGCAGGTTTTGTCACCGGTCATTCAACCTAGGTTTATTTAAAGTTGTACCCGTACTTTTGAGACTCTTAGAACAAACTTTAACTTAGGTTCTCTTCGTTGTTTATTAGTATTTGTTTTGATATTATTATTTTATATGTTAACTTTGACCATAAACTATTTACGATTGAAGTTTGTCACTCTTGAAATAGTCACGGTGTATTTTTATGTAATGTATGTAATATATGTGTATGTACTTTAATACATAGAAGCTAAAAAAAAAATCACTTCCTCCATGTGTGCAATGGTTTTTCCTGTCTAAAAGGTGCTAATTTGTGTGTTTAGTGTTGCTATATTAGAAAAATACATTATTACAAAGTCTAATTACTTCCTTAACTATTAAGGAAGGTATATAACGTTTGTCACATTTTGAGTCTTTAACTAAATAGGTTAAGGTCCAATGAAGTCGGCTAAAATTTACAAATTAAGTTCTTCTATAACATCTTCGGCGTCAGCTCGAAGGTTTTCGACTTTTTCTATGAGCATCATCTGTAAATCAAAAGATCTAGTTATTTTCTCCATAAAAACACTAAAAACTAATAACTAAATCGCATCATAATCTCTCGCATAGTGAAGACGAAACTGATCATACTAACACAGTATGTTTATTTTTATTTTATTTCTGGTAATCAATTTTCTAGTAGTTTATTACTACCATTATCGATATGATATTACGAGTTTCTTGCGATCATCGCAATGTTCTAACAAGATGGTGGTCCTATTGTTAGAACTTTCCAGGGAGTTTTTGTGGCAAGTGAGAATCCATGCTCCGTAATTTTATTTCCTATTTACTTCACTTGTATGCAAACTATATTCAGTAAAATACTATCAATTTTCCAAATATAGAGTCTAATAACAGAAGATTATGAATAAAATATGTCATAGTGGGAGCATCCAGCAGTAGAAAGTTTGCTAACACCGCCATCTATTATTTTCTATGTTAATCAATATAGGCAATGTGTTGTTAATGCACTACTATTTAATTATTGTTAATGTGGATTCTTGTAAATTATTGAGTAATTTAGATTGATTAAACTGTTCATAACTTCTAAGCATTCCATATGTTTATTCATATAAGCACTGATAGAAGTAACTAAATAAGCCGGTGTCACGCCATACGACGCGAGACACCATCTTAAGAAATAGTGGCGTCGTGCAATAACATTTCTAACTTGATTTGATTCTTGATTTAAAGTAGACCTAAATTAGTGTCACGATAATTAAAATCGGACATGTGAAATTGTAATAGAATTATTCTAGATTTAAGTAACATTTGGAACCTTTTGTTATTTATTAAAACCGGAAATCCATTCTATGTGCAGTCGAGATAGAATAGTAAAGTTGCTATTTAGAATGAATAACAATGTAATTAAAACATATTGGCATTGTACTATGTTATTAGTATTACTTTGTAATTACTAGAATAATTGTCGATCTAAAAAGAGTTTTATAGCAAATAAGGATTTGTAAGTACTTCGGTTGTTACAACGGTGAATTACTTTGAAATAATTAATGACATCGTAATTATTCAATGTATGGTGTTAAAATAGTTATTTATTTATAATTAGAATTATTAGCGAACATAAAGTGTAACTATGTACAACATCATAGATTAAGTAATTCGTTAAACTAAGCCTTCCTTCACTTGGATTGTCGGTAGGTGAAGGTAGGCGATTCCTTTATAAGTGCTTGCAAGAGTTTGTACAAGGTTCATTTATTCATTACTGTTTGTGAGATCGTGAGATCTATCGTTATTGTCGCTAAGTGATAATTATTGTCTCCGAGGGTTTGTCTCTGAGATTATTGTAAAAGTATTAAAAGACAAAGAATCGAAGAAGTCGTCGTTTCATTTCAAAGTGTCGGTCGTGTTGTGAAAATACATACAAATGGAGGATAATGCCATCCGTGTGCTCTCGGCCCTCTACAGGCTCTACATATATACTCTGACAAATATATAATCCACTACATGACATTCAAAGTTCCCACCAAAAACCCCTAATACAGTCTGTTAGAGTTTTATTACATAGTTACATGGAGGAAGTAAAAGGGCATAGACAAAAGAGACAAGTAATGTAAAAGTACTTTGATTATAAGATGACATTCAGTGTTTTTGGAGGGACCTTGGAATGTCATGTATTTTTTTTTTGTATTTTATTCAGATTCTTCCAGCTTCCAGATCCAACTTCTATATTTTGTAATATTGGTGGTGTTTTACGTAATATAGTTTGATTATTCACAGGCAAAAACTACATGGAAAGTTCTAACAAGAGGGCCACCTAGGGATAGCGATCTGAGATCAAATAATCGATTTTTAATTATAGAAAACTCTATTATTTTAATCAATATCGAAACGTTCCATTGTATCGGTCTGTGACACTATAATATCGCGATTCGATTTTTTTGTATCTCGATAAAATAAAACCATATAATATTTTTTTCTGAAAAAGAAGCTCATAAAAATTAAGAGATCGATTATTGAATTACGGATCCACTAGACCTCGGTTTTTTAAATGAAGTGATTCGGATCGATTTTTTTGCGAAGAATCGCCATACCTCGTAAGTAAATCGAAAAGATCTAAAAAAAAAATTCTAATACTTCATTACCTACTCGACGATGGCTGTAATAAAGGACTACAAGGTTGGTAGCCAAAAATAATAAAAAAGGTGAGATTTTCAAAATACTCTAATTAGCATATATATTCCAAGAATTATATATAACTTCCATACAAGCACTCACACGTACACTCTGTTACAAATACGCACGCACGCACGCACGCACGCACCACCCATACACACGTGTAGCTACCGAGTACGTATATATTGTAAATAGAATGTCGTTCGAACAAATGAAATATCGCGTTAAATACCATAGCGGGGTGTTAGGGTTTTACAGCCGGACTGGGTCGCAACCACCATGTATATGGCGAAAAAGCCCGTCATAGTGATTCGCTTTTGCGAGTCGCGTTTCGGGATCAGCCTGTGCATATCCAGCTTTCCGCAGGCCGGCATGACAGCGGCGACCAGCGATGGACAGTATGTACTCGTTGGTCGCCATTGTTTTTGGATTGTACTATGCTTACCATCAGGCATAGTGCAGTCACTTTGCCGTGCTACTATAAAATATATATATATATATATATATAATATATATGGAGATATAAATAAAGTATATTTTACGCATTCCGAGTTATTATTACGCTGTCCGTGTCAGTCTAGACTCTTCTAGTACCTTCTAGTCCTATACACATTTATTATTACATTAACGGAAGAAAGAAAGGAAGGTAGATGTGAATGATTATACCCTGGCAGAGCTGATGAGGTGTCCGGCAGCGGTCCTGGAGAGGTGCGTGATGGAGGAGACCAGCTCCTCGGGTCGAGCCTTCGCGATGTCCTCTATCCTCTTGTATCCAGCTCGAACCAGCTGCAACGCTCGGCCCTGATTTCAATTATACACTGTACAACTTTACATTTTGGATATCGACATCAACACCATTTACCGGCACCAACTATAGTTGAGACGTGTTTTTTTTTGGTGTATTGTATCTATCGGAGGCATTACTATTGACCTGCGTTTGTGCTAATGACTGGCTAAAAATTTTTTTTATGTCATAGGAGTCAAACGATGAGGTGGGTCTCCTGATGTTAAATGATCACCACCGTCCAATAGACACTAACAACACCAGGGGAGTTGCAAGTGCATTGCCAACCTCGTACAGACTAATACCTCACGGTGTACCGACAGACCGTTTTGTGGGGGCGGCAAGGGATCGTTCGAGCTAATCAACCTTGTAGAGCCCCACGGTCCGCCGACGGAAGGTGGCCGCCGGGCTCCTACCTATAGAGGGACAGACCGGGTGCACACCGGCTGCCCCCCCTCGTCCGCCGGACCTGTGCGTTGCCAACCTGTGTTTGGGGGAACAGGAGGGAAGGAGAGTGGTGGGCAGGAGGGCCTCCGGCGCTTATATTATAATAGCGTAGCGTAAAGCGCGTAATAGCTTCAGCGTGACTCTACCACCTATAATATATTTACCCAGCTCTGAGACACCATTGGTGTTCGAGTTATCGGCTGGTCATGCATCTGGATTATTTTTGGCTGTCAGCTTTGGCTGAATGCCTTAGAAGGTAACCCACGGCGGGATACTGGGCATCCTGACTCAGACAGTTGGACTACTCGCATATATACATACTCGTATAATTCGTAACTACATTCAGTGTTACTCTTTTGTATCGGTTGACATTTTATTCGATTGTTCTTGGTAGATTGATCGACCAAATCATAACCATGACGTCATACTTTCATATAGACTCCATTTGATGTTCGTCCCGACATATCAAATAATAATTATAACAAGAACTATCCTAGTGATCGAATAAAAGGCTATTTTTAAACGGTCTGACTTTTAAATTAAACATATAATCAGTCCTCATTTTAAGAAAACAAAAGCAAATTAAATATCCAATAGAAATCAAGCATTGTTTCTATTGGTTATCTATTATTAGCCAATAGCAATGCAGTCCGAGTCAGTAGACAGCCATTAGTAGAAACGTTACGTCTGATGAAATGGTCATTAGTATAGTTTAAATAATGACAGCGGTTTATAATGTATGTTGAATATTCTATAAGATATTGGATTATAGGAATGTGAGTGTAATGACACTAATTAGGTTCAAATTTAAAGTACGAAGTTGTTAAGGTTTTAACGGGGAGTAATAGTGCAGTTTCAACTGAGACCTTGAACATAGTAATAAATCAGCTATTGACCAAAAATAAATTTAGTGGATCTTGACATCAATAATTATACTAGATGTCTACGATTTCCGTCAAAAAATATTCTAGACAGGGGTTCAATTGATTTAGAAGCTGAAAAAAAAAATGTAGAGATCTCAATTTCCTAAAGTCACGGTACCTTTTTAACAGCAGGCAGTTCCAGGAGCTGGTGTAGCTCAGGAGTGGAGCAGTGCCGCAACCTCGGGGCCAGCTCGTGGAACAGCGCCGCGAACCCCCACAGCGGCTCCAGGTCCTCGCACACGCGCTGGGCACAGCTCGCCAGGGAACTGCTGGACTGCAGCACGCTCTGCACCACCCCTCGCGACACCACGTACCTGGAAAGCATACCACCTGGAGATTCCACGACTACTGAATCGAAGCTTCCATTGAAGAACAGTATCACGATGAAACTACAGCGATAGGGTTTTTTCTGTCCGAAAGTCTGTCTGAAGTCCGCCTGACTAGCTACCACCCTCAAGTTGTAAATCTGACGCCAAGTACCTGTAAATGTGTTCCGGCCATTGTCGAATAGATAATAGTATTATATAATATTGCAAGTGTCTTGTTATAATTTTAATGTTCTAACACTTTGGTAGCTGCTATATTACGTTAAACACCAACAATATTACAAAATCACAATATAGTCCAGTAACAACAGTGACTACCAGGACTTACAATTCATAGCTAGTCACCACCGTCATGCAGACCTGCCTGCCTCTCAACAGCTGCATATATACCAAATCACGAAACGCAACTAACCGAAGATTCACTGGAATCGGTGTATAACTATATGTATGGTAGTCCAAGTCAGGCACAAATACACAACCTCTGTGTCTGATTTTTGGGTATACACCATTTGATGCCAAAACGCAACACGACAAGTGGCAGTTACTATGACAAATGTGTGATGATCGAACTATTAACACAAAAAGAATGAGTACGTGTCACGTACACACGCGATTGAAGTAAAACTTCTTTGGCGTTATAAGATGGTAATCTGTTAGTACTTTACTATGTTTTATTTACTTTATAACAAAGAGTTGGTAATAATATTTCCTCTGTTATTTAGTTTTAAATTAGCTGATAGATAGCACTACAGATAATGAACCTTTGATTTAATTAGATACTTACATTGAAACCAGATGGCAGCACGGTCGTGCAACTATATATATATATATAATTAATTCTATTGTATAATTTTTATTATTATTAAAATTAATATTTTATAAACTATAATATTAGTTTATAAACTATTTATTGACAAAAACAAAAATATTTAAAAACCGGAAGGTACAGAATCGTGACGCCATATTGCCGTAATGGACTTCCCGTTGCATTGTCGTCTAGTTACTTCCTAGTCGCGCCTAAAGAAGGTTTACTTCAAAAACAAATCATTCGCTGCATTGTCTTCCATTTGAAGCCATTTAGAACATCCCTATGAAATTATTTAAGGCTCGAGTTATCGATAATTACTTCTGTGCGACGTCAGGCAACGGCATCTGTTTCCAGAGGTCGTGCAGCATCAGCGCCAAGTAGAAACGACGTAATACCAGCTGCGGAACGTTCTGGAACAAGTATCATACCCCACTCTACTCAACAACCTTAACTAAGCTTGTAATTTATATCGAAACCCAAATAACATCGAAAAAAAATATTGATATAATAAAACTGACCGAACTATAATATCGATGTATAATATTAATATACCTGTATAACTATCAAAATCTTTCATTAACTTTTCAGGTACATATTATTTTTGCAAGTTTTTTTAAAAACACAATGATATACAAAATATACAATCGAAAAAAAATATTGATATAATAAAACTGACAGTTTAATAAAACTGACAGACTGAAGTGACATGAAAAAGATTGTTTAAATTATTATTTTGACATTTTATACACTATATATAACTATAATGTCATTATACTTTACATTTGAATTAACAGACTACATCCATATTCGTAAAAAAACATTCCTACATAAAAAAAGTCAAATTATCGATAAAACCCAATTATGACAGTCGATATTTTCAGATATCAGTTATCGATATTTTCAAGTCTTCAATGTTGAGCTTGAAGCTCTTTGCCAACTGAGGTACTGGGAACGAAAGAATAAACCTTTACTTTGTTTAGCATATAAGAAAACAAAAGAACTTAAAATTAATTCATACAATATTTTAGAAATGTATAATTTAGATGTATGGGTTTCTTATATAAATATTAGAAGTATGGTTGAAATAAATCTAGATTGTATTAAGACACATAAAAATCAATTAAATGTAGTTTCTGCCAAATATGATATTGAACAAGAATTAAAAATAAAATATGAAGGTTGGTATAAATTGTATACTGATGGTTCTAAAAATAATAATAGCTTAGGGTTGGCTTACTATGACGCTAATAAAAATATTGCTGCGGGTTATAAAATAACTGAAGATATGTCAATTATGGCATTGGAACTCTATGCAATAGCAGAGGCAATAGCATATGCCATTAAAAGTAAAATTAAAAGGGTTGTCATTTTAACGGACAGCAGAAGTGCACTTCAGCACCTGATTCGATGTGCCACTGGTCATAAAGGCGTATCAGTAGCATATGTTATTTTGAACCATATTTTTACGCAACAATTTGACAGTCAGTCAATGGTTTTTCAATGGATTCCTTCGCATATTGGCATTAAGGGGAATGAAGAGGCTGACCGTATTGCAAAATTAGGGTCGACTCACGGTACAGTAAAAGAGGTTAAAGTAAATTATTGGGAAGTGCTGCCAAAATTGAAAGAAAGGTTGTATAATAATTGGAAAGAATATTTTGATGAGAGAAGTAAGGAAAAAGGTATCTGGTATAAAACAATACAGTGTCAGCCTCTTCATATACCGTGGTTTAATGAATGTAACCTAAACCGACAATATGTTAAGGTAGCTTTAAGACTCCGTTCGGGGCACTATCCATCTAGACATTTTGCATACCTAATGAGGAAAGCAGAATCTCCCAACTGCGATGTATGCAGAAAAATTGAGGATGTGCATCACTTGATGATGGAGTGTGCCAAGAACAACATCGAAAGAGAGTCGTTGATGAGTAGTATAAAAAGTAGTTGCCAGAACATAGGTATTTGTCACAGCATCTTGGCTGAACCCTGTTCGGATGAAGCTAAGATGCTGTATGACCTGGTTATGATACCTCATCAGCGACTCTCATGATAGAGCTAAAAAGAGTGGGGAACAATGGGGCTGATATGTTCAGTGGAATAAAAGCCCCTATAAACAAATAAAAAA